>CM062291.1:195803302-195899290 GCA_031216915.1 Pictodentalium vernedei | reverse complement strand
AAATACTAATACAATACCAGGCCACAGGTATCCTCAACTAACAGGGAGCCTACAGAGGTATATACCGACCATACTATACTACCGTTCTAAACTACCTGGCATTACCCCTACCCATACTACCTATACAAGACACAGGATAACCATGAAGCATTAGGCGGATTAATAGTACAAAGGGCTAACATAGGACATGTTGGGAGAGAACGCGTACATCCTATACTACCACACTAGGCGACTATGCATTACACCCACCCTCCTCACAATAACGCCTGGTCCCGCATTACATACTACCTATATTAGTCATGGAATGACATAAAGCATAAGTCGATTAGTAGTACCAATGACTTTCGGGGACGGGGTGGGGGACACAGAGGTATATATCGCCAATACTATACTGCTGTTCTATACTACCAGGCATTACCCCCCACCCACCCCCTCAATACCACTTGACCTGCCATAACGTACTACCTATACTAGTCATAGGATAATATGAATCATTAGGTGGATTAATAGTACTAAGGGCTAACATGGAACCTGTAGGGGGACAACGCGCATATCCTATACTTCCACACTAGGCGACCATGCATTACACCCACCCATCCCACAATAACGCCTGCCCCCGCATTGCATACTACCTATACTAATCATGGGATGGCATAAATCATTAAGGCGATTAGTAGTACCAATGGCTTTTTTTTTGGGGGGGGGGGGGGTACCGAGGTATATATCTCCCATACTATACTGCCGTTCTATACTAACCAGGCATTACCCCCACCCCACAATACCACTTGACCTACCATAACGTACTACATACACCAGTCATAGGAAAATACAAAGCAATCGGTTGGTTAATAATACCGAGGACTAACATGGGACCTACAGGAGTATATACCATGCAATCCATGCCCCCCCCCCCCCCCCCCCCCCCCCCCCCCCCGTTCTAAACAATTATAATAATGCCTGACCTAGCATTACGAACTACCAATACAAGCCATAAGATAATACAAAGGATTCGGTAGGTTAATCGAACTAAGAGGATAATACACCAAGAGACCATTCATCCAATTCATCCTATACTGCAAATCTAAACCACCAGGACTACCTCCCACTAGGTGATCATGCATTAGGCCTACCACCCCCCCCCCCCCCACCCCCATACTGCTTGACTCATCTATAGCAGACATAGGATAATATGAAGGTCCAAGGCTAATATTGTACCAGCATTGATATATACCAGATCACTCCAACCCCCTTCCGAGAAGCTCGACACCCTCTGACCCAAATAACGTTATGTCAGATTGTATAGTGGACAACAACAGTGGTCAACGTCTCTATGACGTCGCGTGCTCATCATGACGTCGCGGCGTCAATAGCAACCTTAACCGTTTCGCGGGAAAAACTTTCAAGAAAACTCAACTTTCCCATCATCTTTCCATCACTTACCCATAATATATACCCATAGCCCTGCATGTGTGTACATATATCACTATACATACCATAGCATACTATATATGTAGTACGTACACCACTTGCCGGAACAAGCTGCAAGGAGCCTCACTTTTCCACAGAAAAATTGCTCCGGCAAAGCTCCGGTTCCTATGGGAATTTAACACTAGCTGCTCTGGCAAAGCTCCGGGTAATGAGGGTCGAAAACCTCCTGCTATACTACTCTCGAGCTAGTGACCCACTCAGAGACATACACTGGGCGTGCGGTCTTGCCAATGACTGTTCTCTCTATTTGTACTCTCAGACGAAATTAACTTTGAAAAGCGGTGTGCAGATCGTGGTGTTGAGCTTTTGATTACACCAGTGGGGAACAGGAAAAAAACTTGCAGATACAATGTTGAATTTTTTTTAACCGACATCGAGGGACCACCCTCCATCTTCCCCTCAAGTGCAAAAAAATATTTTTTGCCGCGACAAAATTAGGGACCCACCCCCTCCCAATAGCACTTTCGACGAAAAACATCAAGTGAAAAAGGTTTTTTTCATATTCAAGTTACTTCAGACAGTGATCTGTCGATTCAAAGAGACTAAGTTGAATACAAACTTATCAATAATGTACCGGTATGTGATAAGTTAGATTATATTATCAGTTTTTTACACTTGAATCGTTCTATCATCACACATGGTATTCGGATACTCGGAACCGGAGCGACAAAAAGAACGTGGAGCAGAAAAAGTGGCGGGAGAGACAGAAGTGAGTACAATTTTTGCTAAGAAAAACATATTCAGATGAAACAATCTTTCGGAATGTTTTTATGACTGAGTTGTGTGTTGGTTAAGGTATGATGTGGCAGAATGTCAGCCACGAACAATAGCTATTGAATCGAGGAGGTTATCATTTCCACTCTCACTTGACTAACATTTTTAATGAAATATGCAAAATAATCGCCCGTGACATGTTAAATTGAGCAATCTGCAGCAGTTTTATTAGTCCATTGTCTTCTGAAATGTCCAGTAAAACAACTGTGAAAGTAGTACCTCCAGGTAATCAACTGATTTCTGTATAATATACATTTTGTAAACACCGGGTTTGAAATAATGGGCACTAAAACCATACAAGGGGGGGGGGGGGTATCACCCCCCCCCCCCCCAATGTTTATCAAAAAAAAAAAATAAAGATAGTTGGACATTTTTCAAAGCAATTCAAAGCATTGTTGTAAAGGGGTATTTTTTCGAATGTGGTATTACATTTCCGTGAAAATTTCACAACCGTGGTCGTGTTAGGGCTTTTGTTCTCTTCTCGGTTTAACCTTAAATTTTCATGTTGTAGCAAGCATCTAGCAAACCGTTTCTTGAATTATATCAGAAATTGTAAAAATACAAACAAGCTGGTCAATTTGTTGTTAGCAGTCGATTTATGAGGACAGTATACAGAGCACATTATGAGACCTACATGCAGTGCACCCAGAGACTGCAGTTTGTATTAGGATTCAAAATGTGCCCCCTGACACTGTGTCTTGATTTTTTTTAAGTTACTATCAAAATTGTGCACAGGTTTCTTTGGCTCTGTAATCTCATGAAAGACAGATAGGGCCAGACTGAAAATTTTGATTTGTTTTTGGTACTGTAGAAGTAGTATCTCACACATATTGTAACATTTTGGCTGAGTTAGTTAGCTAAATCATTAATCATACTTTGTAAGCATAATGAATTGTTGTTAGTCATTGACTTCATTTCAAGATTAGTGTGCTCACTGCTCAGCATGGTCTCATATTTGAGGTGATTAATTAGTAAATTATTGGTTGAATTCTGATTTTTGGGCATTCTCCAAACATGTACATTCATGTAATTGACACTAGGCCTAATGAAGGCAGATAGGGTCTACTTTCAGACTACAGTACCACTCATTTTGTGTTAGCTACAGTCAATTAAACTGCTTAGAAATATTCTCAGAATGCCCTAAAAGTTATTTATTTATTTATTGGTGTTTAAGGTCACATACTTATGCACAATGGCTAATCGTGACCGTGACAGTTTTTACGGGTGGAGGAAGCCGAAATACCCGGAAAGAACCACCGAGCATCGACGAGCAACTGTCAGCTCATCAACATTCTAACTCTGTTCAAGCGCCGCTCAAGCAGGGTTACAATGGTTGAAGACATGTGCACCATCGACGTGCAATACGCCTTAGTACACGGCGTCATCGTGCCCCATGTCGGCAACCGGGATAAAGTGCCTTGCCCAAGGACACAACGCGGGTCGTCCCGGACGGGGATCGAACTCGGGTTCTCTAGCATAGAAGTCCAACAGTCTACCACTGAGCCACCGCGGTGTCCTAAAACCTATTGCAACAGTCATTCGGAGTCAACAATTTAAAAATTTCCCCCTCGGGGGGAACTGGGAGAGCCTTTAAGTAGCCACCCCTAGTTGGAATTTTCATAGATCTACATTCTTCTTCCCTCCCATTCAAAAACCTCCTAGCTACGTCCCTGAATGTGACTACAAAGAAGAGACCTTGTCGGATATGTCAGAACACTGTGTACAAAACCACGAAAACAATGTCTTGAAGTAATAGACAATTGTACGGTGGCTGGGAAAGGACATCATATGATTTTATTTTTCTTGCATCTCGATCGATCGACTTATCTTGATCGATCGACTGAGTATGTCGAGCGATCAACTTAGTGAAAGGGATTTTCGAAGCAGTGTCAGTAATACATAAGGGACGATTCGTGCCTCATTACCCAGAAGCAAATAGTGATAAATTCCTATAGGAACCGGAGCAACTTTTTCCTGTGCAAAACTTCCCCCATCCATCTAGATCCGCCAAGTGGTATGTACGTGCTGCATATATAGTGATATATGTACATACATGGTTATGTGCATATACTATAGAAATGTGATGGAATATTGATGGGGAAGTTGGGTTTTCTTGAAAGTTTCCCCGCGAAACGGTTGACATTGCTATTGGCGTCATTATGCGTTCGTGACGTCATAGAAAAGTTGACGGTGTTGTTCGCACTGTACAATCTGATATGACGTTATTCGGGTAAGGGTGTGTAGGCCTTCTCGTACGGGAGTGAACCCGTATAGTATGGGCGTTATAAACCCTCGCAGGCCCCCTGTTAGCCCTTGGTTTTATTAATCCACCTTTTACTTTATATTATCCTATGTCTGATATAGGTAATACGTAATGCTAGTCCAGGCAGTATTGTTGGGATAATACATGGTCGTCTATTGCAGGTACCCTGGGCTCTACCTTGGTGTGTTCTCATGTGACGTTTCAGGCTGGATTTGCAGGTAAACTCGGCGGCACACGTGTCACACTTGTAGACTTTTTTCTTTGGGTTTTCAGTACAAACTTCTTCAGTTATTGACACATCGAGAAATGAGCCATCAATGGGATGAGTCTCGCCTGTATCACTTAATGCTATTAACTGCGAAAAAATTAACCTTGAAATTATTCCTCACTTAATATGGAAGTCATTCAGAAAATATGGATGTTCTGGGTTGCATCGGTGCTTACGCTCCCGGATACGCTCTTTTGAAACTGACAGTTTACTGCTAATCGTGTACGGGTATCCTAAATTCCTCGCTGTCTGCGAAGAATATGCGATAGAGCAAGTGCCGATACAATCCCGATCATCAGTAGCACATTCCAGACGAGTTATCTCCCTGTTTTGGGCTAATGACGGTACTTGTTCCAAGCGTAAATAATTCAATTTGCTGCGTGAATTTTTGTGCCCATATTTTCAAACCTCATGTTCATAAAATGCATCTTGTATAGATATCTGCTGACTGCTTGAAGTTACCTCTTTCACAGTTGTTTTACTGGACATTTCGGAAGACAATGGGCTAATAAAACAGCTGCGGGTTGCTAAATTTAACATGTGACAGGCGATTATTTTACATATTTCATAAAAATTGGCCATTTGACAGGGAAATGATAATCTCAATTTAATAGCCATTGTTCGTGGCTGCCTTAACCCTTTACCTAACGTAACGACCAAAACCGGCCAGCGCTATTCTCAAAAATCGCCAATTAATTTTCATTATTTTTTTCATTTTTTGTCTCAAAAACATAGGTTATGACCCCTCGTTGGAACGAGCTCGTCAAGCTCGTTCCAACGAGGGGTCATAACCTATGTTTTTGAGACAAAAAAATGAAAAAAATTAGTTATTCAAGAATTATTTTTGCAAGTGTCGTCTGCTTTTCAGGTTAGGTAAAGGGTTAACCAATACACAACTGAGTCATAAAACATTCCGATAGATTGTTAAATCTGAATACGTTTTTCTTCGCAAAATTTGTACTCACCCCCTGTCTCTCCCGCAACTTTCTCTGCTCTGCGTTCTTTTTGTTGCTCCGGTTCCGAGTATCCGAATACCGGGTGTGATCATCAGACTAGAAAATGTGTTCCCAAGTATACACTGAGTGAAAAATAATCGTACAAATGGGGGCAGTGGGTATGGATTGACTATGTATCCTATTGTTTTCAAAATACAAAATGAGGTTAATTCTGTTTTGACTGTCATATAATTCCTGAGTACATCATTGGAAATGCTAAAAAAAAAGTTCATCATGCATGTATAGCCATTGGCGATGTATTGAATTCATGGCCCGGACATTCAGTTTCAATTAATCTTACCTACTGTACTAATCTAGATATTTCAAGGTTTTTCGAAGATATTTAGGCAAGCAAATAGTTCAACAAACAACCTTTGGATGAATGTTGAAGTTTTTTCCCTAAACGTATTTGAGGGCTACTCGTGAATGATGCTCTGATCAAAAAAGGGTTGAGGGTGCACTGAATGGTGTACTATTATATCTAACAGAGAAAATATTTGTTCAGTTGATTGTTTTTTATAGTTAGTCTAATTTTCAAATTTACTTCAAACAAATTCTGTTAAAAATGTTATTCAGTAATTGATTCTATTTAACCCTTTACCTAACATGAAAAGCAGACGACACTCGCAAAACAAATTCTTGAATAACTACTTTTTTTTCATTTTTTGTCTCAAAAACATAGATTATGACCCCTCGTTGGAACGAGCTCGTCGAGCTCGTTCCAACGAGGGGTCATAACCTATGTTTTTGAGACAAAAAATGAAAAAAATATTGAAAATTAATTGGCGATTTTTGAGAATAGCGCTGGCCGGTTTTGGCCGTTACGTTGGGTAAAGGGTTAAATGACCTCTTCGGTTGAGAGAGTTTTTACCTGGTACATGCCAGGCATTATAAGACGTGAAGCTGCAAGCATGTCCCCACATATGCAACACCATTCTGTTTTATGGTATGAGCAGATTATCACCTCAAAAACCTTTCCACTTATTTCAATGGTGTATCTGGCTGTGTTACAAGTTTCATGACAAACTATCTCCTGATTTAACCATTTGAACTCTCGTGGTATCTTCCATGCCAGTTCAATGGCAGCAATTAAAAGAGTCCATATTCATTATTTGGAGTAAACCAATCCATATTTTCAACATGCAGCCTCGGGGCTGCACGTTGAAAATATTGATTGGTCTCTACCACACACATTTATTGAACAGCCACCCTATTTAATGACGTTACATATGACGTGTCATGTTGCTGGTCGGAAAAAAAGCGGTCTCCAGAGTTCAAAGGGTTAAGAAGAGAATTTGTTTTGAACACAGATCTGCAGAAGTTCCACTTATACGACCTATATGGGATATGATTAAAAGCAACATATATGAGTGTTTGTGCGGTTTATATGTTAATCTGAGAGGAAACTGGGTTTGTTTCATCAGACGAAAAAAAATGCAAAACATCTTTTCCGAATCTCCAGGACCCACCTACACCCACCCCATTGGTGTCGAAAACAACATGCAAGAACCCCCACCCCTCCTGATTATTCTTCTGTTTTTGGGGGTCGAGAGATGAAAAAAACTGGTCATTTGACTCCTCAAGCAAAAACTAATGAGAGCGGAGCACTCCAGCCCTTTGGTGTTCTCCACCGTCTGATCGCTTCCGTATCATATCTGAATTTGTTCGGAAGAAGACTTCAGGCCCGACGATCCTCTCGACAGCCAGACGAATATTTGGCCAGTCCCACTATCTTGCTTGTGACTTTGATTGGAATAAGTTCAGCGTTGAGGGAGGGACTAGAAAGACGCTGGGTGGTGATGCTCCCACTTAGAATGATGAACTTTCAGGAGCGTCATGAAGATGACCGATCAGGTTTGCGGGGAGTATAAACCCAATCTGTCCTGGCAGTAGTAGTGTAGACGGGCCATGTTTTGGTGGACCCCAATGGGGGAGGGGGGGGGGAGGGGGGTCGCAATACATCTCAGTACAATCAACACACAGTCTCTGATATCTAAGGCATTATAGCATGCACAAGGTCAAGAAAAATGTTAAGACTGACATGGGTTTAGATTAATGGAGCAAAAGATATCGCCAAGTCTAAGTCAAGACCGGCTGGGTGATAGCTAGCTACAAATCTTACAGTAGTGCTACAAGTCATCAATAGTGGAAAACTAGTATTGGGTGAAGCAAGTGGTAGCCGCGGTACAAACCGTCAGTAGTGGAATGCTCTGGTATTTGGGTAAGTACAGAGGAAGCTGATCATAGGACAGACAGCTGAAGACATGGTGGAAGTCGAGGGAAAGACAACCAGAAGTTGTATAGGAGCCTGGAATCCTACTTACGGAATTCCACTTATGGAATCCTTTTTAGGGAACCCCACTAAGAGAATCTCTTTCCGGAAAACGTATGTAGTTATAGAACCCCCCCCCCCCCCCCCCACCTCTCTTTTTTCGAGATGATGATTCACATTTGCCGTACGCACATCATGCATTAGCATACAAGTACATATCAGCACATCTAGCATGTACTGCATGTGATGTCTACACACTGTTACATTTAAAGACACCTTAGCAGTCATAACACAGGCTTAAAGGGTCAAGAGACAGAAGAATGGGCTGTAGAATAGATCAGGATATGCAGAAAAACGAGGATTCCGGGAGAATCCCAGCTAAATAAAGTGTTACTTTCGGTAGTTATAGCAGTTTCCTTTGGATAATTAGTCATACTTTTATACACTCGAAAGCACCCTCAGAATACACACCCACTCTATTCTAAGACTTCCTGTCCCATATAGTAACCAGAGATGGCGCTAATTTTAGGGTTTTTTTTATGATATTCTATCGTTATCTGGATGTTTTGGGTAATCAGATATACTCTTATGCCTCGAACACACCGGCTCCCTATTAGAACGTTTTAGGTTACATAGTCGCTATGTGGCTCGGATGATGCTACACATCCTATTCTGTACCACCCCCCCCCCCCCCCCCCCTTAGTAGTTCAGCGATCTGAACGTAGCGGCTACCGCCTGTCCCTTCATAGGGGGTAGCCGCTACGTTCAAATCGCTGAACTAGCAGTTTAGCCCTCCCCCTCCTAGATATTACTCCCCCCCCCCCCCCTAACTTTGATATCCTGGCTACGCACCTGCTAGGAATTTATCCAATGTATGGAAAACCGTAACCGCCTTATATGATGTTCTTTCCTTTTATGCGTCGCATTCAACATATGGGGTACTTCTTTCATTAAATGGTTTGCATTCGACCTTGTTTTCGTTGCATTCGTCTTAAAATAGTTTGCTTCTTTCATAATATGGTTTGCATTCAACCTTGTATGCTTTGCATTCGACATTATAGAGTTTTCTTTCGTTATAAAGTTCGCATTCATTCTTTTACACTTTGTGCTCGTCATTATATGGTTTGTATCTTTCATTATATGGTTTTCATTTATTATATGGTTTGCATTCGTTCCGACACGATGTGACCATAGCTGTTGAAGGTGTCAGTAAACTCCAATCAACACCAACATGGTTTACTTTCGTTCTTGTTAATTTTTTATTCGTCATTACATGGTTTGATTGTTTCATTATATGGTTTGCATTCATCATTATATGGTTTGTTTCTTCGTATTAGTCTTGTGGTTTACACCCGTCCTTTTATGATTTGCATTCATTTTTCGGTGTATTTTTTTATTGTATGGTTACCATTCGTCCTTTTATGATTTGCGACGAATTCTCTCTACCGCCTAGCTGTCAAGGTGATAGCTAAAAGTAGCAATTTTCTTGTTTAAAAGTGTAAATATTTTCGTAAATATTTCTGACTGGGTTAAATATAAAACGAAGAGATAGGTATATGACGGACCCAAAGACCGATTTGTCATTTAAAACAGGCCAACAATAACTCAAACTCTGGTAATTAAGCTTGAAATTTAATGTCCATTATGGCGCATTTTTTGAATGCCACCTGGGCTATCTGATAACTGATCAGAGGAACATTCTCCTGCAAATCGTTATCTGTGTAATCATGGCCAGTTAATAGCTAATTATTGGGACACAGTGCACCACACATGTTCTGGACACACACCCATATTACGCATCTATCCTGTCACCGAATGCCACGGAGATACCAAAATATGAGTCTTTCAAAGGAACTTTAAAGCGAGTATTAAATAAGATAGATCTGAGCGGTCAAGTTCAAGGGAAGCGATCAACTGAGAATAAATGTTCTGGCCATGGAAATAAAAACCCGGGGATTTCTCGAAGAAGTCTTTCCAGCCAATTCCAGTCGGAAGGTGTGTAAGGCTGTGGGTCGTTACGAGTAGATGGGGAGGTCCCCCCATGCTATAGGTTAGAGGAGGTGTCGCGTCTGTGCGAAAGTATAGGCACGTGGTGACGTAGGGAAGGCACAGGGCTCATATTTAGAATAGGAGCAGTCGCGGGCCAAGTCGGTGGCCATATATGAGAATAGGATCAGAAACACGAAGTTGGAGCTCAGGGAGCTATTCGCATTTAGGTAAAAGGCATTACCTGTTTTAGAAGGCAAGCCATACATAGGCAGAGTAGGCTTTGCCTGTATGAACATTGTTCTGAGACAAACGTAAGGAGAATTTAACTTCATTGATGGCGACTGCTTGTGTGAAAAGCGTCATGTATAAAGTGACAATAAGCTAGTAGCCGTGCGACGGCAGTAGGAGAGTGACATTCCGTCACCTGTTAGAGCAGAGATGTCCGATAAAGTGACAATACGTTAGTGGCCGTGCGACGGCAGTGATTGTAGTGAAGTGACTCTTTAGTTGACTCTTGGGCTGTAATAAAAAGGGGCTTCGTTTGATTTGCCTCTACCAAAGTCGAGAAAAGTGCACATTTTTGGTTTAATTTTTAACCCATCGAAACATTGTTTCGGTCCTTTGGAGAAATTTGCTAAATGTAGAGCAAAAAACGTGATTTTTTCTTTATCATCGGCTGAGTGCTAGAATGTTCTATGTCCCATAGGGGACATAGAACATTCTAGCACTCAGGCTACGTAATGTAGAGATGCGGCAGTCCCAAACACAACTTTGTGTATTATATTTCTGCCATGCCACCAAGGCAAATGGGTCACAACTTCTATACACTGATTAGTGTGCGGGTGCCCATGTATGACTGCATTCTCCCCCTCCCTAAGTTCGAAATACTTCCTACGTCCCTGAAGTCGCTCATCAGTTCTTTGTTTACAGAAGTCCGGCAGAGACGTAGCTATGATTTCTTATTGTGGGGTGGGGGTGGGGGCATAATTGTTTGTGGGCTGCCAGGTCGATATACGCCACAGGAATTTATTTATTTATTAGGGTTTAACGAAACTTTCGATAGCTAGGGTCACCTCGTGTCGCACTGTTTTATGGGTGGGGGAAGCCGGAGTACCCGGAGAGAACTACTGAGCAACAGCGATATGCCACAAGCATATCCGTAGGCCTAAGGTGGGGTGTATATGGCCTTCCCATTGGTGGGGGTTCGGGGAAAGTTGGCCTGAGGTGGGTGGCTATGGCCCTCCACCCTAGGTCTACGGTATTCCCTTCCCATTGGCGGAGGTTCGGGGGGATCCCCCGAGAAAATTTTGAAAATCCAATGCCCTCAGAGTAAATCTGGGGCCCTTAGGTGTTTTAGTTTCCCATTTTGAGGGGGTGGGGTCACTAACTTTTAAGCCCCCTCCCCCCCCCCCCCCCTTACGCCCCTTGACTACTCCACTGGCTTACTGTGTTGTCTGCTCAGAGGCGGTGACATTTGCCAATTCCTTTCGCAAAATGTATATATACCGAGGTGAAAGGATTGAAGCAGACACAACTCGATTCCATTAATGTAAGTAGCAATTGACTTCTCGGGAAGTCATCGTAAACATTTTCCACTCGAAAGTCAAACTTTGTCCATTGGCATTGTTTAGTCACGAATGCAGTGAATACGCGAACACGCGCTGAATGAATCCAGGTTGTGAGTAGCTATTTTTAATTCCACACAACCTGTCGAGAAGCATTTTGTCGTATTATCCGGAACAAAGGGAAAGAAGGCATGGTTTCGTCTCTTTTATTAATCCTTTTGTGTGGTGAGTTGCATTATTACGATTACTTACAGTATAAACACATAAAATTGAACTATTTCCTTTGTCACTTGCATGACTTGAAGCGAATATAAAATCTTTTTTTAAACGTGGATACAATACAACAACCGCTGTTGTTCCACGAGAGTTAAAAATAGATTTCATCATGTGAAATCGGTGTGACCTGAATGAAAAGCTCCACATCGGCATCACAACGAACATTTTGTATTTACATGTTCTATTTGTACTGAGTAAATATTTTTGGATTGCATCTACGTACAACACTGATAATTAGCACAGGGGTAGGGAAGATGGCGATTCGTATTGTGCAAATTGAAATTGACCCAAAACTTGGCAAAAGAACAGAGCACATGCAGGTGAAAAGAATTGCCACACTTGAGTGTAAAAATTAAAGCGTTGTCTGAATCTAAAGATCAGATAGCACTTTTTATTTCTATTATACCATATTACCATTTTAGCGGGCGTTCTCGAGTATATTAACGGAGTTCAGCGGGGCGGTAAAACTCATTAATTCATGACGTCATGCAACCGGAAGCGAGCGGCGGGAGTTTATGAAAACACAGTTCATAAACAGTCTGCCGGCCGCAGGCGGTCATTTTAATAGTAATAACATGATTTAGTTGGGCGCCTCGGTTTATTAACGACCCTTGAGGGCTGAATCTAACAGCCCACTGGCTTATTAAAGGCCCGCGATTTCGTCTCGAGCCGGTAATAAACCCTCGGGTTGTTATTCATTCTCTCGTGCCGTTAATAAACCGTAACCCACAGCCCCAACTCATGTTATCCTTATGTTATTACCACTTTAGCGTGCGTTCTATAGTATATTAACACAATTTTACCTTTACGGTAAAAGTGCATAATGCACAGACTCAAACCGGAAGTTGTGTGTTAGCGTGGTTAATAGCCCGCTTCCGGCTAAATGTTTCGTTAACAGCCCCGGCTCCAGTTACAGTTTATGTAATCCGTCATACAAAACGCGCCACTGGTTCCGAGATGATGAAACGCGGTTAACTGCAGTGAATGTTAAAAAAAACACCTGAAATTCATAACGGTAGGTTTTTGTTAGTAGATTCGGGAGAAGGCCAATTTTTCTTGGCAAACAAAAATATTTAAATTAAGCTATCATGTGATTAAGCATGTGACGTTTTGTTTACCTAGAAACAGACGACACATGTGTTTTGGTTAAATGTCATTGCGAAAACTCGGGATGTCACAATGAAGTGAACTTGATGAAGAACCTTTGGATTTAACCATTTTAGAAGTGGTAATAATAGTAATGGCAAGATTTTGTTGGGCGTCCCTGTTTATTAACGGCCCTCCAGGAATGATTAACAGCCTTCGGGACGTTAACAGCCCTCGACTTCGTCTCAGGCTGTTAATGGACCCTCTGCCTGTTAATCATTCCTGTCGGGCCGATAATAAACCGTAACGCCCTTCAAAATCATGTTATTGGTATATTATTACCACTCAATCTATAAGTTACTAGTCGATTAACATAAGTTTGGAGGCCCGGTAAAACTCCATAATTTCAGTGACGTCATTCGACGGAGCCGGGCCGCGGGCAATAATGGTATAAATAGCCATTAGCGGCCCGCAGCACGGCTATTTTTAGATTCAAGTTAGCTGTAACAGGGAGTGGTAATAATAGTTAGAACATGATTGTTGTCAGGCATCATGATTCATTAGCGGCCCTGCAGCACTGATGAACAGCCCTTCGGCTTATTAACGGCCCTCGACTTCGTCTCGGGCCTTTAATAAACCCTCGGGCTGTTCATCATTGCTGCAATGCCGCTAATGAACCATAATGCCCTCAAAAATCATGTTATTGTTACATTAACCATAAAGTCCTCAGATTAATTTTACGCTAAGAACTACCGTAGTAGTATGTCATGTGGTTTTGAGGGGCAGGTTGCAGGACCCCGGAAGTGACGTCATGTCACGTGACGTAGTGGCGCCATGTTGTGTTGTCATGGTAACCCGCGTGAGCGGCCATGTTGTGACGTCATCCCCATAGTGATACGTGGTGTGAGTGCGCATGCGCAGCGCGTGTTGTTAGGGTGATACGTGTTTCCGTCGTCCATTTTGTATTCTGGAGGCCGCCATCTTGGTTTCTATGGTAGCACGTGATTGCTATGTTACCCAAGGTTCTGCAATAAGACGGGGTATGTTCGGAGGGTGTGTTCGATTGTAGAAGAGTAAATCTAATTACCACAAACAACCCGACAATCCTTCCAAATCACCAAAATCCACCCCAACTTTTACTATTTCGAATTCTTCCAGAATTCTCTGCTTTTATCTATATATGCAATAGTTTTCCTCTATCTGGCCCTGTTCCTTTGTTCCGGAGTATACTCCAGTAGCGTAGAAGAGCCTATTAGTTGGAACAGTTTTGCTTATTATTACTATATTTAGCTTTTCTGGTCTATTCTTGTTAGTTCTAACCCTATTCCAAGTACTCTTGTTGTTTTATTTATATAACTAACCAATCAGATTGCTTGCTTTCCCATAATCTGTATACAGAGTTATCTCCCCTGTGTATAATAAAAGCCTATATCTAATGGCCACATCCCATGGAATCCCATTGTTGGGAAACACCCGTGGCTATGGAATCCTTTTTTGTCGTATGAGGCCATGAGGGCTATGTAAAAGCCCTCAATGAGTCCTCATTTATTATCCCTCATAGCCTCATTGAATTTTGAGCTTATGAGGACCATTAAAAATCCCTCAATGAGGCATAATTTACTACGACTCTTATCCTCATTTCAGTATTTAACAGGTATATCGTATGGAATCCCATTTTGGGAAACGCCTGTGACTGTGGAACTGGTCTATTCTTGTTAGTTCTAACCCTATTCCAAAAACTCTTGTTGTTTCATTTATATAACTAACCAATCAGATTGCTTGCTTTCCCATAATCTGTATACAGAGTTATCTCCCCTGTGTATAATAAAAGCCTATATCTAATGGCCACATCCCATGGAATCCCATTTTTGGGAAACACCCGTGGCTATGGAATCCTTTTTTTTGTCGTATGAGGCCATGAGGGCTATGTAAAAGCCCTCAATGAGTCCTCATTTATTATCCCTCATAGCCTCATTGAATTTTGAGGTTATGAGGACCATTAAAAATCCCTCAATGAGGCATAATTTACTACGACTCTTATCCTCATTTCAGTATTTAACAGGTATGTCGTATGGAATCCCATTTTGGGAAACGCCTGTGTCTGTGGAATCCCTTTTTTGTCGTATGAGGCCATGAGGGCTATGTAAAAGTCCTCAATGAGTCTTCATTTCTTATCCCTCATAGCCTCATTGAATTTTGAGGTTATGAGGACCGTTAAAAATCCCTCAATGAGGTATAATTTACTACGACTCTTAGCCTCATTTCAGTATTTGAGAATACCTATGGCCTGGTATTGTATTATTCGAGGATACCTATCGAGAATACCTTCTGGAGAATCCCCTTTTTGTCGTATGAGGCCATGAGGGCTATGTAAAAGCCCTCAATGAGTCCTCATTTATTATCCCTCATAGCCTCATTGAATTTTGAGGTTATGAGGACCATTAAAAATCCCTCAAAGAGGTATAATTTACTACGACTCTTATCCTCATTTCAGTATTTAACAGCCATATCCCCAGGCACCCCAATTTCGGCACCCCTTTTTGGAAAACATGGCCTTCGGCACCCCTTTTTTGTCGTATGAGGCCATGAGGACCATGAGTAATCCCTCAATGAGGTCTAATGTAGACTTACCAACCGCTTCCATCTTGTCGCCAAAGCTCCACCGCCACTACTGGTCTATGGTCTATCTGTCCTATCATTAGCTTCTACAACAGTATTGTTCAATTGCGGTCTTGTCCCAGTACTATTGACTAAACTACCGTCCATTAATATTGACTTGTATCACTACTTCCTAGCTATATCTATCTCAGTCTCGACTATGACATTGATTAAGGTTGAATCAGATTTCCCCATTCCGTAAGTGACCCAGTCCGTAAAAATTGGATTCCGTGTTTTGACATCGACACTCGAGGGTATTCCCTTCCCTATTAGAAAAGTTCAGTTCAATGGGTTGTAGTTTAAAAATTCAGATCATAAAATTCAGATCACCTTTCGTTATATTGTCATGAAGTTTAAAAAATCGTTCAGTTCAAAAGGTATTAACATTGGGATATAGTTAGGGGTTATACTTCGCTCAGTTCAAAGGGGTTAATTATATATACATTCATTGGGATTATCGTTCATTCGAACAGTTCAAAGGGGTTTTAATTACATAAAGTTCATTCAGTTGAAAACTTTGTTCAGTTCAAAAGGTTCATTCAGGTTTGTTCAATTTAAGGGGGTTAACATTGGGTTATATTTAAGGGTTATAGTTCATTCAGCTGAAAACTTTGTTATGGTCAATTCACTTCGATAACTTCATTGGATCTTTGTTCACTTTGTTCTGTTCCCATCCATCTTGGTTGCATTGGATCTTTGTTCACTACGACTTCATTCGAACAGGTGTCTTGTATCTGTTCATAATTCAGATCTGTTCAGTCTGTCCAACTAGTTCGATCAATCCGACTAGTTTGACATTCTTTCACTTTCTTTTGTTTACTTCGTTGCTTTGTAGTGACTGGTTGTATCTGTTCAGAGTCTTGTAGTCATTGTTGAATTGGTTGTTATCAATCCCTTTCCATACTCTCGAGTGTCGATGTCAAAACACGGAATCCAATTTTTACGGACTGGGTCACTTACGGAATGGGGAAATCTGATTCAACCTTAATCAATGTCATAGTCGAGACTGAGATAAATATAGCTAGGAAGTAGTGATACAAGTCAATATTAATGGACGGTAGTTTAGTCAATAGTACTGGGACAAGACCGCAATTGAACAATACTGTTGTAGAAGCTAATGATAGGACAGATAGACCATAGACCAGTAGTGGCGGTGGAGCTTTGGCGACAAGATGGAAGCGGTTGGTAAGTCTACATTAGACCCCATTGAGGGATTACTCATGGTCCTCATGGCCTCATACGACAAAAAAGGGGTGCCGAAGGCCATGTTTTCCAAAAAGGGGTGCCGAAATTGGGGTGCCTGGGGATATGGCTGTTAAATACTGAAATGAGGTTAAGAGTCGTAGTAAATTATACCTCTTTGAGGGATTTTTAATGGTCCTCATAACCTCAAAATTCAATGAGGCTATGAGAGATAATAAATGAGGACTCATTGAGGGCTTTTACATAGCCCTCATGGCCTCATACGACAAAAAGGGGATTCTCCAGAAGGTATCCTCGATAGGTATCCTCGAATAATACAATACCAGGCCATAGGTATTCTCAAATACTGAAATGAGGCTAAGAGTCGTAGTAAATTATACCTCATTGAGGGATTTTTAATGGTCCTCATAACCTCAAAATTCAATGAGCCTATGAGGGATAAAAAATGAAGACTCATTGAGGACTTTTACATAGCCCTCATGGCCTCATACGACAAAAAAGGGATTCCACAGTCACAGGCGTTTCCCAAAATGGGATTCCATACGACATACCTGTTAAATACTGAAATGAGGATAAGAGTCGTAGTAAATTATGCCTCATTGAGGGATTTTTAATGGTCCTCATAACCTCAAAATTCAATGAGGCTATGAGGGATAATAAATGAGGACTCATTGAGGGCTTTTACATAGCCCTCATGGCCTCATACGACAAAAAAAGGATTCCATAGCCACGGGTGTTTCCCAAAAATGGGATTCCATGGGATGTGGCCATTAGATATAGGCTTTTATTATACACAGGGGAGATAATTCTGTATACAGATTATGGGAAAGCAAGCAATCTGATTGGTTAGTTATATAAATGAAACAACAACAGTACTTGGAATAGGGTTAGAACTAACAAGAATAGACCAGAAAAGCTAAATATAGCAATAATAAGCAAAACTGTTCCAACTAATAGGCTCTTCTACGCTACTGGAGTATACTCTGGAACAAAGGAACAGGGCCAGATAGAGGAAAACTATTGCATATATAGATAAAAGCAGAGAATTCTGGAAGAATTCGAAATAGTAAAAGTTGGGGTGGATTTTGGTGATTTGGAAGGATTGTCGGGTTGTTTGTGGTAATTAAATTTACTCTTCTACAATCGAACACACCCTCCGAACATATCCCGTCTTATTGCAGACCAATTGGGTAACATAGCAATCACGTGCTACCATAGAAACCAAGATGGCGGCCTCCAGTATACAAAATGGACGACGGAAACACGTATCACCCTAACAACACGCGCTGCGCATGCGCACTCACACCACGTATCACTATGAGGATGACGTCACAACATGGCCGCTCACGCGGGTTACCATGACAACACAACATGGCGCCACTACGTCACGTGACATGACGTCACTTCCGGGGTCCTGCACCGGGGGCCTGCAACCTGCCCCTCAAAACCACATGACATACTACTTACCGTATATACACTCATAGCTCTGCAGATGACTTAACCCATATTAAATTTGGTTAAATATCAAATTGCATTATGGGAAATATCTGCTGCTGAAAACTTAACCATTTTGACATCAGCGTGCAAAGGGTTAACATTGCTTCTAGATTGTTGTTGGCTGCCTGTACAGGCAGCCAACAATGATGTTAAAACACTGTCAAGACAGGTGCATCATTACGGCAAGGTTCTCAAGGATGAATACACTTGGAACAACTTTTTCAGATCCATATAAAAATGGCGGTTTGTGGCTGTATTGGGACTTAAGGGTACTTGTAGATACTCTTTTTTTCTAGCAGTGACGGGGGGGGGGGGGGGGGGGGAATGCGTGAACATAGGTGGGTGGGTGGCCAAGTGCAAAAAATTGTGTGTAAACAGTTAATGCACTTTTTTTCCATTTTTCACTGTTATGGCATATTTTGTGCCCCAAACAGTAACAAAATGTCACCAATTGACCATAAACGTCCATTTACAAGCATTATTAATAAAAGTGACCCCATTAATATGAAAAATATTTGAGAATTTCATCAAAACTGACTTGAGGATGGGGGTGGGTGACCGATATTGAACGGAAACAATTGTTCGACAATTTTCTCCTAAAGTCGACTAAAATATCCATTCACAACATAATTCATTTATATTCGAGGTTTGTTTTATGGAATATTCTTTAAAATGAAGCATGGTATATATATAATGCTGTATAATGAGTCATAATAGCTAGGTGGGATTGGTTTTCAAAATGAAAAAAAAATTGAAAATATTAACTTTTATTTCAACGAAAACCAAAAATTTGATTCAATAAAAACAAAAAGACTTTTTGACAGCTATCCTGCTTTGTAGATGCCATAACAAAAACAAAAAGTCGAGGTTTGCTCTTCTGGAGTCAGAATAAAAACAAGTTCCCTTTTACACAACCAACCCCTTTTTTCTGAAATGAGGCTAAGAGTCGAATGTGCGAGTCACTCGATCGAGCAATTGTTCGATGGCTTATTTGCTCGATGGGATTCGAGTCATCCGAGTAATCAAAGATACTCAGCAAGCCTGTAGTAATGATACAAGTTAGTTGTAGTGTTATAAGGTTGTAAGGGTGCAGACGACTATAGTATTAGGTAAATACATTCGATCATAGAATAGACAGCACAGGACATGGTGGAAGGAAGCTGATTGTAAGACTAACTGTATAGGAAGATTGGAATCCTACTTATGGAATCCCTATAGAATCCCTTTTAGGATATGTCTGTGGCTCCAGAATCCCTTTTTGGTCGTATGTGCTTATGTGCTAGTGCACAATGTGTCACAATCTGCCTTTTCACATAAGCACATATCGGCACATCCAACATGTGCCGATGTGTTAGTGCACAATGTGTCACATTGTGCCTTTTCACATAAGCACAAACGACAAAAAAGGGATTCTCCAGAATGTATCCTCGATAGGTATCCTCAAATAATACAATACCTGGTCATAGGTATCCTCAAAGACCCGTATGTGCCTTTGTGCCAGTGCACAATGTGTCACATTGTGCATTTTCACATAAACACATACCGGCACATCCAGCATGTGCCTATGTGCTAGAGCACAATGTATCACATTGTGCCTTTTCACATAAGCACATATCGGCACATCCAGCATGTGCCTATGTGCTAGTGCACAATGTGTCACATTGTGCCTTTGAAGTAAGCACATATCGGCACATCCAGCATGTGCCTATGTGCTAGTGCACAATGTGTCACACTGTGACTTTTCACATGAGCATATAACACAAAAAGGGATTATCCAGAAGGTATCCGCAAATAATACAATACCAGGTCATAGGTATCCTCAAATATCGAAATGAGGCTAAGAGTCGTATGTGCGAGTCACTCGGAATAGCAGTTGCTCGATAACACATTTGCTCGGTGGACTTCAAGTCGTTCGAGCAGTATGTGGAGTTACTCGATCGAGCAATTGCTCTAAAGCTCATTTGCTCGATGGGCTTCGAGTCGTTCGAGCAATGGTTTATCAGTAACTACTCTATAGATTCTTGGCTTTAGGGGGCTTTCATGGAGGCTGTCTATAAGTTGGCTATAATTGAAAGAAAGGGGCACCACTGTACTATAACACTATGTGCTACTATTAAAATCCATGGTGTGGCAATCCTAAAAAGGGATTCTGGAGGGGGGGGGGGATCCGAACCAGAAAAACTACTCTAATTCAATTGAACTTACCCCCAGGGGCCCCCTGTGTACTGTAGCACTGCGTGCTGCTCTACTACAAAGGATTCTGGGGGAAATCCGTACTAAATAAAGTCAGTTTCGGTAGTTTGGGGTGGATTTTGGTGATTTGGAGGGATTGTCGGGTTGTTTGTGGTAATTAGATTTACTCCTATTCAATCGAACATACCTTCGAACATACCGCCGTCTTGTTGTTGGCCTTTGAGTAACATAGCAGCCACGTGCAATCATAGAAACCAATATGGCGGCCTCCAGTACAAACGCGTATCACCATAATAACACGCGCTGTGCATGCGCACTAGCACCAAGTATCACTATGTGGATTACGTCACAACATGGCCGCTCACGCGGGTTACCATGACAATAGAACATGGCACCATTGGGTCACGTGACATGACGTCACTTCCGGGGTTATCCACCGGGGTCGTCCAACTGTGTACTCAAAACCACATTACATACTACTAGCCTTAGTGATCACTTTCCGTCCATCCGTCTACCCGTACATCCGTCCGCTGTGAATTTTACACTATCGACTTCGCAAAACTACTGTAACAAATTGAGCTAAATGTGATATACATGTTCCTTGTCACAATTAGACGGTGTGTGTGTGTGGGGGGGGGGGGGGGTAGCTCAGTAGGTAGAGGTGCAGGCGGCAAGCCGAAAGGTCTCGGTTCGAATCCCACCTGTGGCAACCGCGTTGTGTCCTTGGGCAAGACACTTCACCCCCATTGCCCACGTGGAGCCACGGTGGCGTTGTGTACTAAGGCATACTGCACGTCGATGGCGCACCTGTCTTCAACCAATACTAACCCTGTGTGCAGATGGTATGTTGGGGAGCTGACAGTTGCTCGCCGTTGCTCGGCAGGTCTCTCAGGGTACTCCGGCTTCCTCCACCCGTTAAACTGTCATGGTCATGATTAGCCATTGTGCAGGAATATGTGACTTTAAACACCAATAAATAAATAATCATAATTAGACCAAGTCAAGTTTGTTGCGAGACCGACAGGGAGCACCATGAGGGCCTAACTCTGTTGGCTCCCAGATTTTCTTTTGCGCTTAAAAAAACATTTCCAGGGCCACCAATTAGAATCCTTCGATATTTGGTGCACAACTTACTGGGCGGGTGAGGTGGTCAGATACAGTTGTTCAAATCAAGACCCTGGATTCATATTTCGGCTCCCTATTGGAATCAAGATTTTAACTTGGTGCCATATAAGGCGTAATCCATAAAATTATTTTCCCCAGAATCATCAATCAGAATCTTTTGGTATTTGGTATACAATACTCTTTGGGAGGTCAGGTTCAAGTTTGTTCAAATCAAATTCTTGAGTTTATATTTGAGCTTCCTATGGGAGCGACTTTCTCAAGTGAACGATTAAAGCCATTTGAGGTCTCTTGTTTTGTAGCCCGAGGACAACCAAAGAAATATCCAACAGAAATTAGCTCATTTAAATCATTTTATCAAATTCTACCTGGGAACTGACATTAATCTGTACAGGTGCCTTTAAATTTTTGCCCATCTATCGAGGTCCAAGGTTATATGCAAGAACAAATTTCCGCAATTTTATTACAATCCTGCAAACCTTCCAACAGACCTGAAAATCAAAGATGTTCAAACAGAAATCAGAAATAATTTAGAAATAATTTTTAAAGATATCAGAAATTCAAATAACTTTTGTGCACTGCATTTAAATATTTCCATACAAGAATCATGGATTATTGAGGAAATCTGAAATACATTATCGTATACTGCATTTGAAGTGTTTCACGCAGAAAACAAAAATGGTTTTGTAAATCTGAAACTCTGCACTTAACACCCTTCATATTTCAAGCCTTGTGAAGGTCTGCGGTCAGTTTGTCATACCATGTCTGATATTGATATGTGTTCTGCTTTCGAGGTTTTGAACTTAAGCCCCATTCAAATTGTTGGCCCGCCATTTGGTGGACGTTTAAATTTACACTCTAAAATCAGATGCGTTAAAAATAGAGCTGTAGATTAACAGAAACCGAACCGAGGTTTTTTTTTTTTTTTAAAAACCGAAACCGAAACCGTCGACATCCCGTAATCTTAGGTTTTTCGTTTTTTATTAAATACTCTCTTGCTGCAGAAATTCACAGAATGTAGCCATCCCAGAGTAGTGAGAGTACCCAGACACTGCCAATGGCAGTGTCTGGGTACTCTCACTACTCTGGAAAGGCTACATTCTGTGAATTTCCGACATTTCAGTTGAGTTGTGTTTGCAGCTTTCCTCAAGTTGCGTGTAGGTGTCAGACCTCTAAAAATTTCCAAGCACAATAAAAGTTCTGTATACTTAGGTAATTATTATATTGGCCTTCCGGATTATTCATGTATTATAGCTTATTTCGGGCATTCATTGAGTTTCACTCAATTTCACTGTCATTCAGTTATGACTCCGGACGTAAAAATGAGTTTTATTGAATTTTATTTGGCCTCATGAACAAACCGAAAACCGAACCGAACCGAGGTTTTATTCCGCCTGAAAAATCAAAACCGAAACCGAACAAGAAATTTAAAAACCTACAGCTCTAGTTAAAAATTAACCCAAATCGACGGGGTTGGGTGAATATGAACCCAATTGTGTTCATATTCACTCAACCCAGTTGTTTTGGGTTGAATATTAATCAACTGATTTAGAGTGTGCATACTAACCTTCATAATGTTTGAGGGCTCTAAACTGTAATTACCTGCATTTTTGCAATCAGTGACCACAGGGTGACGCGAAAGGTCATGGCGCACATTCTGAACATCAAATGAGTTTCAGATTGATTGGCAATGGTTCGAAGTTGATAACGTCATAGTTTGAAATATAAGCATGGCCCGTCATCAAAAATGTATGGCTCTGTCCAATTTTCGGAGCACCATATTGATGAAATATAAGAAGTTCAGGAATGCATTCAGGTGTCATAAAATGCACTCAGTGACCCCTGTGTAAACCCAGTCACCTTGATCCATATTTTGAATTTTGTGTTCGTTCCAGTCCATAGGTCATACCAAGCTTCAGATATAAGCGTGACCCACTTTCAAAACTTATGGCTCCGTCCATTTTTTGAGTGTAGAAATATCATCTAGGAACTTTGGGAATGCATACAATGTGATTTTCAGAAATTCAAAAAAAACCCAAAAAAAAACACTCGGTGACCCTTGGGCGACCCCAGTGACCTTGACCCATATTGTTAACCTCCAGCAATTTTTGACTTATTTGGTGTTGGTCCTAGGTCCATGGGTCATACCATGCTTGAGATATATACATATAAACGTGACCAAATTTCAATATTTCTTGCTCATCCTACTGTTTTAATGTACAAATTCATGTAAGAATGCATCATTGGGTCATAAACTGCAATTTCCAGCAATTCTGAAAATGCTCTCAATGACCCCTGTCCCCTGGGTGACCCCATTGACCTTGACCCATATTTTGAATCACCAGCGAGTTTCGACTCATTTGGTGGCCATACCATGCCCAAGACCTACTTTCAAAATGTTTGGCTCCGACCACTTTTGTAAAATAGAAATGCATGTATGAACTAAAATGTGATTTCCAGTAATTCTGAAAAATGCACTCAATGACGCCCGAGTGACCCCAGTGATCTTCACCTACATATTAAACCTCCAGTGAGTTCAGACTCGTTCCCAGGTCTATAAACCACACCATGCCTGAGATATAAGCGTACCCCACTTTCAAATTTTGGGCTCCAATCCCCCTTTTAAGCGCCGAAATTCATATAAATGTATGGACTTCGGGACTGACTAAGGGGTTCATAAACATTCAACACTTCTAGAAAATGCATACAGTTACCCCGGTCCTGGATGATCCCAGTGATCTTGACCAATATTTTCAACAACCAATGAGTTTCGACTCATTTGGAGTTAGTCCCATGTCCATAGGCCATATCATGCATTAGATATAAGTATGACCTACTTTCAACATTTTTCGCTCCGCCAACGATAGGGCATTTGACAAGATGGCCTCCAGCTCTGCCATATTGAATGTTCCAATCCACTATCGTTTGGTATTAGCAAGAAAACCCGATAGAATATAGGTTCTTCGTAAATTTTTTCTCTAGGGCAATAATTTAGTAATATGGATATACAAATACAAAAGTGCCTTAAAGGCATCCATGGCCCTTATAAAGGCCCACTGGAACTGAGAACATGATGAGATCTCAACAATATCTGTTTGTATTCAGGTGACAATGTGATTGAAATGGTGAGCCGAGTCTGTTGTGGCAATATATGGGTGAGCAACTTTCAGTTTCAAATCCACTGCGTTTAGGTACAGTGGCACTCTTGCGACTATTTCAAAGTTTCATAATTTCAGACAGTTAAAATGAAATATGCAAATAATTACACTGTCTAAAATACGGCCCCGTATCAGACCGCCAGGAATCGACCGAAACAAAACATCTCGAAGTCGTCGGTCTGGTCCGGACGTATCACTAATCCCAAGTCTCACGAGAGATGTATTTTTATACACATTTCGTAGCCTGCAAATTGGCAAGAAAAGTTAATATCAGTATCATAGTTAAAGAGAAAACGAGGAAGGGTAATCCCTGTAGGCAATTTAATGTTTTGTAGCAAGTCTACCATAACCCAGCACAGAAGAAATGGCTAACTTCAGAATTGGTATTTGTTTGTTTCAGTATTTCTTAGTACCGTAAACGGACAGTGTCGTGTCAAAGATTCGTTTATTTGCATAGGCGGCGTATTCAAAGGTTTGAAAGCATTCGGTGTGCCATACGTGTGCGCGTAAGTATTTGTTATTTACTGACTGGTAGTGGTTTCAAACTTCCGTCATCATATCGCTCAATTAGTAAATCGTTGATATGTACGGAAAACGAAAACGCAATGGAATTTGGGGCAGTGGCATAGCCGGGGGAGGGGCGGGGTTATGGTCTATCTAAAAGTGCCCACGCCCCCCCCCCCCCCCAAAAAAAAAAAAAAAAATTAAAAATCCAGAATTCTGCGATCTGCATGAGACGTCACCTAATGAAATGTAGATGACATACCACGCTTGGTGAAAACTGGAGTTCTTTCTAGTCTCAAAACGTCTCTTAGTCGCGTCATTTGGGGCTTGTATTTGAAATTTAAGTAATTCCTCCCCTCCGGTAATGCAAAGCGAGAGGGGCACCACTTCTGTACATCTCCCCATCTCAAGATTTCGATCCTGTGGGTATTCCTGCTGCCTAAAAATGCTTTGTTCCCTTAAAAGATCCACGTGCCCTCTCCCCCACCTACACTCACGCACAAGCACACATTTTAGCGTAGATATTAGATAATTGGCCACGCGCCTGATTTGGAGACCGAAGCGTGGAAGACGCACCGATCCGATCAATCCTCGCTTCAGTGGAAAAAAGTTAAAGCATATATTAGGAAATGTGTGGTGGAGTAGCAAGGGCGGGGTCATGTACTCTTCGTCTCCTCAGGTTGCACCGGAGAACAGAAACTCCCATGCAACTCGCGAGATGAACATATTAGGAAAAAAGAACGCCTCATTGTCTACTTTAATTCCAATTTCGAATTCATCACATAGGCCTACTTGAATCTGATATTCGAATTGTAATACGTGTATAAAGAATCGTTAAATTGTCTTAACTTGCATTATATATTTTCATTTGGCCTCATACGCAGTTGTTATTTATCGGTGTATAGTTTGACTCCCCCACGCTTAATAGTTGGATAGTTGTATACCCAACAGCTAACTATTGAATATTTTACATGTATTGAACTATCCAACAACAAACAGTTTTTGTAAGAAGAATAAATAACTCGTTGATGTTGGATAGGCGAGAGAAAGCACCCCGTCTCGGGCCTGACGATCCTCGACTGGTGAGCTTTTTTCTCGCCTAGGGAGCACGGTGGCTCAGTTGTAGACTGTTGGACCTCTATGCTGGAGGTTCCGAGTTCGATCCCCGTCCGGGATGACCCGCATTGTGTTCTTGGGCAAGACACTTTATCCCGGTTGCCTACATGGGGGCACGATGGCGCCGTGTATTAAGCCGTATAGCACATCGATGGTGCACAGGTCTTCAACCGTTGTAACCCTGCTTGTGCGGATCTTGAACAGAGTTAGAATGTTGAGGAACTGACAGTTGCTCGTCGATGCTCGATGGTTCTCTCCGGGTACTTCTGCTTCCTCCACCCGTAAAACTGCCACGGTCACGATCATCCAATGTGCAAAAGTATGTGACCGTAAACACCAGTAGACTAAATAAATAAATAATAATTCTCGCCTATCCAACATCAACTCATTTATCCTCTACATAAACGATTGGCAGCACTTGACTTTATATCCACGTTGTGATCCTTATTAGACATTGTGCAGAAATCTGTGTCTTTGAACAACAATAAATAAGTAAATCTAGGTTTCTATGGGATGAATTCCAATACGGCCATAAAAAGCAACTGTTGATATGTGTTTTGAAAGATCTTCGAAGTTTCTGCTTTTTGTCATTTCTCAAGTGCTATAATGATTTTCAAATGCCCATTTGTTAGGAGCATATCGGAATATTTACGTCCGATTTTCGGTCTTATATATAGAGGTAATATGGCTGGCTACTTCACAGCAGCCATCACTAGATTTGATAACAAATATCGTGAAATCACTCAGTATGTTAAGAGTTAATTGGAAATGTTGAAATCACTCAGTGGGTTAACTCTTTACCTAACATGAAAAGCAGACGACATTTGCAAATAAAATGCTTGAATAACTAATTCTTTTCATTTTTTGTCTCAGAAATACAGGTTATGACCCCTCGTTGGAACGAACTCGCCGAGCTCGTATCAAAGAGGGGTCATAACCTATGTTTTTGAGACAAAAAATGAAAAAAATAATGAAAATTAATTGGCGATTTTTGTGAATAGCGCTGGCCGGTTTTACCGTTACGTTGGGTGAAGGGTTAAGAGTTAATTGGAAAAAAATTATCAGTACTAGATTGTCGAAGATTTGAATCACATTTTACTTCAAAATGACTCAGATCACCGAAGTTAAGCAACGTCGAGACCGGATGGGTGACCGTCTGAGCGATCGCTTCGGACTCCCGCGTTGTGTCCTTGGGCAAGGCACTTAACCCCGATTGTCCACATGGGTGCACAATGACGCCGTGTACTAAGGCGTACTGCAAGTCGATGGTGCGCATGTCTTCAACCAATCTAACCCTGCCTGTGCTGCAGTGCGGAGTTACGATGTTTTGGAACTGGCAGCTGCTCGTCGTTGCTCGGTGGTTCTCTCCGGATACTCCGGCTTTCTCCACTCGTAAAACTGTCACCGACACGATATGACCTTGGTTGTTAATGTGTCGTTAAACCCTAATCAATAAATGAATAAATAACTTCAAACCGACTACTAAAGTTAGCAGGGAGCTCATTTGATGAATCTGTCATGGAGATGTCACTATTGATTCACGATTGCTTTATGTTAGGGTGCTATATAGCGCAACACAAGTACCACTAGTTTCTGTACATTAAGTGTCTTTTATAGAAATGGAATAATCGTATCTAATAAATAATTACATTTATTATATATTTATCAATGATACGCCGTGTTTTTCACTCATCGAATCCTGATCGCCGGATCACACTAAGTGGTTTTCCGATTCCTTATCAGATGGTTCGTTGCAGACCGAGGACGACACTGGAGAACGTCAATCGAGTCCGCTCAGGTTACCAAACGTTTCTAGGTAAGCTTCATTTGTGTAAATAGACACTATCGAATAACTCGAGTTTCTAATATTGTTCTTAACCAATTTCATATTGATTTCTCGTGTGAAAGGTGAATTTCCATAACGACATATAATAAACATATCATTATGACAGTAATGTGATTTGGTTTGTTGCATTCCGCCTCGTTGACGTGTTCAGCTTGATGGAATTATCACTTTTATTGTCATTTACAGGATATTGGGTATTATTAAATAGGTATGACTTTCTTTCCCATAATTACCTTTTATCAAACTCGACTGATATGACTTCAAACGAACGTGGCTGATGTGATGCCGATGCCGGCCGACATGAACCAAGCTAGAGTTGCCCCCTTTGATGCGTTACTATACTCATTCTCAATCAGTTTGTTTACATCGAAAGCGTTCATCGTTATTCGTCAAACGCAATCAGGAAAATTGGCTTTACTGGGCACAATGGAGTAGCCTGAAGCTTAGTTTTGGGGTGATGGTGAATTAATTATGGCTTAACCCTTTACCCAACGTAACGGCCAAAACCGGCCAGCGCTATTCTCAAAAATCGCCAATTAATTTTCATTATTTTTTTCATTTTTTGTCTAAAAAACATAGGTTATGACCCCTCGTTGGAACGAGCTCGTCGAGCTCGTTCCAACGAGGGGTCATAACCTATGTTTTTGAGACAAAAAATGAAAAAAATAGTTATTCAAGAATTATTTTTGCAAGTGTCGTCTGCTTTTCAGGTTAGGTAAAGGGTTAAGGTGGGGATTAGGAAGATGAAGAGAAGAAAGAAGATAGTTGTACTGAAAATTCAACACAGACTAAGATGCTGAGTCGTAAGCTAAGATTCTTCGAAGTGGGAGAAGAGTTGGTTCAGCAAACCGAATGTCACGGCTTCCCCAGTGGGAAAGGCGAGACGTCCAGAGAGATGATCTAGAAGAGGAAACGTCGGACTTTGTGAAAAGAATGAGAAACAATAATACTGTCAGAAAACTGTAACGGATCTGAAAATATCTTGTAATTATTTGTTTGGGATTAATAAATATAGAAGTTACATAGAAGTACATAGTTAGTTTCATATCAGCCTAGATAACAGCCCTGGGCAACTTCGGTCTCAGGCTGATACGAAGTCTGAAAATAAACCTCTAAGCACGCAAGAAGAAAGTGATATAAGATGCTGTCAAATTTTGTTTATCTTGCTTGCACAATATGCTTGAAAACATTTAGTGTGTGAGCTGCTCACAAACCCTGTTCCCAGCCATTAGGGAATTTTGATGGTTATGCTTTTCTAAAAGCCTCTTTAAATGCTATAATTTGCACCAATGTTTGTCATTAGGTGTTGGGGCATTATTGAGTAAGGTGCATGTAACTACCACGATCCAAACAAACAAAACAAATTTACCTGTTACAGTGCTAACTTGACCTTGGTTTCTATATGAATTATGGGTGTTTTTACCATGGCAAAACGACATTTTGCCACTGGGTCATGTGATATGACGTTACATGAGATCTGTAGGATGAGATCCATAAGACAGGGTGTTGGGGGTGGGGGTGGGGGTCCGGGTTCATGATCAACTATTTTTCCATATAAAGGGTGCATACCTATTAATATGTCATTTTTTGGATCTCATATAGTGGATCTCATCTGGCGTCATAATCAAGCGACCCAGTGACGCCATCTTGGGTTATGGTAGACCCATGAGCGGCCATTCTGTGACATATTTACCATTTGTGATGCATGTTCTCAGTGCGCATGTGCAGCGCGTGTTGTTAAGGTGGTAATGTTTCCTTCATCCATTTTGTGTATTGGAGGCTACAATCTTAGATTCTCTTGTAGCACATGGTTCCTGTGTGACCCAAAATCCTCTAATAGCATAGATGTGTGTTAAGAGACTGTGTTAAATTAAATAGGAGTAAATCTAATTACCCAAATAGACCTGACAATCCCCCAATTCACCAAAATCAGCCCAAAATCGCTTTTTTGATAATGATTCCCCCAGAATCATCTTTTGTTCACTAACAGGTGTGTTCCTTTGTATAAGATTAAATCTAATTACAGAATCCTCGGTTAGAATAACCACAAACAACCCGACAAGTTGTACTAGTTCGGATTCCTTGAGGATCATTGTTTTAATAGGAGCACACAGCTTCTAATATCGCCCATAGGCTTATAAAACTAATATGTTGTGATATAATGTGCTTTTCTTTGTATAAGAGTCAATTTAATCACCCAGAATTATCACAAACAACCCGACAATTGTTTTACTAGCTCAGATTCCTTTGAATCACCTGCTTCTGCCTATCCTATTCTATTCCATAGTTTATTATTCTCTCCATTCCTTGGGTCGTCCTATCTATGTTACGACTTCCCCAATCTCTCTATAAATTATTCTGACTTTCCTAGATGTGTTTGTGTGCTAGAGTACAACGTGTGCACATTACCTTTAGCACAGAGGCATATGCCGATATGTGCTGGTGTGCTAGTGTACAATGTGCGTACATCACATGCAATACATAGGCACATACAGGTATTTGAGAATACTTATGACATGGTGATAAACTATTTGAGGATACCTTTTGAGAATATCTGTTGAGGATACCTTTTGAAGAATACCTTCTGCAGAATATTTTTCTGAAGACAGTTATGGCTTCTAACAGTTCAGCTCCTGGCTTCAAATCCCACCTACCTTCCCAAACCCTTCATAGCTTCAATACTGTCGCTGCCGACTTGTCCACAGTCACCACCATCTGTTATATGTTCAGTATGCATTGTATATACCTTTCGTATGGTGTTCTACCATCCTTGCAGCCTCGTACCATTCTTGCTTTGTATCATTACTATTGGCTACCACTATTCTGTCCTGAGCTAGAGTGTCTTAACCATTACCACCCTGTGGTACTACTGTGGCTCGTAGTACACTAATGCCACTAGGGGTTCCAATTCATATCACAAAGTTGTATTCCACTACTGCCTCCTCGATTGACTCGAATCTTATCAAGCAAGTAAGCTATCGAGAAGTTGCTTGAACGAGTGACAACCCTATACCGCCCCGCCTCTTCCTCTCATTTCGATAAAACGGGCTTCTACGGGGATTCTGGGGAAGGGATTCCATAAGTGAAATTCCGTAAGTGGGATTTGAAGCTCATATACAGCACCGAATAATCTTACCATTGGATTCTATCTTGTCTTCAACTATCTGTCCTATGATTTGCCTCTGTTGTAGTCACCCAATACTATAGACTTCCACCAGCCTTACATCTTTTATACCATTGCTATTGACTTGTAGCACAACTCCATACTTCTTACCTATGTCTGGCCCTGTCTCGACTTAGCCCTAAGGCCTCTTTAACAGGCGCAATCAGATTGCTCCATTCATCTAAGCCTTATCAGCCTCTATAGTGTCTAGACCTCGTGCAAGCTAGGGTACCTTACACATAAGAAACTGTAAGTTGATCATGCCGAGATGTGCTTATGTGTTAATACACAATGTGTCACAATGTGTACGCATTGCATGCAGCACACGAACACACACTAGCACATACTGGGTGTGCCGATGTGTACTTGATTGCTTATGCACAATGTGCACACAAAACATGCCGCATATAGACACATACGATGAAAAAGGGATTCTAGAAGTATTTTCGGATACTAGGAAGGGATTCCACAGAACGTGGGTCTGGTGGTTGATTAACTGGTAGAGTGCTGAATTATTTTTGGCTCTGAAAATTTGCTCACATGCCTTTGCCTTGTTACAATTTATGGGAGAGTGTCTATAGGCACTCCCCCATAAATTGTAACCAGGCATATCTATACAGACTAAATTATTTCACTTTAAGGATAAATGGAAGAACATCCACAGAATATGAAGCCTTTAAGTTGTTGTGCATGCACCTCAGGATAAAGCCCAAATACGGGCTTCCAGCACTCTACCAGTTAAATGTGCTTGTGTGCAAGTGCACAATGTGTCACAGTGTGTACACACATCACATGCTGGATGTGACAATATGTGCTTATGTGCTAATGCACAATGTATGCACAACAAATGTAGCCCATACAACAAAAGTGGGATGCTGAATGTGTGGAGGTAGGTCGTGTTTGGGTAGGTGGGTGTATTTGTGAGGTGTTTTGCAGTGGTTGAGGTTTGAGAAGGTGGGAGCTGGGCTCCAAAAATATAGTGGGCCATAGCCTTCATCAATTTAACTAATTCAAATTGTCAGCCTGCTTATAAAACCTTGTACAAATTATTTTTTCAAAACAGTGTACATGAGGTTTTATAAAAAGGCCAACGAAATGCTTGTAAGTTATAAAATGTCCTGTGACCAGCTGGAAAAAAATGCTTCAACTTATTGATGCAGGAAGCCACTATCAGGGCATTCAAAAATTGAGGATGCAAGAGCCAATGTTTTCCGTTGTCATGTTTCCTATTCAATCAAATTCAAATATATTTTGTTTGTATAAAGTTGTTTTATTGCATTTTATTGAAGAATGCCTTTGGGCACTCTCCAATAATTTATAACAGTATAAACTTCGAATAAAAAATTCAGACCACCAAAAATCATCTAGCCCTCAACCAGTTAAAAACATTTGAATGTTGTACTTTAAAAAAACATAATTTTTGAAAATGTGTTAATATTGATGGTGTGGGTGGGGTGAGGTAGAGTTGGGTGTGGTTTGGTGGAATGCGTGCTAAGGGGAGTGAGTTTTAGGGTTGGCGTGGCTATATATTGATTCATAGCCAAAACAGTATGGCCAGTTATGTGTCGTAACGTCTTTCAAATGTTAGGCCTGTTTATGAAACCTCAAATGTGATTTCGCTAAATTTAGTACACGAGCCTTTATTAGCTTATCTATCAAAGCCTGTAGTTTCTAAACGCCCCAGTCGCCAGATATCAAACAATGTCTTAAAATGTTTCTTATTTATTGGACTTTCTGAAAAAACATAGTTTGGAAAATTCCCTAATTGGGGGGAGGGTGGGGCTAGGTGGGAGGGGGGAGGGACGTGTGACCATATACTGGCTCAAAGCCTAATTAGATTACAATTATTTTGATGCATTGGAAAGTGTTGATCTGTCACTAAGCAAATTGGGTGGCAATCATTCTATACATTCTGTACATTCTATTGCCTCTGTGTGTGAAATTGATTTCTTGTCACACAATGAACATATAGAATATACCCATAGTAACTTGGTGTACCAAAGTGGTGGTGAACACGAGTGGTGAACATTTGGTAAACCAAGCTACTTTGGGTATATTTTATTTATACCATAATCGTCAGATTAATAAAAGTTTAAATGTTAAATGATTAAACTTTTTTTCGCCGGGTTCATGCGTTTTCAGATAAAACGATTGGCTCACACGATTCTCTTTTTTCTTTTCATAACTCAATGAACCGAAAAAAACACAATTAGGTCCGCCCCCAGCCACGCCCCTAAAATACCAGTCTTCGGAGTTGCAACATGGTGTCAAATCAATAGAAGTTAGAACACTCGCACGTTCTAAATCTGAAAAAGAAAAATAAATTTATATTACTAATTTATCACCATGAAATTATTTATAAAATATTTAAATGACCGTGGCGGGTCAATTTTTCTTTTTCTTCACAACTGTATTTATTTGACATTTCAATTTTTACGCACACTGGGTGATCGTCTACGTTCATCGTTTTACCCAAATCGATTGTAAACAATGGCTGGTCACGACGAATACGGCAATTTTAACATTGCTAATTTATATCTAACTCCACTTTTACAAACTGTGTTTTTCAGTTCTCGGGAAACGGTCAAAAGCAAAATACAATGTAATACTGATGGCCTACTTCCACCTACCACGGAACGTAACTTTTACGTGAAGTGAACAGTATTTCAATAATATGCGCCCTCTTTTATGCCAGAAAAATAATATGTCTACCAGTTTTAGTTTTTAAGTCTTTGTTCGCTGAAGTAGAGGACGACTAACACTATTTATTTATTTGGGTCGCGAACGTTTAATTATAAGGAATGATCGTTTCTTTTTGTCTATTTCTTGAGTTTTCTACGCCCATTTACACAGTTTGGACTTTGTTTTTGGGGTTCATAACTCAAGAAATAGACAAAAAGAAACGATCATTCCTTAAATAAATGAGTATTCACGCGTGCGATTCTGTTTTTGTTTACATGAGCATCGGTGAGCGGTACTTCCGCTGACAATTTTATCGCCGAAACGAAATTGAAAACGAAACGCGAGAATTACGAGGCCTTTTTCATTTTAATAACATAATAACATACTTTTTCGAATTATGGATACTTTATCAACACGAGACAACGTATGTTTGTTATTTTTTGGTTTATTATGAGGTGAACGTATTTAAAAACATAATAACTAATTGCCGGTTTCATTTCACTCTTCACGAGGCGACGAGTGATAAATTTAGACAAGTTTGCATTTGTAGCCTGAGCCAACCGAAGCCAGCTAAGACTAATATTCAACTCTAAAACAAAAGTATTCTAAACGCTGAAATGAAATGATATATGCTATTTATTAATATGCTATTAAAAAAAAGTAGGGGATATTTGATAAAAGTGAGATATATGAAGAAATACATTAATATTTTCATCAAAACGTCAGCTGAGGCATTGCACTGTGACATCTGGTGAATGATTTCAGCGATGGTTGCGTGTCTGGCAAGCACACATTCCACGGATTGAGCTATAGAAGACATGGACGGCCAGTCAGAGAATTTACCACATTCAGTCCAAGACCTCAGTAACTTGTAAATCCTCCTCGGTTCGCGAGACAAGTGCGGATCCGACGTGGCATACTCCTCACCAAATGTCCAATATGAGCTTGACTGATGTTATTCCATTCTTCCTGCAGTACAGCGGCGAGTTCCTGGACATTGGTAGGGGGCTGTTGACGTTGTCGTAGGCGCCTGCCAAGCATATCCCAGACGTGCTCGATTGGTAAAGGTCTAGACTTAGTGCTGGCCAAGGCAGTGTAGTGATGTTCTGCTCCTGGGGGAACTCTGTAGCGACACGGGCCCTGTGTGCTCTTGCATTGTCATCTTGGAAAATGAATCGACGGCCGTGGCGTCGCGCAAATGGCACCACATGAGCTGCTAACATGTTGTCACGGTAGTACGTCCCCGTGGCACGCCCTTGAATGGCATGTAATGCTGTTCTGCTTGTCGTGTTTATGCCTCCCCACACAACATAACCGATCCACCACCAAAAGATCTTGCTGCCTAACGGTTACGTAATGGTATCGTTCTTTCCGCCGCCGCCACACTCTGTTTCGCCAGTCATGGAAGTCGAGAGTGAACCTCGATTCATCGGAAAACATGACGTTGCTCCACCGACGATTGTCCCAGCGCTGACGTGCTCCACACTAATTACGTCTTGCTGCAATGTGACGTTCAGTCAAACGTGGAATTATTCGAGATCGTCGAGCGTAAAATTTCAGCTGTGTTGGCGATTTCGGATAGTCTGACCACTGACTCGCACATCTGTCACTCGGCGGTTGCGTAATGCTGTGGTTCGGATGAAACGATCCTGGTTAGCACTTGTCGCCTTTGGACGACCTGACCGACGTCTGCCACCAACATTGCCTGTCTGACGGCAGCGTGACCACAACCTGCTAATCACCGATTGAGTAACGTTTAGAATTTGAGCCACTGCAGTCTGTCTGTTGCCAGCTTCCAACGTGCCAACGGCACGTAAACTTTCGTCACGTGTCAGTCTTCGCATACCTCGAAAGTTACGTTTCGACCAGAAACTATTGATGAACGAGTTTATACCAAGAGAAGAACCGTGAGACCTTCGAAAAAGCTCGTCCAGTACAAATGAATACAAAAGGTACCACACAGACATTAATGCGGCGCTCGGGCGAACAACCTGCACGAAGTTTTCGTGGGCCGGTGACATTCATGATCTACACTAAACTTAGTAACATATTGATGTGTCCAACCATGCGTATCCAGTACCATTTTCTGAAAATATCAACATCAGTTTGGATATCCCCTACTTTTTTTGAATAGCATATTACAAACAATGAAATGGCATGAAAAAGTCCTGTTTCTCGGATCCATTGGTTAAAATTGGACAGTTCATTTAGATTAATATCTAATTAAAATAACTCGCGGTCACTCAGTTCAAGTTACATTATTGGTTAGGATGTCAAACTATCACTAGCGGTGGTTCTGGGACAGCGGAATGCGAATACATGGTCTTCTCGATCGCAGACCACATTCGTGCAACCTTGCCCGGATAGTCTGCTTCGAAACATTTACCCCGGGTGCATTCTGAAGGTCACTGCGAAGCTGGGTTGCTGTGGCAAAGCTGTTCCTACGGGCATTAATGATCAAAAACCGGTCTTCATCTGCAGATGTTGCCCTGTCTCTGCCACCACCATGCCGTCTTACTTGTGTGCCATACAGCTGAAAACTTGCTCAGGCTCTGGTGATCGCCGTATGGTGCACACCAAGGGCTTCACCAACCTGACGATGGGTAGCTCCTTGCTCCACCATCCCTACAGCCGCCCACATTTCTGCTTCAGACAAATGTCTTCTTACATTTGCATTTGCCATATTCAGTCATTAAATCACAAGGGTTTGTGTTGAAATGAAGATTGAATACCCTACACATGTCATGTATATGGAGACAATACACGAAAACATCATAAAAATCAAGGGGTACATGCTTTCCATGACTGTCACGAAAAGTCTGCCTGTCAAGAGAGCTAATGTAAACACTGGGGACCATCTCAATGCATTCCTCATATCATATCCACCAAAAATATTGCAAATATGTCACAAGCAAATTTCACAATGATGTGTCAAATATTTGGTGCTTAGCAAACTTTGAGTAGTATATATATATAACTATGAGAAACCAAGTCTTTTTCATGTTTTGCTTATCTCATGTGTCAGTATTAATTTTACAAGACTGTGGGAAGAGGAAAAGTTCTCAGGGCTATGTGTCCGACTGCTCAACCTCCAAATTTTCTGACTTTCTTCTTCTTTAGATATTATATTACATAAACTGAGCTCGCCGACATTTCATTTTAAGTCTTCCTTTGATCGTCATATTTTCTGTCTGAACATTTGAACTGTTTTATTGAGTTTTGTATCAATGAATTTAACTCTGCGGCATTTACAGATGAGTCCAAGCTATTTGTCTTGTCGAGAATGACTGGTAAATATTTTTCTTAGAATCTGTTCTCCTCTGGTCCATTTATTTCAACATAGCATTTAGTGTGATATAAATTTAATGATATTATATATATAAATTTCAACCGTAGTTTCTCCTTTTCATATATACTGTAACGTTGTTATGGGAAACCACTCCTGTCTTCGTCAACATGTCTGTGAATTACGTTTGATTTTCTGGGGTAATTGGAGTAACAATATTTCCATTGCAGTCTTCAGTAGGCACTGAAAATATATACGCAAGCCTCCTCTTCTGTTGACATTTCTAATACAGCAGAGTCGACATAGTGCTTCTAATCTTTTGTAAAGCGTTCCATTTTATTGAGTGTGTAGTCTAGGATACGCGTTGCTCTGGTATCGGTTGTACTGCCTTTATATGGTAATGATTTATCATTTGCGTCTTCACAGTTATTCGTATCTCTATTTACCTTCTTACTTCTAGTCATCATCTTTAATGTGGTGTATTAAAAGAGCAAAGCTTGTAAGAAAGGCTGAGTCCAAAGAACATAAAATACACAGGCGGTACAGTAGTCGATCTAGCAATTGAGCTGTAACAGTTAGTTAACCGTGTACCTAACATAGCGACCAAAACCGGCCAGCCCTATTCTAAAAAATCGCCAATTAATTTTCATTATATTTTCATTTTTTGTCTCAAAAACATAGGTTATGTCCCCTCTTGGAACGAGCTCGTCGAGCTCGTTCCAATGAGGGGTCATAACCCATGTTTTTGAGACAAAAAATGAAAAAAAATTACTTATTCACGTATTTTGTTTGCAAGTGTCGTCTGCTTTTCATGTTAGGTACAAGTTCGTGTATAGTAGTTCTGAAATGGTTTACCTTCTTACTTCTAGTCATCATCTTCAGTATAGTCTATTAAAAGAGCCAAGTCAGTAAGAAAAGCTGAGCTGAGTCTACAGAACATAGAATTCACAGAAGGTACAGTAGTCGATCCGACAATAACGCAGTGACAATTAGTTAAATTTTTGTACTAGTTGGTGTTCAGTAGTTCTGAAGTAATTTACCTTCATATGTTCGTACTTCTATTCAAAATCTTTAATATAGTCTACTATTAAAAGAGCGAAGCATGTAACAAAAAGCTTGAGCCCAAAGACCAAAGAATGCGCAGTAGTCGATCTGCCAATAGAGCAGTGACAATTAATTGAATCATTGTACTAGTTGTTGTTTATTAGTCTGAAATAGCAGAGCAGTGGATATTAGTCAAAATGTTAGTCGGTCTCTGGTAAAACGTTGAAAAGTATTAGTACTCAGATATTAGTTGGTGTCTAGTGAAGAGTTTTCAATGTTTGTAGGTTTCTGTTAGATTTAGTAGTTAGTAGATCTTGCAATAGTAGAACAGCGAAGAGTATTCAGATGTTTGCAAGTATCTAGTAAGTTTCGTAGTTAGTAGATCGTGCAATATTAACTCGTTGACCCTGGTGGTATCTTCCACGTTAGTTCAGTGGCAGCAATTGAATGAGTCCACATTCATTTTTTGGGGGCAGACATATTCATTTTTTTCAACGTGGAGCCATACCTTCACTTAGCAGCTACTAAACTTGATGAGATTATGTCGAGTCATGTTCTTGGGCCTGAAAAGTGGGCTCACGGATTCAAAGGTTTTAGAAGCAGTGCAGAATATTCAAATGGTTTTAGGTATCTAGTACATGTATTCGATCTAGCACTAGTTGCGTAATGAAGAGTACAACATACAATATAGCATAAGATTTGTTGGATTATCGGCCGGAATATTTCTTCGTGGATGTTATTTACATAATTGGTCAAGATGGCTGTTTTTCTTGCAGAAAAATGATAGTTCTTGACTTTTCCTCATTTTGTAAGCAAACCGAGTCACATGGGTAAAAACGGTTGCATCGAAATCCGAGAATAACAAAAACCAACATGTAAATATCAACAAAAATAAAGCTGCTCAACACCTCGCATATCACCCTCATGGGTGCAGAAATAGATTCCGTTTAATTTCCCGTTGAATGTCGGTTGATACAACTGTTGAATATGCCCTCTAAACAGTCAATTAACACTGAAACAGAGCAGGTTCACGCGGGAAAGATAATTCAGTTTAATTCTTATATTTTAATGTAGTATGGATGCTTGTACTATAAAGTACCCAGAGGCGGTCGAATTGTTTACCATTTATACCATGGAAATATTAAACCATGGACTATTTTATCGTCATCAGCTTTTGTGCAGACAACAATTTTATAGTTTTCTGAAAAGGTTGATTAATATGCACAGTCTCGAATACTCTAGAGAAAAAGTAGTTTCAACAAACCATGTGAATACTAATTAGTAAATCGATTTATCTGTATTGTAATGAATGGAGTCTTGCACAGTACAGTCTCCGGCTAACTTTTAAATGCACATTTACTGATGATTTTTTTGTGGCAACAATTTCACAAAATATTCACATTTTGTAGTTACACTTTAATTGGCCCGACAAACAAGCCAACAGGTGTTTGGGGAAACGGACAAAAACATTCCTTCGACAGAAAATTATTCATCGAGCCTTGGAAAACTCATCTCCACCAATCACCAATCACTGAAGCAAATTAAATAACAAAACGCTGAACTTTGTCGTCATTATTAACAAAAAGCGCGTTTGTCTATGAATATTATAGAGTGCACGGCACATTATCTTGACAGTAATCTATGCGTTTTCGAATTTGATAATTAATACACTGTGCTGCTCCAGTAATATATTCATTAGCATACATCCATTAAATATTTCATAAAGGTAATAGTAACGCATCTCGAATGGGCAGTTATATATATTACACATGTATGTACATATAATGTATTCCAGCCACTTTAATCTCATATGCAAAGTGTTCCATGACAGAATTGACGTTTGATGAAAAAGGCAAATCAGTTTTTCGTTTCGTATGTCCGTTGTCGTTTTTAACATTTGTACATGTAGTATGGGCAGATTTGAGGGTTTTAGACAAGTTGATTCCAAGAATTATATTATAGACTATTGAAGTCACGCGTGCGGAAGTCCGTGAGTCTGTTAGTCTTTGAATCTGTACACATTTTATTTAACACAGGCAACACCCTGTAGGTCTTGTCCGATCATCAGGAAATTCCATGTGCAGGTTCGAGGTCATGTCTAGATCCTGATCAGTCAACTTTGACCACCTCGCGGGCCCGAAACCCGAAAACCTTTAGCATAGTCAGCAGGTCATATTTATGAAGGGATTCCATTGTAACTCAGTAGAATGACTCCGTATAGGATCTAGATGAGAACGTCATATCTTGGCCTGGTTTGGTCACCCTTGATGGCTACCGGGGTACGTTATCCTTTAGCACAGCCAACAGGCTGCATTTATGAAGGGATTTCATTGTAAATTGATAGGATGATTCAGTATGTTTTGATGAGAACGTCCTATTTTTTTTGGTCGTGATCGGTCAACCGTGACGGCCTCACGACCACGTGATCTAGATTTGTTTAGCACAGTCGACAGTTCATATTTATGAAGCGATTTCATTGTAACTTGGAAGGATAACTCGGTATGATGTCTAGATGAGACTACCCTGTTTTGGTCACGATCGGTCAGCCGTTGGAATCGTGACCTAGATTCCTTTAGCACTGTTAAGGGTCGTTTTTATGAAGGGATGTCAATGTAACTTGGTGGGATGACACAGTATGATATCTAGATGAGACTGACATGTTTTGGTCGTGCTCGGGCAACCGCGACCGCTGGATGAGCACAAGAACAAGATTCCTTTAGCAAAGTCTACGACTCGTATTTATGAAGCATTTCATTGTAACTTGGTAGGATGACTAGTTTTGGAATGATTTTACTGTAACCTGGTAACTTGACATACGTTAACTGTTGTGAGGGGAAGATCAAGTGAGGCCCCGGTTCTTTAGTACAGTCTACACCCGAAATTATTGTTAAAAACCTAACATGTTGGGTACAGAACTTAACATATTCTCAATTATCACAATTCTTGTCTTATTTCATAATCCTTTCATAAACATTGAACATTATCCTTTTCATCTAAGACTACGCACAGTCAAGGTAAACTGCAATGTCATCGACACTTTCATTGATGTTTCCTGTCAATTAATATTAGAGCTGTTGAAATGAAACATATGCATTTGTGTTTTCCGAGAATTTCAACCAATAACCTGAAGTAAGTCTCAAGGGCGCCTGCTCAATATGAAAAGTCATTGAGTTTTGTCCCTTTCCCTTAAAGGTGTTGGATTTGTTTCTATCATTGAAAAGTACTCGTTTTAACACAACTACCCTTGAAAAATTTAAGTTTCAAATAATTGGAAATAAGTACAGAGACAAAAGCTATACGGCACGGAAATAGCATACCCTTAAGGCTGTCTTCCTGCCATTTCCGTATAAATGGCAAAAGTAGACGCCTTGACAGCAGAAATACCAAAAGTGATTGGGTGATTAGTGTCATGGTAATTGGTTGGGCTGAGGTATAGAAGACACGAATGAGCGCTGCAGGCGGAGCGACAAAGTGGAGAATCATAGGGTCATCGGAAACATCCCTTGAGGAAATAGCTGTTGCGCCAGGGTTGGTTCCGCGACTGCATGCCTCAAGATCTGGCGATTGCTGTCCTCGATCTATAGCAATGCCCAAAATCACGCAAACAGCTAGATAAAATTCAGAATAAAATTCATAACGTAAAGGAAACCCCGACAATTGCGTTAAACGATACATCATCGCACCCAGCTCCCAATCAGAGGCCGTCACATAAATGGTACAATCACATGAATGTTGTTAGAGAAAGTGGCATTGGAAAAAAGTAAGTTGCTTTTTAACATGTTGTATTTCTGTTATGGTCTTGAGTCTTGGTATAAGAAAAGGGACATGTAAAACCTGGTTAGTTTAGTTTCTAATTAAATTAGCGAGATTCCAGAAACCTTTACGCACGACAATCCGTGTTGTTACAAGAGACATGGAGCGAATAGGTGCTCAGATAATGCTCGGTTAGGATCTTCTTGAAACGATATCTCGGGTAATTTTGAACTCTAGCAAGTTCCGTCTTTTAAGAAAAGGGTGAAGGTGGAGATCTTCGGAAAAATGGGTTCTGGGTCTTTTCGGTTGGATTTTCCCACTTTGCCTTGTGGTCATGCCAGACGGATTCTGATAGAATGTTTCGATGCTCGAGGGCAATTTCTTATTAACTCAGTCGTGCATGAACAAAAGGACGTTTAGGCTATAGAGGTCACGTTCAAAACGGGGATCTGTGTGCGAGTTGTGCTTCTTTTTGTTTATAATGCGTGACGCCTTTTTTGTAGCGCGAAATTCGTTTTGTTCATGGCACGAGGCCCCAAATATGGATACCGAAGGCAAGATGACTCTGTATAAGAGAAAAGTATAACCTTTTCAGTGCGGAAAGTGGGGATATTTTTTATACTTGGTTAATTACATAAATGGCTCTAGCTACAGAAACATGTTGCTAAATTTTAGATTCTCATCCATCTTGACACCTAGAAATTTAATTGTCGTATTTTCCCACTGACTACTAACTAGTGAAATATTTTTGTTTCCTAGAGTTGGGTTAATGTTGCCAGAGTTCTAAGAGTCGCTGAGGGGGAGAAGCAACGTACATTTTGTTTTCGGGATATTTAAGGCGAGCGAGTCTGTTAGCGTTACACCGTTCATTAATTTTGGCCAGCTCAGTATTAGTGTCATCGGTAAGTTTTTCCAAATTACTGCCCGGCACGTAGGCTGTCATGTCGTCTGCAAAGGAGAGTATTTTCAGAGGTGTCGATTCACTAATATCTTTGATATACCGTGACAGGAGGAACAAAGATATGGGGCCGATGATCGAAGCCCGTGGTACACCTGTTGTAATGTCTTCAAGGTCGAATTCGGTGTGGTGAAAGGAAACAAACTGACGTCTTTCGGAAAAATAACTTTGAAACCATGAGTTAGCAAGCCCCTGTATTCCGAATTATTCGAGTTTTTTCAACAACGATGTGTGGTTCAATGTTTTTCATTCATTTCTGCCACATTATTTACAAGGTGCAGGATAGGATGAATAGTCAACTGTTTCTTCCTCAAGCCAAATTGGTACTTCAAAACAACATTTTGATGAAGGAGAAAGCCTAGCAGCCTAGCATGCTTTTTTTTCAAGCACTTTGAGGAACACGGGAGGAGACTGATCGGATGATAATTGTTAAGACTGTTTATCTCCCCATTTAAAGACTGGTATAACTTTTGCTGTGTTCATTTTTGTGGGTACAATTCCACTCGAGAACCATGAGTTGAATATGTGGCATAGGGGATCGACTATTTTAGTGACCACTTTTTGGTGAAGCTTGGAGGAAAAATTGTCCGAGTCTCCACTGGGTTTTCGTGGGAAGTCCACTGGCACAGACAGTCACTTCTTGGATGTTGGTGGGAGTCAGAAAGATCGAGTCCCAGGTATGTTCTGTGATGTAATCGGAAAAGTGTAGAAAAGTAATGACTTGCTGCCGGAATGTTATCACCTAATTTTTTACCGATATTTACAAAATACGAGTTGAATTTTTTGGCGATTGTTGCCGAGTTTGTCAGTTCAGTTTGTGCGTCTATAAAGGAAGACGGTAGAGGCATCGGATGACTACCGTTGACACGATTGGTTCATAGCTTTTCTCAAGATCTTTCAAGTTTCTTTCATATTGCTTTTATTTTCAAGTACAAAAGTAATCAGCTTTGCATTTGCGTTTTAGTCGGTTGTATATCTGATAATAGTTTTTGTACATCAATGTGTTTTGTTCGGTGGGTTCTTTAAAAAGTTTTTAATGTATAATTTATTCTTTTGTACAGAAGATTGTATTAAACTTGAAGTGATCCATGACTGGTCTTTAACATGTTTTTTCGGCGTTGGTAAAAGTTTTAGGGGGGAATGCTTTTTCAAACGATCTGTCGAGTGTAGCAAGGAATAGATTGTATGCTTCGTCTGTATTCTGCGCTTCGAATACGTTGGTAAAGTTGCACTCCGATAAATGATTTTTGAATTTCTTAACATTTTCTGGTTTGAAGGAACGTAAGGGGTGATTGTCTGTTTCGAAGACATAATTGGCGGAGTTCTCGATGTAATAGGTCCCGAAATGATCACTCAGATCAGAAATGATGATTCCGGATTTAATTTATTACTTTCCAAAGTGTGATTTACTGGGATTTCCGGGTTTGATTATAAACGATAACTCCACAAGTGAATTTTGCAATCAACAATTGAGTCATGTATCCGTGCGGTCAAACGAAGATGCTTTGCCATGGGTGTAATGGGGACTTAATTGTTTTTTTTGTTTTTAGCTCACCGAAGGAAGCTCAACTTATCACTTGTCCGTCGTCCGTCGTCTGTCGTCCGTCCGGCGTCGTGAACACTTTTCAAACGACTTCTCCTCTGAAACCGCTAGGTCGATTTGCTCGAAACTTGGTATGGATGTTCATTACCATATATCAATTCAAGTTTGTTTAAATGAAATGGACATGCCCACTCGGGGCTCCATAGGGGGCGTAACTCCGATAGCACCTTATGTATATTAAGATAAATTACTAAAAAAATCTTCTCCAGCACAAGTGGGCAGAATCATTTGATATTTGGTATACAGCATTATGGGGTGGATCTGATTCAAGTTTGTTCAAATCGGCCCCCGGATTCATATTTAGCTCACTATAGAAGCCCGAATTCGAACTTAATGCATTTCAGGCAAATTTCTTAAAAAATCCTCTTCTCCAGATCCAGCAGGCAGAATCATTTGATATTTGGTATGCAACATTGTTGGGAGGATCTGATTCAGGTTTGTTCAAATCGGCCCCTGGTTTCATATTTGGGCTCAGTATAGGGGCCCGCATTTCAACTTAGTGCATTTCAGGCAAATTTCTTTAAACATCTTCTCCTCAAGATCCAGCAGGCAGAATCTTTTGATATTGGGTAGCAAGGGAATATATCGCTGCCCTGATTTGAGCGGCTGCTTAATACATATATATATATGTGTGTGCATACACGCTAAAAACTAAAGTGTTAAAAACTACACTGGAAGTGCTGTATTTAACACTCACTAAGTGCTGAACTAGCACTTTGTTCAAGTGTAGATATCCCAGAACTTGACAGGTGTTACAATAATACCAATTGACAAGTGTAATGTCGAGACACTTAAAAGGAAACAACGCAGATGACGCGGATCAGGCTCGAACTCTCGAGCCTGATCCGCGTCATCTGCGTTGTGTCCTTTTAATTATGTACCCACCAAGCGCAAAACAAATTATGGATGATTCTGGAAGAACCACCAATGCCAGACACATGGGAAGTGCCATCCATTCACGTTTCAGATGTCTGACGATTGTAATGTCTAAGTGCTTAAAGCATTGCACTTTGAGCGTTAAAATCAAACCCTAAGAGTTAGAATGGGTTTAACACCTTGAAAGTGTCAGTTTTAACACTTTAGTTTTTAGTGTGTATGAGAAAACTGCGTCTTCTCCCAATATATTGATATACATGTACATACAAGAATCCGCCAGTGAAAGTGCATGCATTGTTTATTGACATCTTTGTAAAATAGTAACTCACTGCATGTATAATTATCACCGCTTGGAATTTCCGAGTGTTTTGGACGAACACGCGCTTCCCCCGGGATATTGTATGTTGTGTAATATACATTATGTTTGAAAAAGATAACCATTAATTCAAGAACAATGTCGGCTTTCTGTGAAATTCTTTCACTAAATTTGAAACTAGCACAATATACGGAATAAGACAAGATTTACAGACTTTAATGAATATACCCCAGGTTGTGGACGTTGGACTCTGGCCCTCATCCAGATGGTCACTTACATGAGTGACCAACACAGGAAACTTGGACTGTGGGCACGAGCATACATTATGAGTGATTGACTGAAAAATTAAGTATTCTGTACTAAGGTTGTCTTTAACTTCTGGGATCAGCGGTTACCAAAGATTTGTCAGTTGAATTTATGGAGCACTGAGGTATATTTTTGTACATTGCTCTGTTTCTTGATACCATTTTACATTTATAATGTGAATTTATACATGTGAATCTTTCTTTGACCGTACTGTCTACTGATGTGGTGGTCAGTATTATGTTACGAATAACACGTTTTTTAATGTAAATTAGTAAATGTGTGTGAATACCTACCGAGATTAATTCTACCGTAGCATCACCATTGAATGTGCCGAGATGTAAGTATCAATTATCCCCCTCCCCAAACTTAACTGGTAGAGTCCTCTAAGCCCATATTGCAACTTAATGACTTCATAGTCTGTGAATATGCTTCATATACCCTCGATGTGAAATTATTAGTCTACACGCTAAAAACTAAAGTGTTAAAAACTGCACTTGAAGTGCTGTATTTAACACTTACTAAGTGTTGAACTAGCACTTTGTTCAGGTGTAGATATCCCAGAACTTGATAGGTGTTACAATAATACCACTTGACAAGTGTAATGTCGCGACACTTAAAAGGAAACAACGCGGATCAGGCTCGAACTCTCGAGCCTGATCCGCGTCATCTGCGTTGTGTCCTTTTAATTATGTACCCACCAAGCGCAAATCAAATTATGGACGATTCTGGAAGAACCACCAATGCTAGACACAAGGGAAGTGCCATCCATCCAAGTTTCAGATGTCTGACGATTGTAATGTCTAAGTGCTTAAAGCATTGCACTTTGAGTGTTAAAATCAAACCCTAAGAGTTAATGGGTTTAACGCCTTGAAAGTGTCAGTTTTAACACTTTAGTTTTTAGTGTGTACATGGATTTGCGTCGTTACGATTCATGGGGGATGCCTTGGCATCCTACCATAAATTTTAACCAGGTAAATACATGTGAACAAATTGTGATGACTAATAATAATAATTTAGCACTCGGATATATAACGGAAATGGCCTTTATCTATCCCGCAAGACCATCGCAAACATTTCGTACGGAAAATCATGTGATATCACAGTACTAAATATTTTCCCGTAGGCGCCCATTATAACGTTCAGGCGAAAGGAAAAAATATATGATCGCATCACTTTAACTTGGGTTTCAAATATGTTTGTCAAGTAAAGCCTTTCAGGCAACTTTTTCTGACCTGGAAACGGAGGGGGGGGGGGGGGGGTCATGCCACAAATAAGAGAGAAAATCTGACCGGAAGGGAAGGTTCGTGCATATATTTTTGATATATATATTCCCAACAAGAACATGACAATAGTCCATTGTATTTTCTATTGAAACAATATTTTTCTCCAAGGCTTATTAGCTTCGGGGATTGCAACATTTCCGATTCAAATATTTAGTACAGTCATACCATGTATTCCACAGAAAACTTTTCATTTCAAAGTCTCGAAGCCATTAGAATAATCTTTGGTGACAGAGATAGATACACATTCGAGGCGAGGGACTATATTGTAAAACACTCGTGCGCATTCGCGCACTCGTGTTTGTACAACGTCCCTCACCTCTCAAGAATTATTTTATGTAGCCAGTCCAGTCAAGCGATTACTCTGTTTATTACTTTTCATTATTAACGATAATTATATTATTTAACCCTTTACCTAACGTAACGCCAAAAACCAGGCAGCGCTATTCTCAAAAATCGCCAATTTCTTTGCCTCTAAAACATAGGTTATGACCCCTCATTGGAACGAGATCACCGAGCTCGTTCCACTGAGGGGTCATAACCTATGTTTTGAGACAAAAAAAAAAAAAAATGAAAAAATTAGTTGTTCAAGAATTTTTTTTTGCTTGTGTCGTCTGCTTTTCATGTTGGGTAAATGGTTAAAAAAACAAAAAAAACAATGAGGTCCTCATTACACCCACGGCAAAACGTCTTCGTTTGCGTGCAAGTATACATGACCCAATTGTTGATTGTATAATTCACTTAATGAATGTAAATGTCATTTTCAATATCGTGAGACATTACGGTAATTTTGCATAATGAAAATTGTAGTTTCGTCATGTGATCAACTCAGTTTGTGAAACGAGTATTAGAATTTTCCATTTTACCGAGCCTCTGTTGAGGCAAAACGGAAAATTCTTAGACGAATTTCATAGAGTACTAGTATGACCAAAAACACGAATTTCATATTCTGTTTATCATATGACACCACAGTTACAAAAACCACATTTTTAGACAGCAAAGACGGGTGAAAGAATGGAATATCAGCTTGAACATCATGCAGTTGACTGACGCGTCACAGCTGCACGCAGTCATTCGTCATGACCGCAACAAAATATTGTTCCACCACTATTCGGCGTTATAGATACTAATTTACAAGTATTTATACATTTCTTATTGGGATTTTAGTGAATGTGAATGTTTACAACAAATAAAATCAGACATCGTAGCTTTGTTGATGTTTTGAAATAGTTCTATTTACACGCGCATTAATCTGACGCAGCTCTTTTCGGTGATAACCAATCAGAAAGCTTTCTTTTGAAATTGACCAACCAAATTAACTGAAGGTATTATGGACCACTAATTAATATTTATTAAATGACAACATGCTTACAAAACAAAACGCTGTCAACATCATAACTCTCTGGCCATAAAGCTAACGTAATAAATCAGTTCTACTCATAGCAATTATACTTGCGGGAGACATACAAACCAACCCAGACCCCGCAAAGACCAACATCTTTCCATGCGGACTCTGTGAACACCCAGTTGGAATTGGTCTTGCTAGGGAGTCTGCTGCAACAACTGCAACATCTGGCATCATAAATCATGCATAGAGCTGTGTACACAAGTCTTCAACCTCTTGATTTCACACGTATGAAATATCATCAACAAACATTTATGAAAAATTATTCGAGAATACTATGGACTTATTAGCCCGACTGTTTACAGTCAGCGCTATAGTCATGACTTTCGTCCGTCTGTCTGTCCGTCTGTTAACATTCAGAGTTTTAGTTAAAGTTTGTGGTTAAAGTTTTTTAGTCACTGTTAAAGTTTTTTTTCTTTTAAATTAATATTACTTACTATAGATTGTATCATTCTCATTATGTTTCATGTTATTCTGGGAAATATTTAACCCTTTTTTGTTTGGCAATTTAACTTAGAACTTCCAGGTTAAAGTGTTTGGTTAAAGTTTTTTTTGTTTACAAAGTTACACCTTTAATTTTTCTAACAGTTTAGTGCAATGTCACTTCTGTCTACTGAATCTTTCTACCGTGATTTTCATTAATATTGGCATGATTTTAACCCCTTTTGAACATGTTTTCAGTCTTAGTTTCTTTGTATTTGAAATTAGACTTTGCCACATACTTTCTTACTTTAATTTTTGCATGGTCAATATACAACTTAATGATTGCATTTACACTAATGATTTCTTTTATCGGTTTTAAGAAATATTTAACCCGTTTTTGGAGTCAGTTTTACTTAGATTTCCCAGCTTAAAGTTTCGGATTAAAGTTTTGCTTTTCAAGGTTGTATCTTTCATCCTTCAAACACTGTGTTACAACATCATTGTTTTTTATTTGGGGCAAAGTCTACTGAACCCGTATACAGTGGTTTCAAATAATAATGGCATTAATTTAACCTTTTTCAAAACGGTTTACGAACTTAGTTTCTCTAAATTTCAAATTTGAACCCGTATACAGTGGTTTCAAAAAATAATGGCATTAATTTAACCTTTTTCAAAACGGTTTTCGAACTTAGTTTCTCTAAATTTCAAATTAGGCTTCTACCACATACTTTGTTACTTTTTATCCCCCCACATCCATTTGTCCATCAGTCTGTCTGTCCATCCGCCTGTCCGAACTTTGTTTATGGCACAACTTGAACAATAGTTAACAGATTTCAGTTCTTTTCAGTATATATCTCTACAGCAGCAATGTCTCTGCCATGTTCGATGACCACCATTATCCAATGAAAATTGTTGAAGTTATGGCTCTGCCGCCCCACCCCCCCCCCCCCCCCCCCCAATTAGGCATTTTTTTTCTTTGCTCCAAAATGCATTTTGAAGTATTTAGAGTGACTTCATGCAGAAATTTTTTTTTAACTCCATACCCCTAACCCCCTACCCCCCCCCCCCCCCGTGCCATTTAGGCACTTTTTTATGCGCCGTTTTAAAGCGACACTCGTGTTATGTGATAGCGTTGACGTCCGTCTGTCCGGGCCAACATTTCGGGTTTAGGGGATATTATTATTAGGGGCTACCTCCAAATTAAGGTAGTGTTAGGGTTAGGAGTGGGGTGGGTGGGTGGGGTTGGGGTTAGGGGTTGTCCCAGAGTAGGGCTTAAGGTTGGGGAGGGTTAGGTCCGGGGGGGGTAGGGTTGGGGTCAGGGGTGGGGTGGGGTTTTAGTTTTAGTAGCCCCTAAACCGAAAAATAGCTCCTAATCCTATTGGTTTGGCTAGGGTGGGGTTGGGTCAGGGGTAGGGTGGGAGTTAGGGTTAGGGGTAGCCCCAGAGTAGGGCTTAAGGTTGGGGGTTAGGTTCCGGGGGTGGGTGGGGTTAGGGTCTGGGGTGGGCTTTTAGGGTTTAGGGTCAGGGTGGGTAGGGAAGGGTTAGGGTTAGGGTGTGGTTTTTGGGTGGAGGGGTGGGGTTAGGGTTAAATATAAGTTCTAGAGTGGAGGGGGGTGGGGGTTCTGGGTAAAAAAAGGTTTTGGACATACAAAATGTTTTTTTGGTGGCCCATAAACCTGAAATGTTGGAACGTCCGTCCGACTGTCCGAAATTGTTTTCCAGACTTTTTTTTCGTTATGGATGGACATATTGAGAAAATGTTTGATATACAGCTTTGCTATAGATCCTTATTGATCAAGTTTGAATTTCATTTCGCTCAGTTGATTTTTGGTGGTGTTACTGCCCATGAACTTAGTTACCGCTTTCCAGCCTTTTTTTCGTTATGGATTGACATATTGAGAAAAAAGGTATAGCTTTGTTATGAATACTTACAGATCAAGTTCGAATTTCGTTCCACTCGGTTGATTTTTGGTGGAGTTACTGCCCTTGAACTTAGAATTTTTAGAGTTTTCCTGATATTTTTTTCATTTTCCGGACTTTTTTTCGTTATGGGTAGACATACTGAGCAAATATTTGGTATATGGCTTAGTTGTGAATACTTATAGATCAAGTTCTAATTTCATTCCCCGTCTGACCAGAATTGTTTTCCGGACTTTTTTCCTTATAGTTGGACATATTGAGAAAATTTTTGGTGGTATACAGCTTTGTTATGAATACTTACAGATCAAGTTCGAATATCGTTCCGCTCAGTTGAATTTTGGTGGAGTTGCTGCCCTTGAACTTAGTTACTGTTTTTCGAACTTTTTTTTATTCTGGATTGACGTATTGAGAAAAAGTTTCTAGCTCTGTTATGGATACTTACAGATCAAGTTCGAATTTCGTTTTACTCGGTTGATTTTTGGTGGAGTTACTGCCCTTGAACTTGGAATTTTTAGATTTTTCCGGATTTCTTTTCATTTTCCAGACTTTTTTTCGTTGTGGTTGGACATATTGAGAACATTTTTGGTGTATAGCTTAGTTGTGGATACTTACAGATCAAGTTTGAATTTCATTCCCTGTTTGCCCGTCTGTCCGGAATTATTTTCCGGACTTTTTGTAATGGACATATTGAGAAAATGTTTGGTATACAACTTTGTTATGGATACTTACAGATCAAGTTCGAATTTCAATCCCCGTCTGTCGAGAATTGTTTTCAGGCCTTTTCGTGATGGACATATTGAGAAAATGTTTGGTATACAGCTTTGTTATGGACACTTGCAGATCAAGTTCGAATATAGTTCCGCTCAGTTGAATTTTGGTGGAGTTGATGTTCTTGAACTTAGTTACCGTTTTCCGGACTTTTTGTCGATATGGATTGTCATATTGAGAAAAATTTAATAGCTTTCTGGATACTTACAGATCAAGTTCGAATTTCGTTCCACTCGGTTGATTTTTGGTGGAGTTATTGCCATTGAACTTAAATTTTTTAGATTTTTCTGGATTTTTTTTTATTTTCTAGACTTCTTTTCGTTATGGTTGGACATATTGAGAAAAATAAAATTTTGGGTATATAACTTAGTTGTGGATACTTATAGATCAAGTTCGAATTTCATTCTCCGCCTGTCCAGAATTATTTTCCGGACTTTTTGTGATGGACATATTGAGAAAATTTTTGGTATGCAGCTTTGTTATGGATACTTACAGATCAAGTTCGAATTTCGTTCCGCCCAGTTGATTTTGATGGAGTTACTGCCCTTGAACTTCGTTACCGTTTTCCGGACTTTTTTTCGTTATGGATTGACATATTGAGGAAAAGAATTATTTATAGCTTTGTTATGTATACTTATAGATCCAGTTCGAATTTCCTTCCACTCGGTTGATTTTTGGTGGAGTTACTGCCCTTGAACCTAGAATTTTTCGGATTTTTTTTCATTTTCCGGACTTTTTTTTTTCGTTATGGTTGGACATATTGAGAAAAAAATTTGTTTGGTGTATGGCTTTGTTGTGGATGCTTACAGATCAAGTTCGAATTTCATTCCACTTGGTTGATTTTTGAGGAGTAACTGCACTTGAACTTAGAATTTTTACCATTTTCCCGACTTTTCTTTTATATATGTATATATATGTTTTATAATTTCTGGAAGTACGGGCGTATTATGCGCCGTCAGATGGCGTGCTCTGGGTTTGTGTGGTCCAAAATGCATTTTGAAGGTTTTAGAGTGACAACATGCGGGAAAAAATGACTCCTATACCCCCTCCCCCTTCCCATCCTCCTCCCCCGAGGCTATTTGAGCAACATTTTTTCTTTGGTCCAAAATGCATTTTGAAGGATTTTTAGAGTGACTACTTGCGGAAAAAAATTGGACTCTTCTACGCCTGCCCCCCCAACACCCCCGCCCCCTTAGGCTGCCAATTAGGCATTTTTCTGTTTTCAATCAGGGCTAAAATCATGACTTTCCTTCATAAATACGACCTGTAGTCTGTGCTAAAGGTTTTCAGGCTTTGGGCTCGGGCAGCCATCGCGACTGAATGATCGTCACTAAAAGGGGACCAAAATACGACCTGTAGACTGTGCTAAAGGTTTTCGGGCTTCGGACTGTTGTAGCCGTCACAGTTTTCCGATCGCGACCAAAGGGGGACGTTCTCATCTAGACATTATATGGAGTTATCCTACCAAGTTACAATGGCATCCCTCCATAAATACGACCTATAGACTGTACTACAGGTTTTGGGGCTTTGGGCTCGGGCAGTAGTCACGATTGACAGATCGCGAACAAATGAGGAAGGTCTCATCTAGACATCATACGGAGTCATCCTGCCTAGTTACAATGAATCCCTCCATATTAAATATGACCTGTAGACTGTACTAAAAGTTTTGGGGTTTCGAGCTTGGGCAGCCGTCACGGTTGACAGATCATGACCAAACGGGATGTTCTTATCTAGATATTATACAGAGTCTTCCTACCAAGTTACCATAAAATCCCTTCATAAATACGACCTGTAGACTGTGCTAAAGGTTTTCGGTTTTTTTACTCGGGCAGCCGTCACGGTTGGCCGTTCGCGACCAAAAGGGGACGTTCTCATCGAGACATGACCTCAAACCTGCATAAAAAATTTCTCGATGATTGGACAAGAGATACGGGGTCTAGCTTGTGCTAAAGGAAAATGTGAACAGACTAACAGACTCGCAGACTGCCGCATGCGTGATGGCAGTAGCTTATCTTGATTCTTGACTGCGTCACGTTAAGCTGAAAAAGGCAAATTATAACATTGTTTAGATTTTTGAGGACAGCGAAAATGTGGAGAGAATGGAAAGTTGATAAAGTGCTATGACGATTGATAAAGTGACAGCTGTTTCTCTCGGACTAAAGTCAGAGTGTAACAACATTCATGTCATCAAATGTCATCGATTGCATGGAGATACCACCTTGATTGACTTGAAGCCACATTGGGGTGGGGTGGGGGTGGGTGGATGGGAGAGGGATTGGCGACATTTTTCGCTGACTGTCCAGTAATCTAGTTGTTTAGAGATCAGTTCTCGCGACCATCACGAATGCTCTATACTTTTAAACATGGCGATTGTCTCCCTTTTACTGAATAGCTCCATGAACAGTTCATAACTGTTGAGCACATTTATCCTGATGGGATATGTAGTTCAACTTGACAAAGTCAAGTATGAGCTATTGGGATGGGTTGTGACCCATCGTCCGTCCGTCCGTCCGACCATATGTCCGTACGTACGTACGTACGTTTGAACGTGCGTACATACGTCTAAACGTGCATCTGTCCATCCACAATTCCTTTATCCCTACAGGCCTCAGCCCTCACCCCTCACCCGACCAGTCCCAAATTTCATATATAGCTTTGGGGCAATGTCTAGATAGGAGCTATCGAATTTTTCCGAATTTCGTTAAAAAATGGTCGCCAGTGGCCAATTTAGATTTGGCATATACATTTTCAACAATTCCATTAGATTTGGCATATACATTTTCAACAATTCCATTAGATGCAAGCCGCATCTCTCACCCAATTTTTTCAAATTTCAGATGTAGTTTTGGATGTGATGTCTAGATGGAGGCTATCAATTTTTTCTGAATTTCGTTGAAAAACATGGCAGCCAGTGGCCATCTTGGATTTGGCATATAGATTGTCAATAATCCCATTGGCACACCCTACAGGCCACATTCCTCACCCAATCTTTTTTAAAATTTCATATGTAGCTTTGGTGTGATGTCTAGATGGGAGCTATCAAATTTCTCTGAATTTTGTTGAAAAATATGGCTGGCAGTAGCCATCTTGGATTTGGTATATACATTGTCGACAATTCCATTAGTAGACCACACAGGCCGCACCTCTAAGCCGATCTTTTTCAAATTTTATATGTAACTTTGGTATGATGGGAGTTATCAAATTTTTCTCCATTCCATTAAAAGAGATGGCTGCCACCGGCCATCTTGGATTTGACATATAAATTGTCAACAATTACATTAGGACACCCAACAGGCCTCCATCCCTCACCCGATTTTTTCAGATTTCATATGTATCTTTGGTGTGATGTCTTTTCTGTAGAAACCCCAGTGAATGACTTGGCATTATGGCATCTTTCTATTTAGTTCAGTCCCTTCTTGGACAAGTTGAGCTGCAGTGTCATTGACACTTTCATTTTTCTGTACTGCCACAACCTTCTGATCGTAAGGCCGACGAAAGCTTGATTTGCCATAATGCCAACAGATGTCCACCTCCAGTGGTAAAGCCGCTACATAGTTGCTCAATTGACTCAATATGTAGTGGGAAATATTATAATTTGAGCAGTACATGTATGGATGTTGCTGCTTGTATCCTGAATTTTAAAAAATATAACAGCATCTATAATGACTGTACTAGTAGTATTCGATACTGACAATATCTAAATTATTGGTTAATACCATAAATATGGCCGTCTAAAAGAGCTGAATTTTAACTTACATTTATAAACACACAATCTTACTTTGTGTGACTGTTTCATGTTAACATTAAGCATTTATTTTACTCTTTGAATACGACATACATGAATAATTTGATGGCTGTCCAGCTCAAAGGCAAATATACTATTAAAAAATGTAAGGGATATTTGATAAAAGTGAGATATATGAAGAAATATATTTATATTTTCATCAAAAACACAGTTGAGGCATTGCACTGTGACATCTGGTGAATGATTTCAGCGATAGTTGGGTGTCTGACAAGGACACATTCTACTCACGGAGCTATAGAAGACACAGGCGGTCATTCAGAGAATTTACCACATTCAGTCCAAGACCTCAACACCTTGTAAATCCTCGGTTCGCGAGACAACTCCGGATCCGACGTGGCATACTCCTCACTAAACGTCAGCTTGACTGATGTTATTCTATTCTTCCTGCAGTGCAGCGGCGAGTTCTTGGACATTGGTAAGGGTCTGTTGGCGTTGTCGTAGGCGCCTGCCAAGCATATCCCAGACGTGCTCGATTGGTGAAAGGTCTGGACTTAGTGCCGGCCAAGGCAGTGTAGTGATGTGCTGCTCCTGGAGGAACTCTGTAGTGACGCGGGCCATGTGTGCTCTTGCATTGTCATCTTGGAAAATGAATCGACGGAAGTGACGTCGCACAAATGGCACCACATGAGCTGCTAACATGTTGTCACGCTAGTACTGTTCCGTGACACACCCTTGGATGACATGTAAAATTGTGCTGCTTGTCATGGTTTTACTTCCCCACACCATAACCGATCCACCACCAAAACGATCGTGTCTAACGGTTGCGTTATGGTATCGTTCGTTCCACCGCCTCCACACTCTGTTTCGCCTGTCGTGGAAGTCGAGGGTGAACCTTGATTCATCGGAAAACATTATGTTGCTCCATCGACGATTGTCCCAGCGCTATCGTGCTCCACACCAATTACGCCTTGCTGTGATGTGACGTTCAGTCAAACGTGGAATTATTCGAGGTTGACTAGCGTATAAATTCCAGCTGTGCAGGCGATTTCGGATAATCTGACCACTGACTCGCACATATGTCGCTTGGTGCAGCTGCTGTCCAATTTCTGAGGCACTTTGACGGCGGTTACGTAATGCTGTGGTTTGGATGAAACGATCCTGGTTAACAGTTGTCGTCTGTTGACGACCTGAACTGACGTCTGTCATCAACATTGCCTGTCTGACGGTAGCGTTTCGATAACCTGCTACTCACCGACTGAGTAAGATTGAGAATTAGAGCCACTGCAGTCTGTCTGTTACCAGCTTCCAACATGTCAACGGCACGTAAACGTTCGTCACGTGTCTGTCTTCGCATAACTCAAAAGTTCTGCTTCGACCAAAAACTATTGATGAACGAGTTTATACCAAGAAAAGAAGACCTCCGAAAAAGCTGGTCCAGTACAAATGAAAATTTCAAAAACGTACCCCACAGGCATGAACGCGGCGTACGTGCGAAAAACCTGCATGAAGTTTTCTTTGTCTGGTGACATTCATGATACGCAATAAACTTGGTAACATATTGAATGATTGAATGAATGAATGAATGTTTATTTGCAATATATGTAACGCTTACATGTGCAAAGTAATCATAATACAAGATTAAATATAATTAAATGAATGTGGATGTATAAAAACAGTTATTCAAGTGGTTACATATATTGCGTGGAGATGGCAGAGCCTAGTTGGCTGTCTTCCTGCCAAATCCACCAGACAGGCTATAACATTTATCGCAGTCTGCAATTTGTGTTGTTTGGTGACGTATAGAAGACCTTCGATCCAGGTTGCTGTTAACCCTTTACCCAACGTAACGGCCAAAACCGGCCAGCGCTATTCTCAAAAATCGCCAATTAATTTTCAAAATATTTTCATTTTTTGTCTCAAAAACATAGGTTATGACCCCTCGTTGGAACGAGCTCGTCGAGCTCGTTCCAACGAGGGGTCATAACCTATGTTTTTGAGACAAAAAATGAAAAAAATTAGTTATTCAAGAATTTTTTTTGCAAGTGTCGTCTGCTTTTCATGTTAGGTAAAGGGTTAAGGTTGACTTACTCGCTCTCTCGTTATTAGCATCCACAAGATGTTGATTTGATTCTTATAACTGTTGAATGTGGGTTCAATGGATAGTGGATGGCTAGTGGATAAATGTCAGTTTCACTGTCGCAACTTAAATTTGGTTTTGAGACAAAATTGAATTTTAACGCATCTTTTGTGATATGATATCCGCCAATGATGTGTCCAATCACGCGTATCCAACACCATTTTCCTAAAATATCAACATCAGTATAGCTATCCCCTACTTTTTTTTTAATAGTATAGTTCAATAATATTTGAATATCGTAAATTTAACAAAGAAAAAATCAACATCATGCAGAGAGTTTTTTAGTTTTCTGAGAAATCCAACTATAATCTAATGACTTTTCAGGCCTCAATTAAAATTAAAAATAAAGACTTGAAACAATTTACGCAGTCGTAATCCCTGTGGTAAGCCATTTAGATGGAGCAGTGTTTGTTTACTGCAGTAAACAAGTTTTGTTTTACTGGTAAAATAGGACCTGGAACCAACGCTTGGAGTGGACGTCCTCTAATGTGGGCAGCAAAGGATTGAACGATTGGCTAAACTTGACTTCATCCTCATGTTGGCGTCATGAAATGGACAAAGATGCTGAAAGTGTTTTTAAACACCAATTAATAAATAACACAGTCGGAAGTTCGATTATGTCGCTCGAGTACAATGAAGAAAAACACCAGGATGTGAAAGTGCGGCGTGTGTTTAACCCTTTACCCAACGTAACGGCCAAAACCGGCCAGCGCTATTCTCAAAAATCGCCAATTAATTTTCATTATTTTTTTCATTTTTTGTCTCAAAAACATAGGTTATGACCCCTCGTTGGAACGAGCTCGACGAGCTCGTTCCAACGAGGGGTCATAACCTACGTTTTTGAGACAAAAAATGAAAAAAATTAGTTATTCAAGAATTATTTTTGCAAGTGTCGTCTGCTTTTCACGTTAGGTAAAGGGTTAAATCGGCTAAATCCGATTCGAGCCTCAGAGCCTGCACAGCTTGGTGGAAGTCATTTAGTAGCTTGATTGGTACATCAAATTGATATGGCCTAGTTCCGATCACACATGCAAACGTTACCCGGCACTCCCTGGTGATACATCTATCACTCGAAAACCAATCTTTTTTCATCGTCTCCTGAAGGATTTAGGGGTAATTCTCTCTCCATGCTAGGCGGAAAAGACAGTAAGCAGGTTATGGTGCCAAAAAACGATGTAACACATTGCATTTTTCATCTTCGTGCGTCATTCCATTAAAATCTGACGGGCACATCACCGGCATACCCGGACTTTGCGGGGTGAGTAACTGGTCTTTGTTATGGTCGACACTTCGCTTTGTGGAAACATTAGTTTGATGTATCGGACACGGGATAGAAGTCAATTCAGTGTAGAAAAGCTGTACGCTTTCTGTTCTTTATAATCGCAGAGCAATCTTTGTATAAAAGAGAAAATTTCTCCAGTTAAGGCTCAAGTTTTTCGAAGAATCGCCTGATGCCCTGTATCATAGTTGGGGGCAACATACACCACCCTTAGCTTCACCAATCCATACTTGTGCCAGTTCTATCTTTGGCCCGATACCTTATCGGTCTCTACATTTCGCAAACTTTCATAATTATGCACTAACTCTCCATCGCTTTCCCAGCCGGTGTCTGTACGGCCGGTATCTACATCTTTCACACGTCAATGCACGAACAACAAGCGTCTCTTTCTTTTCTGCGAAATTCGTATTACATAAGGTTTTTTGAAGTTTTTGTGTCTATTTTACAATTTATAGATATCTTAGTGTTGTGCGTTGCCAGAAAAAAATAACTAGTACATGTACTTCAGCCGAGCAATGGCAAAAATAAACTCCTTTAACCGGTCTTTGAACAGACAAAGCTGCAGTTTGTATCTGACAACGCGCAACACATAATGTCTTTAAACTGTTAAATAGACATAAAAGCTTCAAATAATACCACATTCCACTCTCTACATTAGATAATATCGTCGCCTGAGTGCTAGAATGTCCTATGTCCCATGGGACATAGGACATTCTAGCACTCAGATGACGATATGTCTAAAATTATTCATTTTATATTATATACAAATTACTTTATTACTAACTACGCAATATTGCTCGGCTCTGCTTGGTATTTGGTAAGACCCAAATGAGCACCGACTTTCGTGAACATCAGATTATGCACAAATTACCTTTCACCTCTAACGTCATACAAAATGGCAGACAGGATTTAGCAAATGGGTGTACACGCGTGACGACCAGTTTGCAACACAGTATGAGATCTCCCACCAAAGTCCCCGAACATAGACTCTCTCTCTCTCTCTCTCTCTCTCAAAATCAAAAGTACATGTTTTTGCTCATTTTTATTTAGGCAAAAAGGACTCCAGAATGCATCATCCTGCTTAGCTGCAAATCAAGTCAAATGTTCTAAAGATTTGTCAAGTGATGTCCTGAAAGTACTTCATGACCCAAAACAATCAAACATTTCTATAACAAGAGCCTGCCAGAAGGTGAATGGTGAGTACAAACTCCATATGCATGGACCAAATTGAATAAATTTAGCCACAGTCAGTATCCTCGCCTTTGGAAAAGAGGTGCGTGAAAAGTTTAAGCACACCTCAGCGTACCTTGCTTGGTTATAATATACTGGACAATACACGTAGTGGGGTTGGGAGGGGGTGACATCCTCCTCTAGTAATTTTCCAGTCGGGACGTTTTCGTGTAGATTGATGTCTTTGATATTAACTTGTTCTTACCAGTAACAATGTACTACTTTTTTTTAAACTAAATTTGCTATCTGGACTTGCGCTACATACACAGCACCATACATATGGAGATCTGTGGTACCCAGTTCCAGTTGTTAGTTTAAACATATTTATTTGTCATAATATATAATACAACAATAGGATTGGAACACAAGTAATGGCAACTTATTTAATTAGTTCCTCCCCAAAATAAAAAAAAACAACAAACAAACAAAAGTACACATAGAAGGCAAAAGGCTTCAACATAGAACGACTCAACAAAAAGGAATATAATTCGTGAAACGTTCTGATTAAGATAAAATGAGATGCTGATAAACAGGAAAGGAATAATTAGGGCTGTACACCGCACGCGACTCGAGCGCTGTGATTGATGCGAGAAAGTAAACTCGGCGCTAGCTGTTTTCTTTGTAGTTCAAAAAAAAAAAAGAAAAGAAAGAAACAAAAGTAAGTTCGAAGTATGTGATTGCGGAAGGTTATCAAATGAAGATAGCCGCTGAATACACCGAGTCCAATGCGAACGCTACATCAGAAAATCGCCGTCGTTGCACCATGATAAGAATTAGCCATCAGTTCTATGTTTGGAAAGAACATCGTTCAGCACACAAACATGACTCGATGTCCACATAGCTAATAAGCGGAAGAAATAGTTGCTTGCATACACATCGCTTCACCCGCAACGCAGAGTGCAACCGCTCTAAAAGGTTCTGACCGCAAGCTGTTTTTTTTCACGTGTGCAACACACACCAGATCCTCGAGAGACAGCCCGAGTGACCGGAGTTTGCACATCTCCACTCGTCGCTAATATTGAATATGTTGATACGAGGAAGCCAGATAATGCGGCGGGACTTGTAGAGTTGAGTGGTTCATGGCATTATCTTGCTAGTTCTGAGATCATCCTTGGAACAAATCTTTTGGTGGATGGATGAAAGTTGAATATCCTTCTGCAAGTTAAAATTTACAATGAAACTGGTGTTCGTTGACATTTTAATTTATAAATTCAAGTTCAGTATAGGTTATGTGTCCAACGAAGAGCTCCCTACTATTTATGAAGGTCTTTCATCTAGGTTCCGCTCCACAATTTTTCAGGCATTTCTAAAAATGACATGCCATACACTCTTCAAATGTGAATATTCTTTGACTCAGTTATCTAACCCATAGCATGTATTACATTTTTGAAATCCACTAAAAACTATCAACACTGAACACTGGCCATGCAAACCGTGGGTTCCCGTAGGCATGTTCGAAGTCCAAAGAGTGAAACAAGCCATAACTTTGGGAAAATTATTGGTCGGAACCCGTTCCTTGTGCATATCCGTTCCTACATGTGGGTCTATAAGCATTCATAAGGAGATCAAAATTCGACCGCTGACTTTGAAATAACAATCCAAAATGTTCGTATGGACAGACGGGCGGGCAGATAGACAGACGGACGAAAATCTTCACTAGATACCCCACATTCCCCCTTCGGAGGTTGGGGGTGCGTAATAAGTAGAAATAAACAATGTGAATGTGGGTGAAATAAATTACCGTCAAATGAAAGGCTTCAGCCTGGAAAATTGCATGAAAAAATGCCGAAATCAGTCATTTTCAACCACCCAGCAGCCGCAAAAGCCAAATTTTTTCACTACCCCTACTTACCTATCCCTGGAGCATATCCCCTGTTTCTAAAATGTGAAAAAATTATGTTTCCGTCTCATTATTTAGTTACTTGGTAGTTTAGAATTTTAGCCCTGTGCAATAGTGCGAAACGGTAAAGCGGAACTCCGGCTGTTGGAGAACGGTTGTTGGAGACCCAATATGCCCAATTTGGAGGTCCAGTAGGTTTCTAGCCTCACTTAACTGATCACCTTCCGACCGCCGTGTACTTCACATCAATGAATATTCCTCAGACCGAATTGAACCAAATGTATTATGCATATTCCTTATCATATGTCAATTCAAATGTGTTCAAATAAGAAGTGAAGCAGAGCTTGTTTACTGTGGTAGAATAGGACCCGGTAATTAATGCCTGGGGTGGAAGTCATCTAAAATGGGCAACATTAAAAACGAGTGGCTGACTTGACTTTATATCCATATTGCGGTCACGACTGATTATCCATTGTGCAGAGATATGTGACCTTCAACACCAATAAATAAATAAATGATTGCTAGCGCCGACACAGCATTCTTTCGGAGGTCAGATTCAATTTCAACTTCGTGGAATATGATAGAAATTCTTTAAAGATCTGTCAGTCAGAATTTTTTGGATATTTGGTACTCAAAATCCTTGTAGGGGATCCGATTCATTTTTGTTCACAACAAGTCTCTGGATTCATATTTGGTCTTTCCATGGGCGCTGGTAGCCAGAGGGCGCGGAGGACGAGGCCATAATGAATACAAAAAACAATTCATAATCATTTATTGACGGACAGATGCACTCACTGCACTTCAGTAAAATAACGTTCGTAAAAAAGGCTAACACGGCCCATAGGGCGAGCCGCCACTACCCATGGTAGCCCGAATTTTTACTGTGTGCAGTATGAGCGAAATTCTTTTAAATATTCGTCTTCTGATCCACTAGTTAGAATCATTTGGTATTTTGTATTCAGCATCCACGGGGGGTATCAGATTTGTTCAAACCAAGTGCCTGTTTCATATTTGGGCTTCCGATGGAAGACCGAATTTTAACTTAGTGCAGTGGGGTGAAAATGTCTTTAAAAGTCATCTTCTTTTGATCCACAAGGCAGAATAATTTGATATCCAGTATTAATCTTTATCCTATTCTATTAAAAAAAGTAGGGGATATTTGATAAAAGTGAGATATATGAAGAAATATATTTATCTTTTCATCAAAAACACAGTTGAGGCATTGCACTGTGACATCTGGTGAATGATTTCAGCGATAGTTGGATGTCTGACAAGCACACATTCCACGCACTGAGCTATAGAAGACATGGGCGGCCAGTCAGAGAATTTACCACATTCAGTCCAAGACCTCAATACCTTATAAATCCTCCTCGGTTCGCGAGACAAGCATACTCCTCACTTAACTCCCACTATCAGTTTGACTGATGTTATACAATTCTTCCTGCAGTGCAGTGGCGAGTTCCTGGATATTGGTGGGGGGGGGGGGGGGTGGGAGGGGGGGAGCTGTTGGTGCAATGTTGTCGTAGACGCCTGCCTGCCAAATATATCCCAGACGTGCTCGAGTGGTGAAATGTCTGACCTCAGTGCTGGCCAAGGCTCTGTAGTGATGTTCAGCTCCTGGAGGAACTCTGTAGCAACACGGGGCCTGTGTGCTCTTCCTTTGTCATCTTGGAAAATGAATTGACGGACGTGACGTCGCGCAAATGGTGCAACATGAGCTGCTAACATGTTGTCACGGTAGTACTGCCCTGTGATACGCCCTTGGATGACATGTAATGCTGTTCTGTTTGTCATGGTTATGCCTCCCCACACCATAACCGGTCCACCACCAAAACGATCGTGCTGCTTAACGGTTACGTCATGGTATCGTTCTTTCCGCCGCCGCCGCCACACTCTGTTTCGCCTGTCGTGAAAGTCGAGAGTGAACCTCGATTCATCGGAGAACATGACGTTGTCCCAGCGTTGTCGTGTGCCACACCAATTACGCCTTGCTGCGATGTGACGTTCAGTCAAATGTGGAATTATTAGAGAACTTCGGGCGTACAAATTTCAGCTGTGTAGGCGATATCGGATGGTCTGACCACTGACTCGCACATCTGTCGCTCGGTGCAGCTGCTGTCCAATTTCCGAGGCACTTTGATAGATGTTACGTAATGCTGTGGTTCGGATGAAACGATCCTGGTTACCAGTTGTCCCCTTTGGACGACCTGACCGACGTCTGTCATCAACATTGCGTGTCTGATGATAGCGTGACCACAACCTGCTAATCACCGATTGAGTAACGTTGAGAATTTGAGCCACTGCAGTCTGTGTGTTGCCAGCTTCCAACATGTCAACGGCGAGTATAAGTTCGTCACGTGCCAGTCTTCGCGTACCTCAAAAGTTTCGTTTCGACCAGAAACTATTGATGAACGAGTTTATACCAAGAAAAGAACTATGAGACCTCTGAAAAAGCCTGTCCAGTACAAATAAACATTTCAAAACGTACCCCACAGACATTAAGTCGTCGTGGCGCTCGTGCGAAAAACCTGCACAATGTTTTCGTGGGCCGGTGACATTCATGATCCACACTAAACTTGGTAACATATTGATGTATCCAATCACGCGTATCAATACCATTTTCCAAAAATATCAACATCAGTTTGGATATCCCCAACTTTTTTTAATAATATACTTTGGTGAGCAGGGGCGGATCCAGGATTTTATAAGGGGGGGGGGGGTGCTATTGTTGGTGGGCAAGCGCCGAAGGCGCGCAGCGTGACAGCGCTGTGCGCCGTCCTTGCGAGCGCCGAAGTCGCGAAGCAATTAGCGGGGGGTCTGGGGGTCCCCCCCCGAAAAAAATTTGAATTAGGAACCCATCAGATGCTATCTGAGACGTATCCTGGTCATATATTTGTCTTTTCTCTTAAACCTATGTTCTGCCGATTTGGCTTGAAATTTGGTAAAAACAATTATGGTACTGACACTGCCCAATGAAAAACAAAATAATCATTCGAAATTGTTACCTACCTAGAAGCAAATATAATCACCCCTGGATTTTGCATCGAATTGACTGAAATGCGGGGATTGCCTGGAAGAAACATAATAATTTTCACCATGACATATCTGTTGTACGCAGGGGCGACAGAAGTTCCAAGAAGTATGAGTGTGTGTAGGTGGGTGAATGTGTGGATGGGTGGGTGCCACTGGGTGAGTGGCCGAGGGGGGAGGGGGTCACATTTTTTCTGGTCAACTTTGAGATGCATATACTATTTAAATGTTAAACACCCCAAAGGCAGATTTAGACGGGGGCGCACATGGCGTGCGCCCCTCTATTTTCTCAGAAATCATTTCTGAGAAAATAGAGGGGCGCACGCCGCGTGCGTCCCCGTCTATTAATCAGATATAAAAAGTATATGTCGTTGAAAATTATTTTGTTAGAATTGACTGGAGCGTGCCAAAGGCAAAGGCACGCCCCAGTCAATTCTAATAAAATAATTAAAGCCAGTGCGTACTATAAATTAATAGCATGTGCACACTTGCATCACAACAGTTTGTGACCATATAAATATAGAGGGCGACGTCCCTCTATTTCAAAATCCTGGATCCGCTTCTGAAACACCCAAGTCCTGTCTCAGTTTGTGCGCTTCTACCGTGCTATGTGAACGCACAAACTTGTACACTGCGTAAATACATTGTCCCATCAACTGATCTTAACTGGTAAGTAGCTCAATTATTTTATTCATGTTATCGAAGAAATAAGTCTGGATACAAGATGTCCTGTTGCTCTGTAACATTAAATTGTTTCAGTTTACCAGAGAATGCCTGTAGGCATTTTATCCAGCAAGTTCAACTGCTCTGTAACATTAAATTGTTTCAGTTTACTAGAGAATGCCTGTAGGCATTATCCAGCAAGTTCAACTGTTGCGACAATTTAATATTTAACAAAGAGCATTTAACATTGGTGAATCATTCACCAATGTTAAATGCTCTTTGTTAAATATTAAATTGTCCCATTCAATCATCTGTCATAGTGTAAAACTACTGCTGAAGGCGAACGTCACTATAGCATCACTGATTCAGCTGAACAGAGATATATTTACGAACAGAGCTGATATACGTGGAAACTTTGTCCATAAGACCGTAAATATGTGGATGACATTGGAATCAGCTCGTCAACTGATTCAAATGCCATCCATATTTGTATGGATATTGGCATATTTTAATTTTTTTTTTAAGAAATTCACAATTTTGGGAAAAGCTGTGATTGGTAACTGGTTAAATTCCAGGCACGTTCTTATAACAATTACATTTTATTGAAATTAAATCTTCAAGATTATTGGAGGCTGGATCGGAAATACAGTAATCACGTATGCTTATTACAGTAACACTTGTGATTGGGATGAAGTTCTCACTCTTTCAGAATGTCTGCAAATTAAAGTTTTCTTGGATGACTGTGAGTAGTGAGTAGGCGTGTGTGTGTGTGTGTGGGTGGGGGGGGGGGGGTGCTCGAGCACCCAGAGCACCCCCCCCCCCTGGATCCGCCCCTGGTGAGTTCTTGACGATGTTCTCTATTTTCGCCATTTCCCATTTGTGATTACTTTCGATCATTTTGTCGGTTAATCATCACCTCGCTTACTCCTGAATGTAGATATTTAAAACTTTTTCCCATTGTTAGTCACATATTGAAGATGTGCATCATGAAAAGATGAAGGAAAAGTTATATACTGTCGGAGTTATTGCCCTTTATAAACTTCAGAAGCCAACAATTCAATGCCCAAATTGGGTTCATATTCACTCAGCCCAGTTGAATTGGGTTGGTTTTTAACCCAATTGTTTTTAGAATGTATCCAAAATCCCTAAAATTCGTTTTGAAGAAAAGTATGTATAACGGTTTGAAATTGGGTGCTATTTCTTTCACAATTCGATCAAATATTTCTCTGCTCTTTGAAGATTCCGCTCCGTAACGAAATGGTAATAACCTGATTTAGGACAAAATACCCAGAACCCACTGAAATCCGCCCTTGTAATTTCTTTTTAACCTAATATGACACCAGTATAGATGCCAATTAAACGATTTTTGCTCCATACAATTTCGTTTCCCACGTTTTCCACTTGAATTCACAATTCCAGAGTCAGTGTTCATAATTCACAATTCGTGTTTCTGCGGCTTCAGTAACCCATTTGATACCAAAGATTGCCATCTGAATCTAGAATGAGTGCTAAAATGGTGACCTGAACAGGCCTGGCTTTTTCAGGAGAGCGATCTATACGCTCGCCTACTGCTTGCCTTAAAAACATTAAGGATAGGAAACCAGCCCTCTTGGCCTTAGAAAATAATGATTACCATAACCGCCTATTCCTAAAACCCACATCTGTTCAGATCTCTACTATGTTAGTGGTCTCTGTAAGACGGCCGCACTACCCCTCCCACACCCCCGGGCCTTGCCAAGGCCCGGAGGTGTGGGAGGGGCAGTGTGGCCATTTCACAGAGACTACCATGTTAGCAGCACCAAATAAAATGTACAAAGTCCACTAGGAATAATTCATTAATAGTAAAACTTCATTTTGCCACTTTTAGCTTTTGTAAGCTTGAGGAGAGCTAATCGTTCGCCTGGGCTATCCGAAGGGAGCGATTTTTATCCTTTCTGTTTTTTTAAGAATGCCAGGCCGGCCTGAACTGGAATAATTTGAATATTTTCTTCAACTTTCACCAAGTTTCTTTTTGTCATAAAACATAATGCAAGATGAAATGCTAGTATTAATTTCCAGAGTGCATGGTTTCATTTGAATTATAGTTGTTTTCTGCATATCTGTCACTACCATAATTGTTGAAGATTGGCAGGGAGCACAGTGACTCATTGAGTAGAGCATTCAACCGAAAGGTCGATGGTTCTACATCGAACCGCGTCGTCTGTGTTCTGTCCTTTGGCAAGACAATTAATCCCAATTAGCCATGTATGTACGGGCATGATGGCGCTTTGTACTAAGGAGTAATGTGCGTCGATGAACCACTTGCCTTCACCGCTGCTAACTCTGTGAAGGGATAGTAAGTTGGAAAGTCTGACAGTTATTCATCGCTGTTCAATGATTCTCTCTGGGTACACCATATGGCCCTGACCGTCGAAAGTGTCTTAAACCCCGATAAACAAGCAAACCGACAGCCACAAAGGGTAAAGAAGAGAAAAGGGAATTACAGAAATGGTCAGACCCACACAGAATGGAGGGCACCCCGCAATTGCATCGGATTAACATTAGTAGATTTTGGGGTCCCTCATGACAGGTGTGGATACCCGTCCCTTGAGTCTCCAGGCCCTGGTCAAGTTCAAAAGCCCCAAGGTTTGTCCATATCACAACCCGCAGAATGCCGACGATGAACTCCGAGTTTCACTCTAACGAACGGCCTCATTCGTTCTCATAATTTACAGATTGGAAAGTTGAAAAAAGATCGTTCCAACAAGGGGTTCACATGATATGTCTGTGTTGAAATTGTATAAACAATTTGAAAAAAAATAATTAAAATTACAAATTGTTTATATCGTCTTCGTTGGGCTAAGGCTTAAGTTCCTTTTTACGGCTGTCTACCCCAATGGTGCATCGGCTATGACGGGTGGGCGTAGGAAGCATTTCGAACTTCGGGTGGGGTGGCACGGTCATAGAAGGGGGGCATCGACCATTTATTTCGAAGAATTATTACCCCGAAGGGCTACTACACCGAAGGCTCAATACTCCGAAGGTAGAATACTCCGAAGGTCCGATATTCCGAAGACCCGATCCTCCGAAGGTCCAATATTCCAAAGACCTGATCCTCCGAAGGACCGATATTCTGGGGGCTTAATACACCGAATACCCCAAAGGTCCAATATTAAGAATGTCATGTATTCCAGAGATCGTATAGTCTCGTGCAAACGCCAAGCAGTTTGTCTCCCATCGCTACGGTCGATTGATTGTATACGTCGTATCCGATCTACCGAGAGTAGCGAGGAGAGACAACACTGCCCGAAGCTGGACTCTCGTGATTACCTACCATACTGGTTACATAATTGTAGTGTCTATCGATAAATATTCCAGAGATGGCCACCTTAGTGGTTACATACCCAAGTGGCTTCATATCCCTGCGGTTGTTACATGCCCTAGTGGTTCTATATCCCAGTGGTTACATATCCTTGTTATATTGTCCGGGGGCTACATAATTATCACAGTGGCTACCCGTGACAGAGGGTGTTGTGTGATCGGCATGAGTGGGGTCGTACAGTGAATGGATGGTGGGATAGAGTTACTGATAAAGTATGGTCTCTCGGTAGAGTTGAGCTGGAATTTGGATTAGGCCGCATCTGGAATGGGTGGTAGGGATAGGGTCAAACTGCTACAGTGTTTGGGTCGAAACATTCTATTGGGAATCTGTGTCGGCTCTATGACTCGAAAGGTACGAGTGTTGCGAGGTCGGAATAGATAGGATTACACGATGAATGTAGGTTGGGGTAGGGTAGGTTGGTATAATTGAGCGACTTTGTCTCCCTTGAAATGGCCACAAGATCACAATGGAATGGGTGGTGGAGGTTGGGCTTCTGGGTCGGGTTTCTCGGCCTGGTGACTGTGCCATGCTTGGAATTGGCGACAGGTTCACTGGGTTGGAAAGTAGGGGTGTTGGCCACTGTATCAAGAGGGCGTAGGGGTGGGATTGTATAAATGTATAACACCACCGACATATTTGACTGGCAACGGTTTGTCAGCATTGGTTGAAGACAGATGCACCATCGACATGCAATACGCCACAGTGCCACCGTGTCCCCACGTGGGCAATCGTGATTGTGCCTTGACCAAGTACACAACGCAGTTACCCCAATCAAGTGTAAAAACGATTGCTATAGTACACTAGATCTTAAGTGATGGAAACCTTCACTCAGGACTCGCGAAGTTGTATGACGCTATGCAAAATCGTTCTCGAGTCAGAGTCTGCAATCTGTTTTAAGGCTGGAATATAATGTTATAGCTTGACGTTGTACCGTTTCATCCTGATTGCGTCATTCCTACATGTCCCCCGATGGAGTGTACCTGTTTAGTTTCATGATGCTTGTCCAAATCGATGTTAAGTTGAAGTCTGGAAACCAAATCGGACGGACGGTCGGACCCGCAGAGGGGCGGACGCACAGACACACATACAGGTCGATTACAGTGGAGCTCCCGCCACAAGGAGGGACACTAACTAATACGATAAGGCGAATTCACATATTCTATTTCCAAACGCAACCCCATAAAACAGCATGCTACACAGAAAACCCTTCGTAATTTTGGTCCTTCAGAATATCAGACCTTCGGACTATTGGGCCTCAGGCTATTGGGAATTCAGAATATTGGACCTTCGGAATATTGTACCTTCAAAGTATCGGACATTCTGAGTGTTGGACCTGCTGAGTATTGGACATTCAGAGTATAGGACCATCGGATTATCTGTATCTCGAAGTATTGGGCTTTCGGACTTTTTGGTGTTCGGAGAATTGAGCCTTCGGAATATCGGACCTTCGTCGGAGTATTGGGCCCACGGAATATCGACACTTCGGAGTTGGGTCTTCGGAATATAAGAACGTAACAACAGGGGCACTCACATAAATCAGACTGCCCTCCGAGCCCCATCCCTGGTTCCAAAGGACTTGGAAGCCATCATCTACGGTTTATAAGAATAGCACTACGACCTTTTGGGTCTTAAATGGTGGGGGTTATGTTCCATTCTATGGGAGTATCTTTACTGGCTCGCGTTCTGAAAGAATCCTCGTTTTTCTTCTATCCCAGCGCCATCCAGACTAGCCTAACCCTAGCAATCTATCTTGTCCTAGTTACTCTTGACTACCTCTGGTTCCGATCTCTGTCCTCGTCCAAGTCTCAGAATGGCTAATCACCCCGCTTCATTTCCCGTAATCTGCATCTACCTCTACGCAGTTATCCCCCTTGTATATAGCGCAGGTCTCCAAAAGGCAAAAGAACAGGGACAGGGACAGGTTTTGCTCGAACAACTGCAATGAATTCAATGTCTCTTTATCGGACTATGAATGTTGGGCGGACGTGTTTAGTTGTATGAAGTGTTACACTCCATACAACTTAACACGCCTGTTCTCTTTCATAGTCCGATTAGGCGACAGATAATTCATATTTGTTTTAACCCTTTGATCCTGGGACGCCTCTTTTCGGACCAGGAAGATGATACGTCGTAATTCCATTAAGTAGAATGAGTTCTAAGTGCGTATGTGGGATAGACCAATCAATAAGGATGCACGTTGAAAATATTAATTTGTCTACCCCCAGATAATGAATATGGACTCTTCCAATTGCTGTCATTGAACTGACATGGAATATGCCACCAGGATTCAAAGGGCTAAACGAGTCTCATCTGAAGTACCCCGTGTTTGTTTATTTTGAACAGTGTAAGATTTTTTAGTTTCGCCTGTGTAAATTGATCAAATAAATGCAGTAAATGATGTGATAGTTGGAATGATCTTACACTCATTGTTGATTTTAATTATTTTTTAAAAATTTTCCAGCGCTGAAATCTCAGGAGATATGTTTACGGGATCGATTTGACCAGTTTGATAAATGTTTAAGTCTTGGGCCAAACCATAATCTGGAGATTGTTCTTGATGACATTGATATCAAAAGCCCTAAGTCGGGATACAGCATCTTGATAACATCATGCGAGTAAGTTTTTAAATGATAGCGTCTATTTGGTTAGGGCACTGGACTTCAGATCGAAAGGTCGCATATTCTATCCTGACCGCGTTTTGTCCTTAGGTAAGATAATTGATCCCAGTTGCACGAGGGGGAGCACGATGGCACAGTGTACTATGGTGTATTACACATCTATGGTACACAGGCCTTCAACCGATACTAACCCTGCCTGTCTCTGGGGAATAGTAAGTTGTAGAGTCGGACAGTTACTCGCCGCTGTTCCGTGGTTCTCTTCGAGTTCTCCAGCACGTAAAGCTGTTCCACAGACCCTGGCTGTTGAAAGTATCACTACTTCCCAACAAATAAAGTAAATAAATAAATAAATAAATAAATAAATAAATAAATAAATAAATAAATAAATAAATAAATAAATAAATGGAAGATTGCTAGATTATATGGTTTGCCTTGTAACAACTTATTGATGAGTGCCTATATAGGCACTCTCCAGTAAACTTTTCGAAGACAAAACCATATCAACAACAGGAAATGCTACTTCAAAGAGAATATCGGACACATTCATAGAAAAAGGAGCATTCTAACTGAGGCAATTTTGAGTAGAGTCCAATTAGGGACTCTCAGCTACCAGCCAGTATAACTCGTCACGGCAGGTCTCTGAAATTCTATCTAAAAATCTTATTTCTTTCGACACACGATATTCTATCGCCGTGCATATAATCTTTCTTTTATGTGTTTCTTTTCAGCTACTTCCAAACCATGTATGGGTGCATATCTTCAAGTTTCGGAAAATGTGGTTCTGGTGCTACCAACGTGCTCTTGGAAATGTACAAGACTTTAGGACCGTCAGAGTGTGGCAATGGTACACTACATGTGGTTCCAGCAGTGTGTGTTCTAGTATTGGCTTTTTTGCTGAAGGCATTTATTTAACTCCTCTTCCTTCGTGCATGGTATCTCTATAATACTCAAACTCGAACTCTACATATCCGCAGTATGAATTGCAGGCAACTTGACCAAAGGCAACTCAGCTGAAGGCAAGTCGAACCACTTTTGAAAAGTTGGACCACTTTTGGAAACAATTCTGACCACTTATTGAAGACACCTCGGGTCACTTTTGAAGACGAATTGGGCCACTTTTAAAGACGAATTGGGCCACTTTTGGAGAGAAATATACGAATTTCAGACAAGTCTGATCACTGTTGAAGACAAGTCGCGCCATTTTTTAAGACAACATGGACTACTAGTAAAGACAGTTTGGACCATTTTGAAGGCAGCTCGGCCAACTTCAAAGACAAGTGTGTCCAAAGGAAAAGACATGTCGGACATTGTCGGGTTAAGTTACTTTTGAAAACAGCGTCACATACTCTGATATTTGATTATTAATATACCTATCAATCATACGCCGTGCTTTTCATTCATGGAATCCTGATCGCCAGATCACACTGAGTGGCTTTCCGATTTCCTATTAGATGGTTGGTCCCAGAATGAGTACTGACGGTAAAGGAGAACGTAAATCGAGTCCGCCCAAGTTACCAACCGTTTCTAGTTACAATTCATCTGAGTAAATAAAACTCCCGAATAACGTGAACTTCTAATAGTGTTCTTAACCAATTTTTTATCGATTTCTCTTGTGAAAGGTGAATTTCCACAACGGCATATAATAAACAGATCATTATGACAGTAAAGTGATCTGGTTTGTCGTATTCTGTCGAGTTGACGAGGCCAGATCACTGCATCATACTCGCCGTCAATCCTGCGATCTGACCTCGTCAACTCAAGTTGCTATCTGACCTCGTCAACTCAACAGAATACGACAAACCAGATCACTTTACTGTCATAATAATCTCTATGTATCAAAACATATCAAAATGTAATCTGTTCTACATTGACATTGACAGAGAAATTTGTACACAGCGGGTTTTTTTTTAAAGTGTGGGGATTACTATGGGTCACCATCCTAGTTATACCCCTCACTTTTTTTACCTCCTTTCGTCCGTTCGTCCGTGTCCACCTGCCCTGCGATGTCTGTTCGAGTTATAATTTGAACATTACTGCTCAGATTTCGATGAAATTTCATACATATGTTCACTATCGTGAGATCTTTCAGGAAAATCAGCTAGCGTGCTGTTGGAATATTTTTTCTGTGAGTTATGGCCCTTTGAATATACATAATAACCAATTTTTGTCTGCTCGCCTTGTATCTCAGGTTTGGGTTATCGGATCTCAATGAAATTTGGAATGAAATTTGTTGATGGTAAAGGCTTTCAAATGAAATAAGTCTCTAATAATATTTCTTACATTTCACTTTCTAGACTTAACCCCCTTTGGAAATTCGCCTCTACCAACGATTCTCATTTCATGTTGATCGGGTTGTAAACATTGCCTTAATTGCGGCTTATAGTTACTATATAAACCCTACGAGAAATCCCATTTCCATCTTCTTCTCTGGAACTACTGAGCCGACGTGAACCAAACCTGGCAGGGATAGTGTGTGGGAGGTCGTCTACTAACGATTTTCATTTTGTTCCCATGGGTTTGAAAACATGGCCGCCAGAGGCATTCTTTGATTCTGATTGATGTATTTTGAAAACTCTTCTCCTCTGAAACCACAGGGCCAAATGTTTTGAAACTTAGCGTGGTTGGTGACTGGGACCCCCAAGGATCCTCATTTAATGTTGATAGGGTTGCAAACATGGCTTCAATTGTGGGTTATAGTTACTATATAAAGCCTATGGAAAATCACATTTTCATCTTCTTCTCTGGAACTACTGAGCCGACGTGAACCAAACTTCGTAGGAATGGTCTATGGAGGGGGGGGGGGGGGGGGGGGTGTCCTCTACAAGCGATCCTCATTTTGTTCTCGTGGGTTGAAAAACATGGCCGCTAGAGGCATTCTTTGATTCTGGTTGGTGGATTTTGAAAAATCTTCTCCTCTGAAACTACCAAGCCAAATGTTTTGATACGTCACATAAATAATGACTGGGACCCCCTCTACCAATGATCGTCATTTAATGTTGATCAAGGTGTAAACATGGCCGTAATTGCGGTGTATAGTTACTATAGAAACCCTATGGGAAATCACATTTTCATCTTCTTCTCTGGAACTACTGAGCCGACGTGAACCAAACCTGCCAGGTATAGTCTGTGGGCGGTCTTCTACAAGGGCTCCTCATTTTTGTTACCGTGCATGACAAAACATGGCTGCCAGCAGCATTTTGGTATTCTGATTGGTGGATTTTGAAAAATCTTCCCCTCTGAAACCACAGGGCCAAATGTTTTGAAACTTTACATGGTTGATGACTGGGTCCCTCTCTATCCTCAGTTAATGTTGATCGTGGTGCAAACAAGGCCATAGTTGCGGCTTATAGTTACTATAGAAAGCCCTATGGGAAATCACATTTTCATCTTCTCACTGGAACTACTTACTGAACCGACGTGAACCAAACTTGGCAGGAATGGTCTATAGGAGGCCCTCTACAAACGATACCCTTTTTGTTCCCGTTGGTTGGAAAATATGGCCACCAGAGACATTCTCTGATTCTGATTGATGGATTTTGCAAAAATATTCCCCTCAGAAACTACAAAGTCAAATGTTTTGAAACGTCACGTGATTGAGGACTGGGACACCTTCTACCAATGATCCTCGTGTAATGTTGATGTAATGTTGCAACCATGGCCACAGTTGCAGCTCATAGTTACCATGGAAAGGCTATGGGAAATCATATTTTACATGTAGTTACAGGTGAGCGATTACAGGCTCTTTAGAGCCTCTAGTAATCCGTTGCATGTTTAAGCACTACAAGTGACTCGATATTAAAACAACAAGGAACAGAATTACTACCTTCACTCTTCCTGCCTGTTGGTTTGGCAGATATCAGTATTTGTGTTACTAAGATTTTGTACAACTAATTGTGACTTATGTTTTTATTGAGGCATTTTGGTATATTTCGCTCAAACTATGATATTATGAAAAAAATCTTTATTATTTTATTTTGTATGTGTTATAATATTATGTTCCAAATTATGATATTATAAAAAAAAAAATATTTATTTGTTATGTGTTCTCTTGCCGTATGGTGCTTGTTATTTGGCTCTCAAATTTGTTGTTTTTGTTTTTGTTTTTTTTTATCTTTATAGCAAACCCACTGTACTTTAAAGGAACATCAAGGTTACATAGACAAACTAAGTTTTATGTATGTATTTTTGGCATTTTTATACACGATTCTCTTAGGCCTGAAATTGTTGATGCTTGTGTCCCGGAAAGTGGTCTGACTTGTCTTGTGATGTGGTACGCGTTGTCTTCAAAGTTGGTCCGAAATGTCCGTGGTAGCTTCAAAAGTGCTCCGACTTGTCTTTGTGAAAACTATCTGTTGTCTCTACATTGGTCCGAGTTGTCCTGGCACTCTTCCCCCCAAGCCCACCCCATCCCCAAAATTCAATCAGGATTATAACCAATTCAATTGTGTTTGGCAGACCGCATTGTTTTAAAGTCCCTCCTCTCTCTCTCTCTCTCTCTCTCTCTCTCCTCTCTCTCTCTCTCTCTCTCTCTCTCACGTATCAAAGAAGACATTTGTAATAAGTTTTCATTTGAGGACATTGTCGTAATTTGGGCACAGCGTTCACTGTATAGTATTTTAGGGGATAGTTTTTTTAGGTCTGGTTACACTGAAATTGACAAAAACAAAGTCAGAATACTTCAATTTATAGCACGATTGTTAGATGTATTCAACCTTACCCGATACGATACATATATTGAGAAATTGCTACGCACACCACATACCAGAATGTCATGTAATAACGCATCTGTTGGATCGTTACGCATTTTGGTGACTTTATGACTTGGTGAAATGCTTCGACCCAAAACAGTGTCAGGCGACAATGTAAACAGACATCGGAAGGTGATATTTGTCTTAAGAAAATATCAGCTTCTTTCACTAACTTCAAGTATTATCGTGGTACAAATACAGAACACAACATGGGTAGAGTACGGGGTTACAAGAAGCAACGACCCTTGTTGGGATTTTTCTTGTATTTCAGGCGCGAAATACAAGAAAAACACCAGCAGGGGTCGTTGGTACTAGTCCACCGTACTTCACACTCGTTGTGACGTTAACTGAAGAGAAAAGTCTCATCCCCTCCTCCGAAGAAATTACTCCGAAAATGTGGGCATATGCGTTGAACATCTTAAGGAATCAAATAATAATACATCGCTGGAAAACTTCGAACACCCTATGAAATCATTTCTGCATTTTTGTTTATTGTGGTGAAGTTTTGTGCAAGATATATAAGAGATCGTTCCCATTGTGTGTCAAGTGATTTTTGTTTAACCCTTTACCTAACATGAAAGCAGACGACACTTGCAAACAAAATTCTTGAATAACTAATTTTTAGCTCAACTTTGGCGAAGCCAAATTTGAGCTTATGCCATGGCCCGTCGTCCGTCTGTCCGTCAACAATTGGATACGGCTCGGGCTAGAGGCCGTATTTATGAACCGATCTTTACGAAACTTCTTGGGTACCTTTGTTATGACCGTGGGACGAGAACGAGTGTTTTTGGGTGTGGTCTGAAATTCAAGATGGCTTCCAGCCACCATTTTGTCCCGACGATGCAGAAATCTGATTTTTGTACAGAACTTCCATATGAAAGCTCTGATTTGAATCATTTTTTGTATGAATGTTTAGTACCATGAGATACATCACATATAATACGGGTTTTTTTCTCGTGCGTAAATTATGCAAATCAGACTAACTTTGATGTTTTTTGGTGTTACTTTCAGCATTGTAAGTGCAAATGCCAATACGGCTCGGGCTAGAGGCCGTATTTATGAACCGATCTTTACGAAACTCCTTGGGTACCGTTGCTATCACCGTGGGACGAGAACGAGTGTTTTGGGGTCCGGTCCGAAATTCAAGATGGCCGATAGCAGCCAGTTTGTACAAAATTTGGTGCAATCAGATTTTTGCCCAGAACTTCCATATGAAAGCGCTGATTTGAATAATTTTTTGCGTGAATGTTTAGTACCATGGGATACATCACATATAATACGGGTTTTTTTCTCGTGCAGAAATTATGAAAATTAGATGAACTTTGATTTTTTCAGTGCTACTTACACACAGTAAGTACGCATGTCAATACGGCTCGGGCTAGAGTCTGTATTTATGAACCGATCTTCACGAAACGTCTTGGGTACCTTTGTTATCACCTTGGGACGAGAACGAGTGTTTCTGGGTGCGGTCCAAAATTCAAGGTGGCTGCCAGTGGCCATTTTGTACCGAAATTAGGTCAAATCAGTTTTTTGTACACAACTTCTATACGGCTCAGGGTAGAGGCCGTATTTATGAACCGATCTTTACGAAACTTCTTGGGTACCTTTGTTATCACCGTGGGATGAGAACGAGTGTTTTTGGGTGTGGTCCAAAATTCAAGATGGCCACCAGCATTCATTTTGTACCAAAATTAGTGCAATCAGTCTTTTGTACAGAACTTCTGTATGAAAGTTCTGATTTGAATAAATTTTTGTATGAATGTTTAGTAACATGGAATACATCACATATAGTACGGTTTTTTTTCTCGTGCAGAAATTATGTAAATTAGATGAACTTTGATTTATTCAGTGCTACTTATACACTGTAAGTGCACATGTCAATACGGCTCGGGCTAGAGGCTGTATTTATGAACCGATCTTCACAAAACTTCTTGGGTACCTTTGTTATCACCTTGGGACGAGAACGAGTGTTTCTGGGTGCGGTCCAAAATTCAAGATGGCTGCCAGTGGCCATTTTGTACCGAAATTAGGTCCAATCAGTTTTTTGTCACAACTTCTACACAGCTCATATTTGTGAACTAATCTTCACGGAACTTCTTGGGTATCTTTGTTTTCACCTTGGAAAAGGAATGAGTGTGTTTGGGGTGCCTTTGTTATCACTGTGCTATGAGAACAAATATTTTGGGGTTCAGTCAGACCCACTCTGGGACTCAAAGATTTTTTTCTAGTTTAGCATCTGACTGTCACCCACCTTTACAATACTTTACCTATACATTTGTTACAGGCAACGGTCAGTATTTATGTACAGACCGTTACAATACTTTATATGTACCTTTGTTATCAGGTCATTACCTAGATGTTTGTCATGGCTGTGTCACATACTATACATGTACATGTCTTTGTCTTGACAAGTTGAGCTACAGTGTCATTGACAATTTCATTTTCATTTTTTGTCTCAAAAAAAATAGGTTATTACCCATTTTCGGAACGAGCTCGACAAGCTCGTTCCAAAGAGTGGTCCTAACCTATGTTTTTGAGAAAAAAATGAAAAAAGTAATGAAAATTAATTGACGATGTTTGTGAATAGCGTTGGCCGCGTTTGGCCGTTATATTGGTTAAAGGGTTTAACAGTAAAAATTGGATAGCTCTCTTTACGATTTAGTATGGCATGACAGTGTTTTAGCTCAACTTTGGCGAAGCCAAATTTGAGCTTATGCCATGGCCCGTTGTCCGTCGTCCGTCTGTCCATCCGTCAACAATTGGATACAGCTCGGCCTAGAGGTCGTATTTATGAACCGATCTTTACGAAACTTCTTGGGTACCTTTGTTATGACCGTGGGACGAGAACGAGTGTTTTTGGGTGCGGTCCGAAATTCAAGATGGCTGTCAGCCACCATTTTGTACCGACGATGCAGAAATCTGGTTTTTTGTGCAGAACTTCCATATGAAAGCTCTGATTTGAATAATTTTTTGTATGAATGTTTAGTACCATGGGATACATCACATATAATACGGCTTTGTTTCTCGTACGTAAATTATGCAAATTAGACTAACTTTGATGTTTTTTGGTGTTACTTTCAGCACTGTAAGTGTAAATGCCAATACGGCTCGGGCTAGAGGCCGTATTTATGAACCGATCTTTACGAAACTCCTTGGGTACCTTGTTATCACCGTGGGACGAGAACGAGTGTTCTGGGGTCTGGTCCGAAATTCAAGATGGCCGATGGCAGCCATTTTGTACAAAATTTGGTGCAATCAGATTTTTGCACAGAACTTCCATATGAAAGCGCTGATTTGAACAATTTTTTGTGTGAATGTTTAGTACCATGGGATACATCACATATAATACGTTTTTTTTTCTCGTGCAGAAATTATGCAAATTAGATGAACTTTGATTTTTTCAGTGCTACTTACACACAGTAAGTTTTTTTTAATTTTTTATTATGGTTTAACGACACATTAACAGCCAGGGTCATATCATGTCGGTGACAGTTTTACTGGTGGAGGAAGCCGGAGTACCCGGGGAGAACCACCGAGCAACGACGAGCAGCTATCAGCTCTCCAACATCGCAACTCTGAACTCTGCACCGTGTCACAGGCAGAGTTAGATTGGTTGAAGACATGCGCACCTTCGACGTACGTACGCCTTAGTACACAGCGTCATCGTGCCCCCATGCAGGCAACCGGGGTTAAGTGCCTTGCCCAAGGACACAACGCGGGAGCGCGAATCAGTCGCTGAAGTGGTCACCCAACACACAGTAAGTACACATGTCAATACGACTCGGGCTAGAGTCTGTATTTATGAACCGATCTTCACGAAACGTCTTGGGTACCTTTGTTATCACCTTGGGACGAGAACGAGTGTTTCTGGGTGCGGTCCAAAATTCAAGATGGCTGCCAGTGGCCATTTTGTACCGAAATTAGGTCTTATCAGTTTTTAGCTCATCTTGACAAAGTCAAGCTGAGCTAATCTCATCGCTCTCCGTCCGTCGTCTGTCGTCCGTCGTCCGTCAACACCATGTTTTGGTCTTCTTCTCCAACGCCACTGGGCCAATTCAAGTGAAAGTTTGTGTGAGTGATGGTCCCAAAGGGCCATTTCATTTTTGTTCAACTCAGCATGCTCAGCCCCATAGGGAGGGAGTGGGGGAAAATGCTCCAAAATATTTTTAAAATCTTCTTCTCAAGAACCAGTGTGTACAATGAATTGATATTTGCTGTGGAGCTTCCATATGAGGTGTAGAATCAAGTTTGTTCAAACGAAGTTCGTGAAGTAATATTTGGCTTTGTAATAGGAGGGGTAAGATTTTTGGCCCCGCCCAAAATTTCTATTTTCTGATGGTCCGGTATGAACCAAATTTGGTTTGTGGTAGTATTGGGTCATAAGTACTTGACCCATGCAAAAAAAAATAATTCCCGCATCCCCATGGGAACCCTGGGAGCTAAAAATAGAAATATTTTCAAACGCCCATATTTCCCAAACCCCACGGAACAGAGAGCTTTTATTTGGCATGAAGTATCCTTATGACCAGTAGAATTGAATGGTAAAAAAAAAATTGCCATCGGTTGTGTTAGGGTGTTCTGTATTAGGCATCGAAAAAATGCTGAGTCAGCATATTTGCAAAAATTTTAAAAAATCTTTTCTCCAGAACCAATCATCAGAATCTTTTGATATTTGGTATACAGCATTCATAGGAGGGTCAGATAAAAGTTTGTTGAAATAAAGCTCATTGGTTCATATTTGGGCTCTCTACAGGAGCCCGAAGTTTTAACATAGGGTAATATGGGGAATATTCTTTAAAAATCTTCTTCTTCAGAACCACCAGTCAGAATCTTTTAATATTTGGTGTACATCATTGTTATGAGGGTCAGATTCTAGATTGTTCAAACCAAGTCCCTAGATTAATATTTGGGCTTCCTACGGAAGCCCAAATTTTATCTTTGTTCAATATGGAGGGTAATTTAAAAAAATCTTCTTCTTCAGATCCATCAGTCAGAATGCTTTGATATTTGGTATGCAACATCTCTATGGGGGTCAGATTCAAGTTTGTTCAAATCAGATCCCTAGGTATATATTTGGGCTCACTATGGTAGCCCAAATTTTTACTTAGTGCAATATGAGAAAATTTCTTTAAAAATCTTCTTCTTCAGATCCACCAGTCGGAATGCTTTTATATTTGGTATACAACATCTCTAGGGGGGTCAGATTCCAGGTTGTTCAATTCGAGTGCCTAGGTTAATATTTGGGCTCCATATGGGAACATGAAATTTAACTTAGTACAATATGAGGGGATTTCTTCAAAAATCTTCTTCTTCAGATTCACTTGTCAGAATGCTTTCACATTTGGTATACAACATCTCTAGGGGGGGGGGGGGGGGGGGGGGGGTCAGATTCAAGTTTGTTCAATATTTGGGCTCGCTATGGTAGCCCAAATTTGAACTTAGTGCAATTCGAAGAAATTTCTTTACAATTTCTCTTCTTCAGATCCAACAGTCAGAATGCTTTCATATTCGGTACACAACATCTCTAGGGAAGTCAAATTTAACTGTGTTCAAATCAAGAGCCTGGGTTAATATTTGGGCTCTCCATGGGGGCCGGAATTGGCCATTTTGCTGAAGAATTAAAAATTTTGTATTCAGTACCCTCTAGAGGTACTAAGATTAATCCACATAGGTTGTATCAAGGGGCTTCATAGGGGAGCTCTACATTTTACTTATGATCAAGTGAAGAAAAGGCATGATGCCCAGATTATTTTTGTCACTCCTGAGGGACTCAAGGATTGACAGTGTAGCCTATGGAGATGGCTTGCTTAATGTAGACTCATTCTTGGACTCTATTTAAATTGTGTTCTGTACAAGATGAGCGCTTCAGGCCCCGTGGGGCCTCTTGTTTGTACACAACTTCTATACAGCTCAGGCTAGAGGCCGTATTTATGAACCGATCTTTACGAAACTTCTTGGGTACCTTTGTTTTCACTGTGGGATGAGAACGAGTGTTTTTGGGTGTGGTCCGCAATTCAAGAATTTGAAAGTGTCATCTGCAGCCATTTTGTACCAAAATTAGTGCAATCAGTCTTTTGTACAGAACTTCTGTATGAAAGTTCTGATTTGAATAAATTTTTGTATGAATGTTTAGTAACATGGAATACATCACATATAGTACGGGTTTTTTTCTCGTGCAGAAATTATGCAAATTAGATGAACTTTGATTTATTCAGTGCTACTTATACACTGTAAGTGGACATGTCAATACGGCTCGGGCTAGAGGCTGTATTTATGAACCGATCTTCACAAAACTTCTTGGGTACCTTTGTTATCACCTTGGGACGAGAACGAGTGTTTCTGGGTGCAGTCCAAAATTCAAGATGGCTGCCAGTGGCCATTTTGTACCGATATTAGGTCCAATCAGTTTTTTGTCACAACTTCTACACAGCTCATATTTGTGAACTGATCTTCACGAAACTTCTTGGGTACCTTTGTTTTCACCTTGGGACAGGAATGAGTGTGTTTTGGGGTGCCTTTGTTATCACTGTGCTATGAGAACAAATATTTTGGGGTTCAGTCAGACCCACTCTGGGACTCAAAGATTTTTTTTCTAGTTTAGCATCTGTCACCCACCTTTACAATACTTTACCTATACATTTGTTACAGGTAACGGTCAGTATTTATGTACAGACCGTTACAATACTTTATATGTACCTTTGTTATCAGGTCATTACCTAGATGTTTGTCATTGCTGTGTCACTTACTATACATGTACATGTCTTTGTCTTGACAAGTTGAGCTACAGTGTCATTGACACTTTCATTTTTAGCTCAACTTTGACGAAGTCAAATTTGAGCTATTGTCATGGCCCGTCGTCCGTCGTCCGTCTGTCCGTCCGTCCGTCTGTCCGTCTGTCCGTCTGTCCGTCTGGCCATCTGTCCGTCTGTCCGTCTGTCCGTACGTCAACAATTGGCTATGGCTCGGGCTAGAGGTCGTATTTATGAACCGATCTTTACGAAACTTCTTGTGTACCTTTGTTATGACCCTGGGACGGGAACGAGTGTTTTTAGGTGTGGTCCGAAATTCAAGATGGCTGCCAGTGGCCATTTTGTACCGATGATGCAAAAATCAGTTTTTTGTACAGAACTTCTGTATGAAAGTTCTGATTTGAATAAAGTTTTGTATAAATGTTTAGTACCATGGGATACATCACATATAATACGGGTTTTTTTCTCCTGCGTAAATTATGCAAATTAGACTGACTTTGATTTATTTAGTGTTACTTTCAGAGCTGTAAGTGCCAAGCTGCTATGGCTCGGGCTAGAGGCCGTATTTATGAACCGATCTTTACGAAACTTCTTGGGTACCTTTGTTATGACCGTGGGACGAGAACGAGTGTTTTTGGGTGCGGTCCGAAATTCAAGATGGCTGCCAGCCACCATTTTGTACCGACGATGCAGAAATCTGTTTTTTGTACAGAACTTCCATATGAAAACTCTGATTTGAATAATTTTTAGCTCAACTTTGACGAAGTCAAATTTGAGCTATTGTCATGGCCCGTCGTCCGTCGTCCGTCTGTCCGTCTGTCCGTACGTCAACAATTGGCTATGGCTCGGGCTAGAGGTCGTATTTATGAACCGATCTTTACGAAACTTCTTGTGTACCTTTGTTATGACCCTGGGACGGGAACGAGTGTTTTTAGGTGTGGTCCGAAATTCAAGATGGCTGCCAGTGGCCATTTTGTACCGATGATGCAAAAATCAGTTTTTTGTACAGAACTTCTGTATGAAAGTTCTGATTTGAATAAAGTTTTGTATAAATGTTTAGTACCATGGGATACATCACATATAATACGGGGTTTTTTCTCGTGCGTAAATTATGCAAATTAGACTGACTTTGATTTATTTAGTGTTACTTTCAGAGCTGTAAGTGCCAAGCTGCTATGGCTCGGGCTAGAGGCCGTATTTATGAACCGATCTTTACGAAACTTCTTGGGTACCTTTGTTATGACCGTGGGACGAGAACGAGTGTTTTTGGGTGCGGTCCGAAATTCAAGATGGCTGCCAGCCGCCATTTTGTACCGACGATGCAGAAATCTGTTTTTTGTACAGAACTTCCATATGAAAGCTCTGATTTGAATAATTTTTTGTATGAATGTTTAGTACCATGGGATACATCACATATAATACGGGTTTTTTTCTCGTACGTAAATTGTGCAAATTAGACTAATTTTGATGTTTTTTGGGGTTACTTTCAGCAATGTAAGTGCAAATGCCAATACGGCTCGGGCTAGAGGCCGTATTTATGAACCGATCTTTACAAAACTTCTTGGGTACCTTTGGTATCACCGTGGGACGAGAACGAGTGTTTTGGGGTCCGGTCCGAAATTCAAGATGGCCGATGGCAGCCATTTTGTACAAAATTAGGTGCAATGAGATTTTTGCACATAACTTCCATATGAAAGCCCTGATTTGAATAATTATTTTTATTTTGAATGTTTAGTTCCACGGGATGCATCACATATAATACGGGTTTTTTTCTCGTGCAGAAATTATGCAAATTAGATGAACTTTGATTTTTTCAGTGCGACTTACACACAGTAAGTACACATGTCAATACGGCTCAGACTAGAGTCTGTATTTATGAACTGATCTTCACGAAATGTCTTGGGTACCTTTATTATCACCTTGGGACGAGAACGAGTGTTTCTGGGTGCGGTCTAAAATTCAAGATGGCTGCCAGTGGCCATTTTGTACCGAAATTAGGTCTAATCAGTTTTTTGTACACATCTTCTATACAGCTCAGACTAGAGGCCATATTTATGAACCAATCTTCACGAAACTTCTTGGGTACCTTTGTTATCACCGTGGGATGAGAGCGAGTGTTTTTGGGTGTGGTCCGAAATTCAAGATGGCCACCAGCAGCCATTTTGTACCAAAATTAGTGCAATCAGTCTTTTGTATAGAACTTCTGTATGAAAGTTCTGATTTGAATAAATTTTTGTATGAATGTTTAGTAACATGGAATACATCACATATTGTAAGGTGTTTTTTTTCGTGCCAAAATTATGCAAATTAGATGAACTTTGATTTATTCAGTGCTATTTACACAATGTAAGCACACATGTCAATACGGCTCAGGGTAGAGGCTGTATTTGTGAACCGATCTTCACAAAACTTCTTGGGTACCTTTGTTATCTCCTTGGGATGAGAATGAGTGTTTCTGGGTACGGTCCAAAATTCAAGATGGCTGCCAGTGGCCATTTTGTACCGAAATTAGGTCCATTCAGTTTTTTGTCACAAGTTCTATACAGCTCGTATTTATGAACTGATCTTCACAAAACTTCTTGAGTACTTTTCACCTTGGGACAGGAACAAGTGTGTTTTGGGGTGCCTTTGTTATCACTGTGCTATGAGAACAAATATTTTGGGGTTCAGTCAGACCCACTCTGGGACTCAAAGATTTTTTCTAGTTCAGCATCTGACTGTCACCCACCTTTACAATACTTTACCTATACATTTGTTACATGCAACGGTCAGTATTCATGTACAGACCGTTACAATACCTTATATGTACCTTTGTTATCAGGTCATTACCTAGATGTTTGTCATTGCTGTGTCACATACTATACATGTACATGTCTTTGTCTTGACAAGTTGAGCTACAGTGTCATTGACACTTTCATTTTATAACATTAGAATGCTACTCTTACAACTTGTCCAATGCAGAGAAGGGTCCCCCCCTCCCCGTGAAAACAACTGCTTGTCAAACAAACATATTGATGGCTTTGGAACATTACCAAATAACACATCATTGCAAAATTACAGATGCGTTATGCATATATGCTCGTCAATGCTGGTGAAATGCTGTTGTGTAACCCGTTATTGTTTGGGGTGTGGCAACAGGCTCTTCCCTGTTACTTGTCACGTGATTTCGTTTCGGCAGTTTAAATTGGATAGCTGTAATAACGATTTGATATGGCTTGACTATTAAAATATTACACTGCTGGCCGCTTCGGGACATTAACTAATAACACATCACTGCAAATATATATACGTTTATGCCGACGAAATGTTGTTGTGTGACACACTATTGTGGGTCCTGTAAGGCCTCTCCCTTGGTGTGTCATACGATTTCGTCGTTTTAGCAGTTTAAATTCGATAGCTCTTTTTAACGATTCGGTTTCACATAACGCTTTTGTTATTTGAAAACAGCTCTTACGATTTGCCCGATGCAGAAAAGTATGTCCCATGAGAAGGAATTGTTTTATAGAAAGATCTGTTCATGCGTTGATAGCTTTGTGCCATTATCGAATAACCTGTGACTGCAAAGTTACACGATGTGTGTTTTAAATGTCTCCTTGTTTTTGCTGGTGAAGTGTTCTTGTGTTGCACACTACTGGCCACGTAGGCTCTTGCCTATGGTGTGTCACATGATTTCATTTTGACAATTTTAACCTTTCACCTAACACGAAAGGCAGATGACACTTTCAAATTCTTTAATAACTATTTTTTTTTCATTTTTGCATCAAAAACATATAGTTTAGATTAGATTAGATTTTAATGACAAATTACGCCCAGGAGGGGCCGATGCCATATCAACAATACATGCGAGCTCATTTAAATGAGGGTCATAAACTTTGTTTTAGAGACAAAATGAAAAAAAAACTAATGAAAATTCAATGGTGATTTTTGCGAATAGTGCTGACTTTTTTGGTCTTTACATTGGTTAAAGCCTTAATTGAAATTGAATAGCTCTAATAATGTTTTTGGTGTGATATGGCAATTACTATGTTACGCTTACAACTTATCCCCCACCCCCAGAAGTAATTGTATTGGAAACATATATTTAGGTGTTGAGTGGTTCCAGGCAGAATGCTTGTAATGCACCATTTGTATATCATGTACTGTGTTTTTCATGTAACTTTGTTTATCTTGGTGGGAAGCTGTTGTGTGATGATTCGGAGAAGCATTTCTCCAGTGAAGGAATTATTTTAGAAACATATGTTCAAGTTTTGACCTTCGTTTAGGACATTACTACATAACCTATCACTTTAAATGCTGTTGTGCAACACTACAGGAGGAGGGGGGGGGGGGGGTAATTAATTAGGACTAGGCCTCCCACCCACAAGAACATTTTGCAAAATTCAGTACTCTAAAAGCGAATTTGGGGTATTTATAGAGTGTGTAACCCTGTATTGGAGACCATGGTAGGGGACTATATGTTACGTGAAAGTTGCATTGGGTCAATGTTTTTGGGGCAGCAAACTTTTTAAGGGGCCAAACACCCCCCATCCCCCTGGGGCTACGTCACTGAATAAGAGAGCCCGACAGACCGAGAAAGAAACTTCCGGAATTTCCAGCTGGTCGGTAATGGCTATAAATGCGGCTGAGGTACAGTGTCACACATGACGTTGCGACTAACTTCAGGAAACGTTGTTTACCTGTTTCAAGAATATATAATTTTAATAACAATAAAAATACGTCGCATTCAGTCACCAGAGCTGGATGAAAATGAAGATGCCATAAAAAAACAACTTCAGCAATAACTGAATCTCCCGTGAAAGAGATTGTGTGTTAATAAATGTTGTCGGTGTAATTCGTTGGCAATATTCAATCGGTAATTTCCAATACTGTAAGTATATTGGTCAATGATACATTGCGATAGTAGCCATAGTCCAAAGTTGGACCCAAAGGCCGTAATATAATTTTTTTGTGCGGTACGGCCTGTACCACAATGAAAAGACAAATTACGGCCTTTGGGTCCAAGTTTGAACTATTGTAGCTGGGTCTTGATAATAATAATAACACAATTTCCTCGGTAGTTTCGCATCATTATTGGACCTCCAACGGTGATGAGCAACCCTACAGCCATTAGCAGCACTTGGTTATCACATCGGGCCTCATGACTTTTGGGCTGCTTATCACCGAGGGAGGTCCGGTAATGGAGCGAAACGCGCTTGAAAATCAGACTATTGAGTAATTTACGTTTCAACAGCTTATCGTCACAAAACAAAAGAAACTCTTGGTTGTTTAAATATCCCTTTATTGTTCAACTGAACATATTCTAAATTGAAATCTATTCAGACCTTTTGATCAGTTTAATTTGGGCACAACGGCAAATATGGATGTGGCCTGCATGGTTGGAGAAAAAACACCCGCATTTTCTTCTTCTTGGCGTCTGTTTTTGGTTTTAGGTCCCTGTCTAAAAATTATAGTTTACAACGTCTTGTCTTCACCATTATCACAGCATGGTTTCCGCCATCCTTTGACGTAAGTTTACTCCACTAATTCGAGAAGGCTTCTAAGGTTCCTTATGTCGACCCAAAGGCCTATTTGAATGTAAGCTAAATTACGCATGGCGTGTACTGAGAAATGCCACAAACAAGAATATACTAGATCTCAAGCCTCAAGTGCATGGTCATATGTAATTCGCCACAGAATAGCAATCGCCGTCGATTGCTTTTCTGTGTCGAACTCTGTGTGTTTTTTAAAACTTTATTTATCTGTTGCATTGTTTGATTCGAAGCTAAGCTCTAAGCTATATACAAGCATCGGGGAAACCTGGTCAAACTTTTTATTGCCGAAACACTGCAAAACTGTGGGAAAAGTTTCATCATAATTTGGGCGCAATTATCTTATTTGGGCACAGCGTTTACCGTCGTCAGTTGGGAAGAATTTAAAGGCCTGAATCTATTCCAGTCACAGTGAATATATGTCTTCCCCAATAGTCGACTCATTATTTTATCAGTATTTTATTATTGTATTATTTGTTCATTTTTACATTTATCTCAATTCTTTCTTTTGTTTTATACTTCAAAGCATAGTCGTGTAAATATTTTATCTCAAATGTTACAAACACAGCCAAAGTAATCTTTATTGTCTTGTCGTTACTCTTGCCTTTCATAAACAAAGTTATCCTAATAACTGCCTTGCTTGGAACCGGACAAGCCAACCTCCAAATGTTAATATCTAAAATTAAATACATCCTGGTAGGTTTGATATTGTTATTCTCCGAAACCAGGATAGGCCGGTTCCATGTTTGCAATCATGCGAATTTAAATGGTCTTGCCGTCAGAATGTACACGATGGGTTCTATTCTGTGCTGGTCTGAGAATGGCAGGCTTATATACCTCTGCCGTGGTGCTTTACTAACAATATGTTCCTTCTTCGGCTATATCTCCTTGCATGCTGCTGGCGGATATTCCTGCGCAGGACAGGACTTGTCTTGTCACAGAAATAAGTATTATTTGGGGTACATTTAATCAAATGTCTCCCTGTAAATATAATGCATTTCAGCAATGATTTCTTGAGATATGAGGATTTTGCCCTTCCCTTAACGTAAACTTTGATCCCCATTCACTATGATCCTAAAAGACCACTTGCGGTCTCCCACAGCACCCCCCCCCCCCCCTCCCCTCCGTGAAACATTTTCTGTAGTCGTCACTGCTTCTCTGGCTTTTTGTTATGATTATTGACTCAGGTGATGTAGAATCCAATCCTGGACCCTCATTTGGTCCTCCTAATAATATACCCCAAGATTGCTCAATATCATTAATACTCCTTAACATCCAAAATTTGTTACCCAAGCTGCCCACGAAAACTTCGTGCAGTTTTTTCCAAGAGCGCTGCGTTCATGTCTGTGGGGATACGTTTTGAAATATTCATTTGTACTGGACGGGCAATATTCGGAGATCTCTTCGTTCTTTTCTTGCTATAAACTCGTTCATCAATAGTTTATAAACGTAACTTTTGAGGTATGCGAAGACTAACACGTGCCGAATGTTTACGTGCCGTTGGCATGCTGGAAGCTGGCAACAGACAGACTGCAGTGGCTCAAATTCTCAACGTTACTCAATCGGCAATTGGCAGGTTGTGATCACGCTACCGTCAGACACGCAATGTTGATGACAGACGTCGGTCAGGTCGTCCAAAGGCGACAACTGCTAACCAGGATCGTTACATCCAAACCACAGCATTACGTAACCGCTATCAAAGTGCCAATTGGACAGCAGCTGCACCGAGCGACAGATGTGCGGGTCAGTGCTCAAACTATCCGAAATCGTCTACACAGCTGGAATTTGTACGCTCGACGACCTCGAATAATTCCACGTTTGACTGAACGTCACATCGCAGCGAGGAGTAATTGGAATGGGGCACGACAGCGCTGGGACAATCGTCGATGGAGCAAAGTCATGTTTTCCGAGGAATCGAAGTTCTCTCTCGATTTCCACGACAGGCGAAACAGAGTGTGTCGGCGGCGGAACGAACGACACCATGACGTAACCGTTAGGCAGCACGATCGTTTTGGTGGTGGATCGGTTATGGTGTGGAGAGACATAACCATGACAAGCAGAACAGCATTACATGTCATCCAAGGGCGTGTCACAGGACAGTACTACCGTGACAACATGTTAGCAGCTCATGTGGTGCCATTTGCGCGACGTCACGGCCCTCGATTCATTTTCCAAGATGACAAAGCAAGAGCACACAGGACCCGTGTCGCTACAGAGTTCCCCCAGAAGCACTAAGTCCAGACCATTCACCAATCCAGCACGGCTGGGATATTCTTGGCAGGCGCGTGCGATAACGCCAACAGCCTCCTACCAATGTCAAGGAACTCGCCGCTGCACTGCACTGCAGGAAGAATGGAATAACATCAGTCAAGCTGATATTGGACGTTTGGTGAGGAGTATGCCACGTCAGATCCGCGCTTGTCTCACGAACCGAGGAGGATTTACAAGGTACTGAGGTCTTGGACTGAATGTGGTAAATTCTCTGACTGACCGTCCATGTCTTCTACAGCCCAGAGCGTGGAATGTGTGATTGTCAGACACCCAGCTATCGCTGAAATCATTCGCCAGATGTCACAGTGCAATGCCTCAACTGTCTTCTTGATGAAAATATAAATATATATTCTTCATATATTTCACTTTTATCGAATATCCCCTACTTTTTATACCCCCACTTTCGAAGAAAATGGGGGTATACTGGATTACATGCGTCCGTCCGTCCGTTCGTGTGTGAGTCCGTCCGAGAATATTCATAACTTTCATAACTTAAGTAAATTATTATTTTCTATAATATTTGTTGGTCATAGGTATGCCCGCACTAGTTATTATTCTTTTTTATTACTTGTTCACTTAGAAATTGTGTCCGTCCGAGCCAAATTTTGTCTGTTCAGTCTGTATCTCGGGTATCGAATGTTCTATTGCAATGAAATTTGCCGTGAACACTGCTTATGGTATAGGCTTTAAAAAAAGGATTCAACGATATTTCTCACATTCTCCTTTTTAGAGTTATGCCCCTTTTTGACTTAGATATTGTAGGAAATGGACATTATTTGTCTGTTCAGCCTGTATCTCAGGTACGGGTTATCGGATTTCAGTGAAATATGGAATGCAGTTTGCCTATGGCAAAGGCTTCTGCCTCATTGCATAAAACTTCCAAACATCAAACAATTTACCATACCTTTTGACTTAGAAATTGTTGAAAACTTTCGAAGAAAAGGGGGGGGGTATACTGGATTACGTCCGTCCGTCTGTGCATCCGTCCGTCAGTCCGTACGAGAATATTCATAGATAATATTTGTTGGTCATAGGTATGCCCACACTAGGCGGTACACCACGTGGGGGTATGCACCGGTCGACAGTCCGGCTCTTGTTTTGAATAGTATATATACCCAATCGAGTTCTTACACCATACCCCAACGAACCGAAGTAGATGCACAACGAGACATGTTCACTCCTGAGACAACGTTAGCGTATTAATAAAAAGGCAAAGCATCAAAATACACCCAACTCTTGGACGGCGTACCGAAAAAAACGTGATGGAACAATCTCAGCTGTTCGGAGGGCTGAGGGGGGTTATATTATAAACTCAAAATACTCTCACCAATCACACAACGAACTCTAAATTAAAATTATGGTGGAAAACTCTCGGTGGACGTATCAATGCTGATGCAAAACATTCTATTCTAGTCATCCAATTAAATGTCAATATTCTTTCATCTGATGCACAAAAGGCTGTATCCTCGTGGGAATCCCAGGAAGTGAAGCAGTGCTTGTTTATTGTGATAAACAAGCTCTGTTTTACTGGTAAAATAGGACCCAGTCACCAGTGCTTGGAGTGGAAGTCCTCTAAAATGGGCAACATGGATTTGCACGATTGACTGAACTTTATTTTATCTCCATGTTGCGGTCACGATTAGCTATTGTGCAGAAATATGTGACCTTAAACACCAATAAATAAATGAAAAGGCTACAATTGTTAACTCATTTCAGTCCGCTGAGACCGATAATGAAGACATTTAATCAATCTTACTAAGGTCCGACACGAGGTGTGCCTGGCTGTCGAAAGTGTCGTTAAACCCCAATAGTTAACTATTTCTCACCAAGGAGGATGTCCGACTAGAACAACGTTGAACTCTCCCTGTGGGAGCTCCGGGGTGTGAAGCAGTGCTTGTTTACTGTGGTAAACAGATTTTGTTTTACTGGTAAAATATGACTCATCCACAAATGCTTGGGGTGGAAGTCCTCAAAAATGGGCAACATGGGTATAGTATAGTCCATTGACTAAACTTGGCTTTATCTCCATGTTGTGGTTATGATTAGCCATTGTGCAGAAATATGTGACCTTAAACACCAATAAATAAATAAATGCAAAAGGCTGCGATTGTTAACTTCTTTCAGTCCGTTAAGACCGATAATGAAGACACTTAATCTCACTAAAGAGGATGTGCGACCAGAACAACGTTGAACTCTCTCAACCCTTTTTAACCAGTAGGCCATATTTCCGGGTCTTGATCGTGATACGACCTAAATTCATAAAGTAGATAGTTGCTCAGTGAATTTATGTGATATACTAATCAAGATTTTCAGCGTGCAACCCTAAGGCTTCACGTTGAAAATGTTGATTGGTCTTCCCCAAGTAACGAATATTGACTCTTCTAGTTGATGACTCTGAACTGACATGGAATATACCATCAGGGTCCAAAGGGTAGGGATCTGCGACCCACAATTATTTTTCGAATCGAATCTTGTTTCTGATATCGATATCGAATCGAATCTCGAATCCAATTTTAATAGATACGTTTTTTGCTTAGATGCTGAAAGTGACCTTAAACACCAACAAATAAATATTCTCCGTCGCACCGTTGCTAAACATATAGGCCTATTATCCAAAGTTTTAGTTTTTGAAGGCTTAGCTTGTTACTATTCACTGCAATCTGTGACAATAAATAACGATGCTTCTGGACAACATGAGCGGCACAGACTCTCAAACTTTCACCTCCTTAGCGTCAATCAATATTGTACCTTTCATTCGGCACATGGTGAAGTGATATATCTTGAGATGAGAGGTGTGCGGGGGGGGGGGGGGGGGGGGGGCAGGCGGGGGTGGGGAGCACGTTAGGGTGTATATTTACTATATTAACTTGCGCACTGCTGCTTCTGTTCTTCATTATATCTAACGTTCCATTCGTATTTGTATTTATAGTACGATGGGGTTGTTGGTTGTAGCAGCATCAATACCACAATTGATGTTGGCAGAAAATGTTCAGTCATCTCGGAATCAGGCCTGAAAATAAGCAGTCTGACATTTGCAGAATGAGGTTCCCAGAGGGTGAATTTGATGATGCTATCCCATACAGTGGGCCAATTTATCCTCTGGGTACCTCTTTCTGTTTAGTTTTGATACCCTGATTCAGATTGAGGTTCACAGAGGGTACATTTAGTGATGCTACCCTGCACAGCAGGGTAGCATCACTAAATTCACCCTCTGTGGACCTCATTTTGCAGATGACTGTCTGCTCGGAATCCGACTTGCTCGGAATCTCTCCCGACCGGAGATCAAACCCGTGATCTCCGGCATGAGAGACCAGCACATGAATCCACTCGGTCAGCACATTACTCTCTTACTCCAGTCTGTTTGTATGGGTACAAAACGACTCGGTATCAAATGGCAAAGGAAGGAAACGACACAGAGGACGAACTGGTAAAGGAACGAAAAGACCAGACACCCTATTAATCTTTTAATTTTGAGTCTATTTTCGCGGACGGGATTGTATAGTTCACAATGTTAATGTGTTACAATCACCACAAAAATGCACAATTATTCGTATCAAACTGGATATTCTGAACCTTTTCCAAACCGAAGATCATAAATTTTTCGAAAATAGGAAGGTGGTCGGGTCAATGGATTGTGGCAATGCCTCAAAAACAGTAACTATGGCAATAACTTGGGAAAATAATCCCTCCAACCGACCCCGAGAATACCAAATCAACCGATCCTGGAAGTTACTTCACACAGCTCCTAGGTTTGACTTATAACCCTTTACCTAACATGAAAAGCAGACGACACTTGCAAACAAAATTCTTGAATAACTAATTTTTTTTCATTTTTTGTCTCAAAAACATAGGTTATGACCCCTCTTTGGAACGAGCTCCTCTCGTCGAGTTCGTTCCAAAGAGGGGTCATAACCTATGTTTTTGAGACAAAAAATAAAAAAAAATAATGAAATTTAATTGGCGATTTTTGTGAATACCGCTGGCCGGTTTTTACCGTTACGATGGGTAAATGGTTAACTATCTTGGAAACACTCCAAACCATCTATTCGTCTTCATTAAATTAAATAAAGGAGCGAAATCTATTCGCAATCACTTTCATTTTGTGGGAGTCACAGCGCGGGAAGGTTCTCAGATTGCCGACTCCATTTGTTTTCTCAGTGAGAGACAGTGATGCATGTTGATTATTTAGACAGGATTTGTTGCGTTTAGATTAAGACGGATTACGGTAACAACATACTTCTGAAGAGCGCATGAATTTTTCGAAGGGGCATCATTAGATGAGACATCATAAGATGCGATTCATTTTGTAATGGATTGCATGGGCAGTGGCGTAGATAAAGGGGGGCCGGGGGGCGGAGGCCCACCCCCCCCCCCACCCCACCAGAAGTTTTGTCAGAAATTTTTTGGGACCATTTTTAGGCGAATTTATGCCTAATAACATTAAAATGCTGGCTTTGGGGATAAAAACATGCCATTTTGGGTAAATCTGGGGTAAAAAAAGACCAATTTTCAGTACATTTGCAGTGAACAACAGATTCTTTCTGTTTGTTTGGGTTTTTGTTGTTGTTACACTGTCGGAAAATTTCGGTCTGTCGGAAAATTTTGGGCTTGCCCCTCCGCCAGTGTAAAGCTATCTACGCCACTGTGCATGGGATACGAATCAATCAGGGATAATACATTTCGGACAATCGTGAGCGAATATCCACAGTTTTCTGAAATGATTAGCGCGAAAAG
>CM062291.1:195520713-195803202 GCA_031216915.1 Pictodentalium vernedei | reverse complement strand
TTGCACTCAAGGGATAATTTTATTAACTGGGGTAAAATATCAGACATAAACCATTTGATTTTGATTTTTTAAAGTTTGGATTGGTTATAAAAAGCGAGCATGCGGGAGGCCTGAGAAACAGATTTTTTTTTTTTTTAGGCCTTAGGCCAGCATTATTTTTATCAATTTAACTTTTACACCATAATACCACACTAAGAATCTGGGCTGTTGGGCTTCATTCATTGCAGTCTGTCAGGGAATTAGCAGGAAGGGAGAGTACAGAGATTTTTATGCCCCCTCCCCCCAAACTTATCATATAGTGATTGAAGTAGGGTGTGTGTGTGCACTGGTGCAGTTATCCTTCTGAGGTAGGTCAGATGAGAACATTCCCAATATACCAAGGTCTTTAAATTACTGAAGTAATTTGTCCTGTTACCTCAGCATGTATACTCTGGTAAGCTATTCAAGCACTGGTACAGGATATTGTATTAAAATATTAGGAGTACCTCAGGATCGTGTCATGATGTCATCATGACCACACACACCTCAATATGTTGGTGTAAAACCATATACCTCAACCTTTACATAATTTTTTTGTATGTAATGTACTTACTTTTATGTATTTAGTAATGTATTTTGATATGTTAAATCAGTTTTTATAATTCCTGACAATTTTACATCATATGAATGCATACCAGGTATAAAAAGAGATTGAAAAGAAACGCACGAACAAGCTTTACACCAATATACCTAGGTATGTACTGGAGTACTTCATTCAGTTGGCTGCACCAGTATTGGTGCGTGTTTGTGTATCCGAGACAATAAATCTGAAAATAATAACACTTTGCATGCTGCTGGCGGATATTCCTGCCCAGACAGGATATCTCTTGCCACTTAAATAAGTATAATTTGGGCACATTTAATCAAATTGTCCCCCTGTAAATTGTAAGGATTTTTTCACCAATAATTTCTTGAGTTAAATTTAGATGAATTTTTTCATCAATTCAGTCATGGCTGCTTCATAGCAGCCATGACTAGATCTGATCAAAACTATCTTGAAAATATGTGTTAAGAGTTGAGGGCAACAATCATCAAATTTTACATTATTATAAATGAAATTGGATGGATGTGTCACACTGAATAGATGGCTCCCTAACTTCATGGTCAGGGTCACATTTCAAGGTCACACTTAAAATCTGCTAATATTCATATCTCAGCCACAACTCAGAAATGAATCCAACTACAATTATCAAACTTGATATAAATGTTAATGACAGTCAGAAGGTGTCAGGAATAATTCTTGCTTGCACATTTTCAAGGCCAACATCATACTTGAGTGCCATATGTTGAAGGTCACAGGTTTCAGCTATAACTCAGAAATTATTGGGGATACTATCATCAACTTCACACAATTATAAAAGACAGCAAGAAGATGTGTTACACACCATAGTTGGGTCCATAATAACTTCAAGCTGGGTCTGTAACTTCTAGGTCAAGGTCTCATTTCAAGAACACCCTTAAGATCTGTCCATTTCATATCACAGCCCATAATTCAGAAACAAATCAAACTAGAATTATCAAACTTCATATAAACGTTAAGGACATTCAGAAGGCATGCCATGTATAAAAGTTATTTGTACATTTTCAAGGTCAAGGTCATACATGAGCACCATATGTTGAAGGTCATAATATCTCACCCATAACTCAGAAGCTCTTATATCTAACATAAGCATCTCACAATTAGAAAGGAAAGTTGGAGAATGTGTCACACACTATAGCTATGCCTATAACTTCAGGGTCAACATCACATTTCAATGTCACATTTAAAAATCTATCAGTATTGCACTTAAAATTTGTCGATATTTGTGTCTCAGCCATAACTCAGACACAAATCAGACTACAATTATCAAGTTTCATATGCATGATGAGCACAGTTAAAATGTGTGTCACATTTCATAGTAAATTGATACTTGCTTTCACATCTTCATGGTCAAGGTCATACTTGAGTACTTATGTTGAATATGAGAAGTCATGTCTCAGCACATTTCATTATTCACACATTGGACTCCGAGGTGCTAACAACTTGACAATGGAGCTCCCACTTGTAATCCAAGAGACACTCGTCAGAGTGAAGGCTACCCTTGCCACCACCTGGAGTATCCAGGTGCTCAAGGGTAAAATTCACCTGACAGTGGATTTTGACAGAGAATCTGAACCGTCGTCCTCGGAGAGGTGTAGCACCTTTCGTGAGGGGATTTCCCCTCACACTGGTCACCCTCCTAGTGATACGGATAAGCAGGATGAAGGCCGCCGGAGTAGCACAGCCACCAAGAAGAAGAGGATGAGAAAGAAGGGACCCTCCGCAGACAACGAGATGCTCGCCGAATGATGGAGTTCTTGGAGAAGAAGACGAAGGAAAAGGAAGAGAAGGAGGCAAGTGAGGGCGTCAAAAAGGCAACCTCTGTCACCCCTGAACAACCCTTGTCCAGCCCGGTACCCCCCTTCCAGGAGGAGGGTCTGGAGGACTGTGGGTCGTCGGGCGACAGTTCATTCTCCAGCTCATCAGACTCTTCATCTGAAGAGGAGATGGAGGAGGATGCTCTGTCAACAGTGCAGGAAGTTGTCTCAGATGACGCACCTTCCACCCCTCCAGCTCTTGCTTCTCTAGCTTCTTTGGACCAGGAGTCCAACCAGGAGAAGAGCTTCCCGAAGTCCGCGGAGGCATTCCTTGGGGAGGAGATCGAGGATGACAATATCCGAGCCAAAGCCCAAGAGGAATATAGCTTCTATGTATAACTTGATATTTGGTACTGAGCTTCCTTTTGAGGTGCAGAATAATGTTTGTTCAAACAAAGTTCATAGGCAATATTTGCATTTGTAAGATTTTTTGCCTGCTCAAAATTTCTATTTTCTGAACCGATGTGAACCACGTTTGGTGTGTGGTGTTATTATACCACCACTTTTTTCAAAAAGTGGGGTATACTGGATTGTGCCTGTCTGAGCATCTGTGAGGCTGTCCATCTGTCCATACATCTGTCTGTCCAAACTCAGATGGATATTTGCATTATAACTTCAACATTACCGCTCAGATTTCGATGAAATTTCATACAGATGTTTACTATTATGAGACCTTGAAGCACCATTAGCCGTTTTGCTGTTGAATATTTTTGCTGTGAGTTATGGCCCTTTGAATATACAAAAATAGGCTATTTTTTGTCTGTTTGTGTCGTATCTCAGGGTTGGGTCATTGGATCTCATTGAAATCTGGAATGAAAATTGTTTATTGGAAAGGGCTTTCAAATGAGTCTTTAATAATATTTTTTACTTTTCACTTTTTAGACTTATCCCCCCTTTTAACTTTGAAAACTCCCTGTTTGTCTCGTAAAATAGCCAATTTTGTGTTTGTTTGTCTCATATTTCAGGTTTGGGTTATCAGATTTCACTGAAATTTGGAATGAATATTGTTTGTGGGAATGGTTTTCTAATGAGTCATGTCCCTGCAGTAAAACAAAGAAAATACATGCAAATCGCCTCCCCACATGTGGCATATATTATGTCTTTGTTTTATGAGGTTTGGGTTATCAGATTTCAATGAAATTTGGAATGTAGATTGTTTATGGGAAAGGCTTTTAAGTGAGTCAGGTCCCTGCAGTAAAATAAAGAAAATACATGCAAATCACCTCCCTACATGTGGCATTATGTCTTTGTTCTACATCTCCGATCATCACTAGACTTCAGTAACAGGTGTTTCTGGCCTTCACAATTACCTTGCTGTAAAACAAAAACAATAATTTTGTTGTTTGTCTCATAAAATAGCCAATTTTTTGTCTGTTTGCCTCATATCTCTGGTTTTGGGTTCGCAGCTCTCAATGAAATTTGGAATGAAGATTGTTTATGGGAATAGCTTTCATGGTATCATGGATCATTTCTTCTCTTGTCATTGTTTGGTGGTTTGCACTGTGGGGGTATGCTATCCCCCCCCCCCCCCCCCCCCCCCCCCCTTCATCACGTTGAGTCATAAGTACTTGATTTATGCACAAAAAATTTAAAAATTCTCGCATCCTGGGAACCCCAGGAGCAAAAAAATATAATTATTTTCATATGCTCATATTTTACAAACAGAGAACTGTTATTAGTCCCCCACTGTTTCACCATGAAGGGGACTGATTGATTACACTCTGTCTGTCAGTCTCTGTCTGTCTCTCTTACCTGTTACCACCTGTATCTCCGAGATGGTTTAATGTTGGCATTTCACATTTTTAGCATTAATCATACATTATGAAGAGATGATGCTCGTCAATTTTTTTTTTTTTAAATTCAAGATGGCTGATTGCAGCCATTTTTGTTGGAAATTGCATATAATTAGTTTTTTGGCCTAGAACTTCTAAACGACCTTTCAGATTTCAATAATTTTTGGTATGGAAGTATAGCCAGCATAAGATAAATGACACATGATACAGGTAGTTTTCTCGTGCATAAGTTATGCAAATTAGAGAAACTTAAGCTTTTGCGGCCATTTTTAGCTTAACTTCACAAAGTAAAGATAAGCTATTGCCATCACGCATGCGGAAGTCTGTGAGTCTGTTGGTCCTGTGAGTCTGTTCACATTTCCCTTTAGCACAGGCTATACCCCGTAGTTCTTGTCTGATCGTCACAAAATTTCATATGCAGGTTTGAGGTTATGTCTAGATGAGAATGTCCCTTTTTGATCGCGATCGGTCAACCGTGATGGCTGCCCGAGCCCAAAACCAGAAAACCTTTAGCACAGTCTACTGGTCGTATTTATGAAGGGATTTCATTGTAACTTGGCAGGATGCCTCTTTATAATATCCAAATGAGAACGTCCCCTTTTGGTCCAGGAGGAGGGGTCTGGAGGACTGTGGGTCATCAGGCGACAGTTCATTCTCCAGCTCATCAGACTCTTCATCTGAAGAGGAGATGGAGGAGGATGCTCTGTCAACGGTGCAGGAAGCTGACTCAGATGACGCACCTTCCACCCCTCCAGCTCTTGCTTCTCCAGCTTCTTTGGACCAGGAGTCCAACCAGGAGGAGAGCTTCCCGAAGTCCGTGGAGGCATTCCTTGGGGAGAGATCGAGGACGACAATATCCGAGCCAAAGCCCAAGAGGAATATAGCTTCTATGTATAACTTGATATTTGGTACTGAGCTTCCTTTTGAGGTGCAGAATAATGTTTGTTCAAACAAAGTTCATAGGCAATATTTGCATTTGTAAGATTTTTGCCTGCTCAAAATTTCTATTTTCTGAACCGATGTGAACCACGTTTGGTGTGTGGTGTTATTATACCACCACTTTTTTCAAAAAGTGGGGTATACTGGATTGTGCCTGTCTGAGCATCTGTGAGGCTGTCCATCTGTCCATACATCTGTCTGTCCAAACTCAGATGGATATTTGCATTATAACTTCAACATTACCGCTCAGATTTCGATGAAATTTCATACAGATGTTTACTATTATGAGACCTTGAAGCACCATTAGCCGTTTTGCTGTTGAATATTTTTGCTGTGAGTTATGGCCCTTTGAATATACAAAAATAGGCTATTTTTTGTCTGTTTGTGTCGTATCTCAGGGTTGGGTCATTGGATCTCATTGAAATCTGGAATGAAAATTGTTTATTGGAAAGGCTTTCAAATGAGTCTTTAATAATATTTTTTACTTTTCACTTTTTAGACTTATCCCCCCTTTTAACGTTGAAAACTCCCTGTTTGTCTCATAAAATAGCCAATTTTGTGTTTGTTTGCCTCATATTTCAGGTTTGGGTTATCAGATTTCACTGAAATTTGGAATGAATATTGTTTGTGGGAATGGTTTTCTAATGAGTCATGTCCCTGCAGTAAAACAAAGAAAATACATGCAAATCGCCTCCCCACATGTGGCATTATGTCTTTGTTTTATGAGGTTTAGGTTATCAGATTTCAATGAAATTTGGAGTGCAGATTGTTTATGGGAAAGACTTTTAAGTGAGTCAGGTCCCTGCAGTAAAACAAAGAAAATACATGCAAATCGCCTCCCCACATGTGGCATTATGTCTTTGTTTTATGAGGTTTGGGTTATCAGATTTCAATGAAATTTGGAATGTAGATTGTTTATGGGAAAGGCTTTTAAGTGAGTCAGGTCCCTGCAGTAAAATAAAGAAAATATGTGCAAATTACCTCCCTACATGTGGCATTATGTCTTTGTTCTACATCTCCGATCATCACTAGACTTCAGTAACAGGTGTTTCTGGCCTTCACAATTACCTTGCTGTAAAACAAAAACAATAATTTTGTTGTTTGTCTCATAAAATAGCCAATTTTTTGTCTGTTTGCCTCATATCTCTGGTTTTGGGTTCGCAGCTCTCAATGAAATTTGGAATGAAGATTGTTTATGGGAATAGCTTTCATGGTATCATGGATCATTTCTTCTCTTGTCATTGTGTGGTGGTATGCACTGTGGGGGTATGCTCCCCCCCCCCCCCCTTCATCTCGTTGAGTCATAAGTACTTGATTTATGCACAAAAAATTTAAAAATTCTCGCATCCTGGGAACCCCAGGAGCAAAAAATATAATTATTTTCATATGCTCATATTTTACAAACAGAGAACTGTTATTAGTCCCCCACTGTTTCACCATGAAGGGGACTGATGGATTACACTCTGTCTGTCAGTCTCTGTCTGTCTCTCTTACCTGTTACCACCTGTATCTCCGAGATGGTTTAATGTTGGCATTTCACATTTTTAGCATTAATCATACATTATGAAGAGATGATGCTCGTCAATTTTTCTTTTTTTAAATTCAAGATGGCTGATTGCAGCCATTTTTGTTGGAAATTGCATATAATTAGTTTTTTGCCTAGAACTTCTAAACGACCTTTCAGATTTCAATAATTTTTGGTATGGAAGTATAGCAGCATAAGATAAATGACACATGATACAGGTAGTTTTCTCGTGCATAAGTTATGCAAATTAGAGAAACTTAAGCTTTTGCGGCCATTTTTAGCTTAACTTCACAAAGTAAAGATAAGCTATTGCCATCACGCATGCGGAAGTCTGTGAATCTGTTGATCTGTGAGTCTGTTCACATTTCCGTTTAGCACAGTCTATACCCCGTAGTTCTTGTCTAATCGTCACAAAATTTCATATGCAGGTTTGAGGTTATGTCTAGATGAGAATGTCCCTTTTTGATCGCGATCGGTCAACCGTGATGGCTGCCCGAGCCCAAAACCAGAAAACCTTTAGCACAGTCTACTGGTCGTATTTATGAAGGGATTTCATTGTAACTTGGCAGGATGCCTCTTTATAATATCCAAATGAGAACGTCCCCTTTTGGTCAAGATCTGTCAACTGTGACGGCTGCTCAAGCCCAAAATCCAAAAACTTTTAGCACAGTCTACAGGTCATATTTAATCCTCTAGGGATTTAATTGTAACTTGGTAGGATGACTCTGTATGATGTCTAGATGAGAACTTCCCCATTTGATTACAATCTGTCAACCATGACAACTGCCCAAGCCCAAAACCTGAAAACCTTTAGCCCAGTCTACAGGTCATATTTATGGAGGGATTTCATTGTAACTTGGTAGGTTGACTCCATATAATGTCTAGATGAGAACATCCCCTTTTGGTTGTGATCATTCAGCCCTGACAGCTGTCTGAGCCCGAAAATGTTTAGCACAGTCTACAGGTCATATTTATGAAGGGATTTCATTGTAACTTGGTAGGATGACTCCAGATAATGCCCAGATGAGAACATCCCCTTTTGGTCATGATCATTCAACCATGATGGCTGCCCGAGCCCAAAACCCAAAAATCTTTAGCACAAACTACAGGTTGTATTTATGAAGGTATTTCATTGTAACTTGGTAGGATGACTCTTTATAATGTCTAGATGGGGACGTCGCCTTTTGGTTGCAATCAGTCAACTGTGATTGCTACACAGGCCCGAAGCCCGAATACCTTTAGCACAATCTACAGACCGTATTTATGAAGGGATTTCATTGTAACTTGATAGGGTGACTCGTTTTGGAATAATTTCACTGTAACTTGGTAACTTTCGATGACACACATTAACTGTGAGGGCCACATACATTAACTGTGAGGGCCACCTTAACCCACCCCTCAATTCTTTAGTACAGTCTACACCTCATATTATTTTTATTGAAAACATAGCATTCAGGGAACAAAAATTACCAAATTCCCAATTATCACAATTCTTGTCTTATTTTATAATCATTTCATAAACATTGAACATTATCCTTTTCACCAAACACAACACACAGACAAGTTAAGCTACAGTGTCATTGACTCTTGCATTGTGTATAGCTCTGGTCCGTTTTGGTTGTTACGTTGGGTAAAGGGCTAAAATGACAATGTTTGAATGATGAGTTGAGTGTATCATGCTGGGTGCATTAGAATGATATGTTAGATAAAGGGTTAACTGTCTGACTGAGGGTTTAATCAGTAGCGGACTGCCTCCCTCCCTCCCCCCACCCCCCCCCCCATCCTCACCAAGCCTGGAAATAAGCGTTAATCTGTCATTTGCAGAATGAGTTTCCCAGAAGGTGAATTTTCTGATACGATACCATACAGTGGGCTAGAATCCCCAATTTACCCTCCGAGTACCAGTTTCTGTTTAGGCCTGAGACCCTGATTCAGATTGAGGTTCACAGGGGGCAAATTTAGTAATAATACCTGCTGTGCAGAGTAGCATCACCAATTTCACCCTTTGGGGACCTCATTCTGCAGATGACAGTCTGCTTATTTCTAGGCATAATCCCAACCACCACCGGCCCATAAAAATGGTTCTTCTTGCTGCCTTCACAATCAAAAGGTAATATGCATATGTGAAATGGGAGACACTGGATGGGAAAGTATATAATGAATTTAATAGCTGACTAAAGCAGGCTAGCAGTCCCACCTACTTTGAGTATTAATTAGCCAATTTCCTGATAAGCAAATCTACCACTGGGTTTGATGATGCATTTTGAAATAATTCTCATCACTTGAGACTAATAATTATAGCTAAGTCGAAACAGCTTGGCTGTGATAGACGTATTGCATTTTTCAATAAACTGTGATGTATTTATTGAATTTTCTTCAGAACTTCATCACAGTTTAACCCTTTACCCAACGTAACGGCCAAAACCGGCCAGCGCTATTCTCAAAAATCGCATATTAATTTTCAAAATATTTTCATTTTTTGTCTCAAAAACATAGGTTATGACCCCTCATTGGAACGAGCTCGTCGAGCTCGTTCCAACGAGGGGTCATAACCTATGTTTTTGAGACAAAAAATGAAAAAAATTAGTTATTCAAGAATTATTTTTGCAAGTGTCGTCTGCTTTTCATGTTAGGTAAAGGGTTAAACCTGAATTCATACATGAGCGATCAAAATGTACTGAATGTTGTTTACCAATATAGTCTAAGGGAATTGAATACCATTTTTTTTATTGTTTTTTTTTTTTTTGTGGGTTTTTTAAATTTGGTGGTGGTGGTGCGGTGTAGGGCTGCACGATATTTAAAACTGAATACCGATATCAGTATTCTAAAAAATACCGCGGTATACCGGTATATTGAAAACTGTTCAGATATATGAACACAAGTATCACAATTGAGACGCAAGGCATCACTGTCGGAATGAAATAGCATGCCTTGATGATGCGGTTCGAAAAACCTTTACCCAACGCAGACGATATCAAAATTTATTATTTTCAAAATTAGTTTATCAGATTTTCCCCAAAGATTTCAACAAAACTATATCATGTGACTCCTCATTGGAACGAGCTCAACGAGCTCGTTCCAATGAGGGGGTCACATGATGTAGTTTTGATGAATTTTTTTTAAATTATATTTTTCAACTGCTAAATTTGTATATTACGAGGGCACAAACAGACAATTCCTTGGATAAAGGTATAATATTATTCATTCGGGGCTACTGTTGAAAAACTCAAGACATCTTGAAAATTAAATTGTGGATAAATAAATAATGACGATAAGCCGATATGTTTGTAATTACACCGGTATTCAATTGATATTGATTTGAATACCGGTATATATTGGTTTATCGATATACCGTGCAGCCCTAGTGGGGTGTCTTGCAATTGACTACATATTTTTTTCGGAAAAAGGCCAATGATAATATAATTGGTTTTCTCACCTGCAGATTGAGTTCCATTGAGTCATTGTTTAACCATTTACCTACGAATCAGCCGCATCCACCCACATAATATATAAATTGAACAGTTGAAAGAAATTTTTTTTTTTAATTTCAACAAAACCATATCTTATGACCCCATCATCGGAATGAGCTCATCGAGTCTGTTCCATTGAGGGGTCACATGATATGATTTTGTTGAAATTAAAAAAAAAAATAACATTTAAAATAATAAATTTTGATACAGCGGGCATTGGGTAAAAGGTTAAAAAGTAACTCAGCTGGATTTTTCAGCAGCAGTCATCAATTCGAAGCACTACATATTAGTTTGTTTTCCTCATTCATATTCTAATGTTTGTTTAGTGATCATTTGTTTGTACATTTGTGATCAAAGGTTCATGATAGTCACATTTCATGATTTGCATTAGCACTTGTTTTGTCTTCATATTTGTCTGACTTTACCATTTTCTATAAGTCTCAATGTTTGTTGTATGATCTCAGTTAATGTTTGTCTCAAATCAGCTCAAGTATTTACAAATAAAAAGTTATATTACCAAACAAAGTTTTCAATTTCTGTCCCACACATGTAACATGTTTTTCAAGTGACAGAATTTATTCTTTAACCAGTAAATCCCTCAAAGTGACCAAGTTTGGTCATAGTCACCCCGACAACCTCAGAGCATGGTGACTCAGTGGATATGGCATTGGACTGCAACCCAAAAGGTCTACAGTTCGATCTCCACCAGGGATAATTGCATTGTGTTCTTGGGCAAGGCACTTAATCCTGATTGCCCATGTGGGGGCACAGTTGTGCTGTGTCCTAAGTCCTACTGCACACCGATGGTGCACTTATCCTCAACCAAGGCTAACTGTGCTTGTGTGGAGTTAGTACATCAGGGAGTCTGACATTTGTTCATTGCTTGTTGGTGGTTCTCTCCAGATACTCCAGCTTCTGCCACTCAAACAACTATTTATTATGCCCCTGACCTCCGAAGGAGGATTCGGGTATATCTAGTGAAGCAGTCCATCTGTCCATCCATCTGTCTGTCTGTCCATCCATCCTTCCGAGCAAACAAATCAAGTTTATGTGCCTAGTTGTTGGTACACAGCAGCGCACTCTTATGTGTCTAGTCTGATTTCTGAGACCAGCCACATAAAGTTGAACTTAAAATGGCGTTTATGTGGCTAAAATGTTTTTTATGTGGCTAAAATGGTTTATGTGGCTAAAAAGTGACAAAAAGTGGGTATTGTATTTTCAGGCATTTTATGTTAAGGTAAGAGTTATGGTCAGTAAGCTGAAAGTTTTAGGGTTTGCTACCATCCAGAAATTTAGACTTAAAAAAGAATTTTAAGTGGTTGTCCATGCATTTTAAATTAGGAGAATCTGTCCATCTGTCTGTCCATACAACTGTTTTGCATTGTAACTTCAAATCCATTGGTTGGATTTGGATCTCCTTTGGGATGCTGATAGACCAGCATGGGGGAATAGATATGCACAAGGAATGGGTTATGTCCAGTAATTTATCCCAGAGTTATGGCCCTTTTTCCCTTCTTGCCATCTGTCCATACAAACATTTTATATTGCAACTTTGAAGCCATCAGTCAGATTTGGATCTCCTTTGATATGCCGATGGCCCTGCATGGGAGAACTGATATGGACAAGGAATGGGTGATGTCCAATAATTTTTCCCAGAGTTATGACCCTTTTTCCCTTCTTTTGACTGTCTGTACAAGCATTTTGCATTGTAACTTCAAAGCCATCAGTCAAATTTGGATCGTCTTTGGTATGCTGATAGACCTGCATGGGGGAATAGATATACACAAGGAGCGGGTTCCGTCCAATAATTTTTCCCAGAGTTATAGCCCTTTTTCCCTTCTTTTGACTGTCTGTACAAACTTTTTTTGCATTGTAACTTCAAAGCCTTGGTCGGATGTGGATCTCTTTTGGCATGCTGATAGACCTGCATAAGGAACATGTTCCATCCAATAATTTTTCCCAGAGTTTTGTCCCTTTTTCCCTTTTTTCGATTTAGAAATATTTCTGTTTTCACTCTTTCTACCTAGAAAATTTTTCTGCCCCACACATACCTTTAAGGCTGGAAATTTTTTCTGTCCCACAATACCTTTAAGGTTAATTCGAACATGCCTGCGTGTCAGGGGCAATGGCCCATGCTTTGCATAGCCCTTGTTTATTTATTGGAGCTTAACAACACTTTGACAGCCAGGGTCACTCATACAACTGTCTGACAAGAGGTGATCCTGGCTATCGAAAGTGTAATGTTAGATCCTGATAAACCATTCCCCCACCCCAAGAAAAATAAATCCTCACATGGATTTGTGATGAACTCTGTTTGATGGTGCTCAAATATTTTCTATGTAGTTGTTAACTCTTTGAATGCTAAAGGCCACTTTTCCTATCCAGGAACATGATACGTCATAATGTCACCAAGTACGATGACATCTCAGTGAATGTGTGAGGTAACCAATCAGTATTTTCGATGTGCAGCCTCCAGGCTGCACTTTGAAAATATTGATTGGTCTTCCCCCAGGTAATGAATATGGACTCTTCGAATGGCTATCATTGAACTGTCTTGGAACACACCATGAGGATTCAACGGATTAAATCATGGAAAAAACTTACCCTTTACATAATGTAACGGTCTTATCTGGATATTGCTTTTCACAAAAATCACCATTCAGATTTGAATATTTTTTCATCTTTTTTGTTATTTATTTATTTATTATTAAGGTTTAATGACACTTTAACAGCCAAGGTCATATCGTGTCGGTGACAGTTTTACGGATGGAGGAACCCAGAGTACCTGGAGAGAACCACCGAGCAACGACGAGCAGCTGCCAGCTCCCCAACATTGTAACTCCGCACTGCAGCACAGGCAGGGTTAGATTGGTTGAAGACATGCGCACCATCGACGTGCAAGATGCCTGAGTATAACATGGCGTCATCGTGCCCCCATGTGCTCAATCAGGGTTAAGTGCCTTGCCCAAGGACACAATGCGGTAGTCCAAATTAATTGCTCAGACGGTCACCCATCCAAGGACTAACCAGGCTTGACATTGCTTAACTTCGGTGATTGGATGAGAATCGGTTTCCGCAACGACACCACTCCCCCTCATCTTTTTGTTATGACCCTAACTGGAATGAACTCATTCTGATGAGGGCTCATTGAAGAGATGTCTTAAAGTAAAAAAAAATGAAAATTTTCTTGTTATATCCTCTGCTATGCATCATCGTGTTAGATAAAGGTCCAGTTAATCAAAAAATGATGATGTAGTGGTGTCCACTATATTGAATATCTCTTAATTGAATAGCTCTTTACTCCAGTACAAATTTAACCCATTTATTACACAAAGTTTATAGAGTAAACTCTCCCCATGGGAACTCCATGAAGTGAATCCATGCTTGTTAACTGTGGTAATGTTTTATTGGTAAAATAGGACCTGGTAACCAATGCTTGGGGTAGAAGTTCTCTAAAATGGGCAACCTGGGTATAAAAGATTGGTTGGACTTGACTTTATATCCATGTTGCGGTCATGATTACCCTTTCTGCATACATTTGTGATCTTAAACACCAATTAATAAATAAATAAATAAATTAATAGATTAAACTCATGTTAATTGAATAAAAAATCTTGTAATATGTTGAGAAATTACCCTGACAGTCACCAAATTATGGACCTATTTTGCCTTTAAATACATGCAAGACAGGCATTTAATCTGTTGTATCTTGTTTGACAGAGCTCTGTGAGCTCTGTCCAACAAGATAAAATAGAATAAATGCTCAGTTTATCTCTAGGAAACAAGAAATTGACTAAATCCCTATTAATTGAATACTCCTATTAATTGAATAATTTTCATTGGCAAAGTTGATATTCATATAATTGGGAGCGCAGTGGTTTAGTAGGTAGAGATACAGGCTGCAAGCCGTGAGGTCCTCGGTTTGAATCCCACCTATGGCAACTGCGTTGTGTCCTTGGGCAAGACACTTAATCCCAATTGTCCACGTGGGTCCACAGTGGCATTGTGTACTATGGCGTACTGCATGTCGATGGTTCACTTGTCTTCAACCAGTGCTAACCCTGCTTGTGTGGAGTGAGTATGTTGGGGAGTCTGACAGATGCTTGCCTTGCTCTGTGGTTCTCTCCAGGTACACAGGCTTCCTCCACCTGTAAAATTGTCTGATTCGAGGTGTTGAAAGTGTCATTAAACCCTATTAAATTAATAAATAAATATTCATGTAATTGGGTTCTAATAGATTGTCATGTCTAATTTATATGTGGGACACGTGTCTCAGTGGTAAGAACATTGAACTTCAAGCCAGCAGCAAGCCAGAAAATAAGCAGACTGTCATCTGCAAAATGAGGTGAATTTAGAGGGTGAATTTAGTGATGGTACCCTGCATAGCAGGGTAGCATAACTAAATTTACCCTCGGTGAACATCAATCAGGGTCTCAAAACTAAACAGAAAGAGGTACCCAGAGGATAAATTGGCCCACTGTATGGGATAGTATCATCAAATTTACCTGCTGGGAACCTCATTCTGCAAATGTCAGACTGCTTATTTTCAGGACTGGCCAGTAGTAACTGCATTGTGTCCTTGGGTAAGGCACTTAATCCCGATTGTCCAAGAGGGGGCATGCCATGTCGATGGTGCACTTGCCTTCAAACACTCTAACCATGCTTGTGCAGAATTAGTACAGTAGGGAGAGTGACAGTTGCTTGCCCCTGCTTGGTGGTTCTCTCTGGGAACTCTGCCTTCCTTCACCTGTGTAAAACTGTCTGACATGAGGTGACTCTGGCTGTTTAACGTGTCATTAAATCCCAATAAATAAATAAATGGATTTTTATATGATCAAATACTACTCTATAAAACAACATAAATAAGCTGAACTGGTGGTAAAAGTACAGTTTGCACCTGAAAGATAGAACTGAATAAGAACAAAGGGCATCTGATCATAAATTGATAAGTCAGGCTTTTCACTGCATTTTGAAGGTCTGGGAAAGTGATAATTGGCAAAAGCTGATAGAAATGTTCTTGCAGTTATCCGTCTTCATATTTCTATTGTTACTGTTTTTGACAGACCTTTATGTAACATACTTGTATCGGTGATGATATAGCCCTAGAAGCTGATTTGGCACTAAACACCAAAAAATAAATCAATCGGTCATATCCGCCCAGCATATGACACAAAAACAATCTTCAAATTTTGTTAATTTTGACTTCCAATGCTTAGCTCATGATCCTCAATGAAATGTGTTCACCCACCTCATTTTAATCAGGGTCTCATAGGTTACGTTTTTTAAGCAAAAACTGAAAATTATGTTTAATTGGTAAAGTGCTAAGTTATTTTCGGTCCAGAAAATTTCTTTGTGCATCTTTACATTGTTACAGTTTTGGGGGAGAGCCAATAGGCCCTCTCCTATAAACTGTAACAAGGCAAATCCTAACAGATAAAATAATATCACTTCAAAGATAATATGAAGCACATCCACAGAATATGGAGCCTTTAAATTGCAGTACCGGCACTTCAGAATAAAGCCCAAATATGGGCTTCCAGCACACTACTATAGAAACATGTCTTGAGAGACCACCCTTTTTGGTAGGCAAAAGTGGTCTCTCAAAACAGGTGGACTCTCACGACAGGTCCTTTACAGAATAAAACAACAAAAACTATACAAGGTTACAGCAGTCTCTCAAGGCATGTGGTCTCTCATGACAGTGGTCTCTTAAAACAGGTATAACTGTATCAGTTAATTATTCATAAAAACTTTTTGAAAGGGTCATTCATCATTCTGAGTATGTTAGGAGAGGGTAAATATACAAATTATATGAGGTTCTCCAGGATTCAGAACAAATAGTTTTGGTGGACTTCAAACTGTCAGTTAACCCTCTTCACACTGATATCGAAATATCAGAATTTTAAATTGTAAATTTTTCCCATAATTCAATTAGGAATTTAACCAATTCAGTCTGGTTTGACAAAGCTCATTTTGATATTTTGGCATCTGTGTGCAGAGTGAAATCATTTGAAATGAAAAAAACATTACCATTAAAATTTCTGATAATTTAATATTCTTTGTCTCCTCGAACAAGCAGCTTTGCTGAACCACATGAGTATGAAGAAATGAAGTCTATACTGAACTTTCAATATTTAACCCTTTACCTAACCTGAAAAGCAGACGACACATGCAAAAAAATTCTTGAATAACTCATTTCTTTTCAACCTACTCACAATTGTTTACAATTGGCTGTAACATAAGTGCAAGCCCTACTTCGGAACTAACTCAAGCTTTTAGAATCTTTTCCAAACGAGTTGGAAAAGTACTAGAGTGCAAAAGCACGAAAAAGATCGAAAAAAAGGGTCGAGCAAGACCAGCGCTCGAAATTACAGGTACTCTCTCTGCACACCTCTTGCGTTTACCGAGCGCATGCGCAACAAACCGTGACGTCAATTCCTTTATTTTCCGCCATTGTTCATGGTCGGAAATTTTTGTGACTGTGCTGTTTATGATACTAATTCTTCGTGAACAACTTATTAATCGTCTTTAGTGTGCTACTGGATTGTATCCTTTTTCAAGCTACCAAATTATTACTCTACATTTAATGTTAATTTGTATTATTATTGCTGTGCTTTTCACACTTTATCTTGCCTTTCCCCCACGTGTGAACACGACCTTCGTTCTGTTTTCCGTCGGCGGGAAGCTTGATTGTTGTATTTATATCATGCCTAAGACTATTCCTTGTACCTCTTGTTTGCAGGTGAAACATGTGGACGATTCCCATACCACATGTGTCACTTGCAACAATTGCACTCAGGCCCAATCATGTGGTATCTGTGGGGTTTGGTCCTCTAAATTTTGGGCTTCTGTTAACAAGGTGGTTCTTTCCAGAGCTAGAACCCCTCGTTCTCGGGGTAAGGGTAGCCGTGCCGTTGCAGACATTTCTGCTGGTGCACGTGGTGACTCTGTCACACAGGATTCGGATCTGACTTCTGTGGCGAGCTCCTCTGCAACTGTTGACGGTGTTTGTTCTGTGATACCTGATGAGGAGACCGCGGTCTCTTTGTCTTCGGATGTCACTATTGAGGCGTCTGTTTTCGTTGAGAGCTTTTCCGAGGTCAACTCGGTAACCCTCTCCGATCTGCCTCCAACACCGTCCACCGTTGTTGAGGGGGTTGCTACTCCAGATCCTATTCTGTCTGATGGTGGCTCTTCCATCTCTTCTGGGGATGGTCTACAGTCTCGGGGGACCGAGGCTGTATCTGCTGGTGTGTCTGTGTGTTCTCAGCCTCCCCCAGCCTCGCGGCGAGGCTGTGCGGGTTTGCTGTCTGCTCCGTCTCATCTGGCTAGGTTTGCTCCTAGTCGGTTGAGCCGGCCGGTCGCTTCGGCAGCGATTCCTCGTCCCTCGAGTGAATCGTTTATTGTTCCACCTTCGCCTGCTAGTGTGCCGACTAGCGGGATGCTGTTGGGACGTTGGCATCCAGGGCCTGCTGTTCGGCAGCGGTCAGTGACAGCCCCGGTTAGCTGTCACTCTCGGAACCTTCCTCCGGTGATTCCTCACTGTGTTCCGAGTCTGGGTGTCGATCGATGCTTGCCGTCGGTCTCAGAGGATAGGCAGTTGGGGCCGTCTGCTGCGCAGAGGTCAATGACAGGTTCCTGTCATTCTTGGGACAATCCTCCGGTGTCTTCTCACCGTGTCCTAGGTCCAGCTACCGATCGACGTGCGCCGTCGGTCCCTTTCGAGGATTTGCAGGCAGGGCCTTCTGTTTCGCAGAGGCCAGTGATGGCTCCTGGGCGTCACAATCGGGACTATCCTCCGGTGTCTTCTCACCGTGCTCCTATTCTGTCTGCCGATCGACGTTCGCCGTCGGTCTCTTCTGAGGATTTGGGTTCTTCTACCAGAAGGGTCCATTGGGAGGACACTCCGTCGGGCGTTTCTGCTGCGACGGATTCTCAGGGTGACCTACGCCAGGCCGTTTTGGCGCTCACCCGGTTGCTTTCTGGCAACCCTCAAGTTGGCCTCCCTGTGCCTCCTGAGGCACAACCTCCTTTGGTCGGTCGCCGAGATGTCTCGCCTGGCCCCTTGGATACTGCACAGTATTCACAGGAGGTTTCTGCTGGTCAGCCCGAGTTGGGCTACGTCTCCTCTGCTACGGAGGATGACGAGTATCTTGAAGGTGATGGTCCCCCCTCGTCAGTCTTGGGGCAGGCTTTGGATTTCGTCTTTGGCTTATTGCCGGACGTTCTACCTTCCGACCAGCCTTCTGTGACCGTCCGGCCGCGGTCCACTGTGGAGCGCCGTAACCCTGTTGAGCCTTCTAGCTCCGGGGCTTTGCGTCCTCTGCAATCGGCTCAGGTGGTTGAGTCCTTCCAGGGCTTAGACGCCAAAATGCGTTCTAAGGCCCTTAAGGGTTCCTTCTTTTCTAGAGCTGATGCCTTCCTGCCTCCATCGCGGTTTCGTGTTTACGATTCCGTCTCTCCACCAGTCTTCCAAGGGATGACTACTGTGGATGAGGATTCTTCTTCCCTCGGGTTGACTAAGCCTAAGTCGGCAGTTCTCCCGATGTCGGTAGTTGAGTCTATGGTGGGCCTGTCCCGAGAGATGCTGGGTATGTTATCTCTCGCGGACCATGTTGTCGCTGCTCTGGCTGAATATTTTCCACCAGGGGAGTTTGATGACGCTCAGGCGCCTTTTCGCGTTTTGTCACAGGCTCTTATGAACTTGACTCACGCTCACGCCTGTAACACGGCCAATTTGGAGCTGGCACGCCGGGATGCGGTTTTGGATTCTTTACCATCCCTTCCTTCTGAGCAACGTGCTGTTCTGAGGTCTGCCTCTTTGGTAGGACCTCAGTTGTTCCATGGTTCCGTGGAAGCTGTTCGTGGCGAAGTTCTTCGTCATTCGAAGGACCAGCTTTTGCTGAGACAGCTTGACCCACCTGCTGCTGCGGGTGGGGGTCGTTCCAGGCCCGCCAAGCGTGCTGCTGCGTCTGCCTCGTCGGCGACGTCGGCTACGCCTTCGGCTCCGTCTGCTCCTTCTGCTCATAAGAAGCGCCGACGTGGCCAGGCCCGCTGGCAGCCTCAGGCTGGAAAGTCTCAGGACTCTGTCACTTCCCGAGGTGGTTTCTCCTCTCGGGGGCCTCGTCGAGGCCGCAAGTGAAGGTTCTCACCTCGATTCGCCTCCAGTCGGAGGAAGGCTGTCGCTGTTTTACGACCGTTGGACAGAGATAACGTCGGACTCTTGGGTCCTCGACGTCATTCATTCCGGTCTGCGACTGTCCTTCCATCGGCACCCCAGTTTATCTCGGGTGCCCCTTCCGACTCAGGTCCCTTCAGATTCTCTGCGTCGGGACCTTCTGGTGCAGGAGATCGACAATCTCCTCACCAAAGGGGCGATCGAGGTGGTCAGGAACACCCTTTCACCGGGGTTTTACTCGAGACTTTTCTTGGTGCCGAAGAAAAACGGCCAATTTCGTCCTGTCATCGATCTGAGTACCCTGAACGAGTACATAATTGCTCCTCGTTTCAGTATGGAGACTTTCCGGTCGGTTCGACGTTCAGTTCATCAGGGCGATTTTGCGGCCAGTATCGACCTGAAGGATGCCTACTTCCATGTACCCATTCATCTGGCGTCACGGAAATACCTTCGGTTCTCGTTTCGGGATCGAGTTTTTCAATTCAGAGCTCTCCCGTTCGGTTTGAACCTGGCTCCTTGGGCCTTCACCCGACTGATGTCACATGTGCTTGCTTTCCATCGCACTCAGTCGGCGGTGACTTCGTCCGCCTACCTAGACGACATCCTCCAACGGCACCACGATGCTGCTGTTCTGGAGTTCGATGTCCGGCAGTTTCTTTGCCTTCTAGCGTCGCTGGGTTTCAGAGTCAATCGCGAGAAGTCGGATCTTCTTCCTTCTCAGCGATTCCGTCATTTGGGGATGGATTTCGACACTCTTCACAATGTAGTGTCGGTTCCCCAGTCTCGGGCGACGATTCTTTCCGCCTTGACTCGGGACCTGCTTCAATCTTCCTCGGTCTCGGCCAGGACTTTCCTTCGGATGCTGGGCCTTTGCGGTTCGGTGACCGATCTCATTCCGCTCGGTCGCTTGTTTGTCCGACCTCTCCAACACTTCCTGTTGGATCATTGGCGTCCGAATGTAGATCCGCTGGACCTGGAACTCACTATTCCTCGGTCTCTGCTTTGTCACCTCCGCCCTTGGGCAAATATTCCCTGGCTGACGCAGGGTGTTCCGTTGGATCTTCCTTTGGCCGATCGCATCCTTACTGCGGATGCCAGCGATCGGGGCTGGGGTGCGACGTTGGACCCTCTCGGTCTGTCTGCTCACGGAGAGTGGGACAGCGAGCAGGTGGACCTTCATATCAACCAGAAGGAGCTCCTTGCTCTTCTGTTGAGTTTTCGGCTTTGGATCCCTCATCTGTCGGACCATGTTGTCCTACTTCTTTCGGACAATTCGACAGTAGTGGCCTACATACGGAATCAGGGAGGCACTCATTCGATTCCTATGTATCGGCTGTCTCGGGATCTTCTTCTGTTGGCACGGGATGTGGACGCTCGGGTGTCCATTCGACACATTCCCGGGCGTCTCAACGTCCTAGCAGACTCCCTGTCCCGACGCGACAGTGTCCTTCCAACCGAATGGATGCTACATCGGTCGGTGTTTCAGGCGATTTGCGAGCAGTGGGGTCGTCCTCAGGTCGACCTTTTCGCTACTCGCTGGAATCATCAGGTAGAGACTTTTGTCTCCCCTTGTCCAGATCCTCTGGCATTTGCAGTAGACGCTCTGTCTCTGGACTGGACAGGCTGGGTCGGCTATGCCTTTCCTCCTGCACCGATTCTTCCTCAAGTTTTAGCGAAGATTCGTGCTTGCAGTTGCAGGATCATTCTGATCACACCCCTGTCTCCACAGAGGGTGTGGATCAATCTGCTGCGGCCTCTATTGGCCGATCGACCGATTCGTCTACCTCTACGTCGCGATCTTCTTTCACAGGGTCGTCCCAGGAAGTATCACAACAACCTGGCGAGCCTGTCCCTTCACGCCTGTCTTTTATCAGGTCCAGTCTCCGACGTAGAGGTTTTTCGAGACGATCAGTGGAGTGCATTTCTGCATCGCGGCGACCTTCCACTGGAATGACTTATGCCGCCAAGTGGAAGGTTTTCTGCCGCTGGTGTTCAGATCACAATGTGAATTACCGTGATCCGTCTATCGCTCAAATTGCGGATTTTCTGGTTTTTCTTTTTGACTCCAAGGGCCTCCAGCCTATTACGATTAAGGGCTATCGGTCTATGCTGTCTGATACTTTCTCTTATGTGGGAAAGCGGTGTATCGGTCGTAATCTTTTCCTCTCCAAACTTATTCGGCACTTTTCTTTGAAGAGGCCTCGAGTTTTGCGTCTTACACCCAAGTGGAACTTGGCATGGGTGTTGCACTGTTTGGAGGGGGCGCCTTTCGAGCCTTTATCTGAGACCGACATGCGTTTTCTCACCTATAAGACGGCTTTTCTTCTAGCGTTTGCTTCTGCTCGTCGAGTCAGTGAGCTTCATGCGCTATCTGTTGATTCTGCCTTCTTCCGAAATGAGGCTAACAGTGTTACATTCACTACTGATTGCTCTTTTCTGGCTAAGAATCAACTCCCCGATTCGGTACCTCCTCCCATCTGCATTCGGGCTCTCCCTGCTGTAGATGGACGGAGGCCTCTTCTTTGTCCTGTTCGTGCGGTCAAGACTTACATTACTCGCACTCAGTTCATTAGGAGGGATCGGAAGAGATTTTTTCTGTCTCTCATTCCTAAGCGGCAGTCTATCTCTTCCCATTCTATTTCCAGGTGGATCTGTCTTGCAATCAAGCTGGCTTATTCTCGCTTGTCTGCATCGGATCTTGTTTCGAACCGGCTTAATGCTCACGAGGTTCGTGCCATTTCTACATCCTGGGCGTTCTCCAATTCTGTTTCGCTCCGTGATGTTATGAATGCGGCTTACTGGAGGAATGCTTCTACCTTCTCCTCCTTTTATCTCCGCCACCTTCAGCAGCAATCTGAGGACCTTTATTCTTTAGGTCCTCTCGTTGCTGCTCAGGCTGTGGTGCACCCTCGTTAAATTGTTTTTGTCGAGGTTGCGCTTCTCTCAGCCTTGTTCTTTTCAGGTGCCTTCTCTCTTTCTTCATTACAGGTTTTAGTTTTTGTTCTCTGCCATCCTTGCTTTCGTTACTGCTACTCTTGTTGGTATTGGTTATGTGATTCACCTCCTCCTATTGTTTATTCAGCCAATTGTAAACAATTGTGAGTAGGTTGAAAAGAAATTAAAATTTTTTAGTAAATTTTGTTTCTTAACATACCTACCACAATTGTTTACCGGAGGCCCACCCTCCTTGGGGATATCTTTGATATCGATGCCTCCCCGCTAAATCACAAACTTCTCGTTGGCGGAAATACGGAATTGACGTCACGGTTTGTTGCGCATGCGCTCGGTAAACGCAAGAGGTGTGCAGAGAGAGTACCTGTAATTTCGAGCGCTGGTCTCGCTCGACCCTTTTTTTCGATCTTTTTCGTGCTTTTGCACTCTAGTACTTTTCCAACTCGTTTGGAAAAGATTCTAAAAGCTTGAGTTAGTTCCGAAGTAGGGCTTGCACTTATGTTACAGCCAATTGTAAACAATTGTGGTAGGTATGTTAAGAAACAAAATTTACTAAAAAATTTTAATTTTTTTTTCATTTTTTGTCTCAAAAACATAGGTTATGATCCCTCATTGGAACGAGCTCAACGAGCTCATTCCAACGAGGGGTCATAACCTATGTTTTTGAGACAAAAAATGAAAAAAATAATGAAAATTAATTGGCGATTTTTGAGAATAGCGCTGGCCGGTTTTGGCCGTTACGTTGGGTAAAGGGTTAAAAAAAAAAAATGTTTTAAGTAAACTATCCAATAGCCAAGAGCCATCTGAGCAGGATTTTTTTTATTAAAAATACATACATGTTCCTTCATTATGATGCCAAGAAGATTGCAGGCTTGCTGCAAAAACCTTTTGTTCAGCATGCATCCCAGTAACGGTAATGGCACCGATTAGGAATAATCGGAGATAAAACTTCTCAGGTCAAAACTGTGGAAACCTGCATCCAAGCAGATATTACCAACAGGGAAGGCATTCGGGATCTCATCTGATACAAGGAAATGAGTGCTAAATCTGTTTATTCTGGTATGACGTAAAGAAACTTGGACATGCAGCCTGCTTGCCCTAAGCTCAGGCAAGAATGAATACCCAATGCACTGTAAAAATACAGTGAAAGAATGCACCAAATACATTGTTCATTGCCTAAAGTCATAGACCAATCAAAGCCAATATCACACAAAAAAGGCGGGAAAATATAGACAAACATTTTTGGTTATACTCCGAAACATCACAAATTGATATTCTTGCTGTTTTCAACTTTTGCAGAATGAAATTGTGTAATTTTAACATAAGTGTACCAAGGGTTCATTTTCTCACTCCGTACAACCGGTGATTTTGATACCTGATGGTGGCCAGCATTTCTTTGGAGATACAGTTGCATTTATTCCTTTACATTCAAAATTTCAATCTTAGGATTAGCTGGTAATATTGACAAGAGCTTACAAACTTTTCAGATAGTTTGTGACATTCAGTCCTCAACTTAAAGCTATCCATACTTGTTTTGACCCTTTACCCAACATGAATCTCAGATGACACTTGCAATTAACTCTTAACCTGCTGAGTATTTTCAAGATATTTTTCATAAAATCTCGTCATGGCTGCTTTGCAGTAGCCATGACTAGATTTGATGAAGAATTCATTTAAATTTAACTGAAGAACTCATTGGTGAAAAAATTCCATTCAGTTTAATGGAGTAAAACTTGATTAAATGTGCCAAAATTATACTTATTTCAGTGGCGAGAGAAATCCTGTCTTGGTCAGGAATATCCCTCAGCAGCATGCAAGGAGTTAATATTATTCAATAACTAAAAAGTTTGATTTTTTGCCTAAAAAATATAGCTTATGACCTATAAACCATGTCTTTGAGGCAAAAATTTAAAAAATAAAAACAAAGCATGTGCATATGTCCCCAACCTTCAGTTTGTGGAGTGTTGCACTTATCAGTGAAAATTCACATTGACAAAAAATCTCACCATATTTCAAAGTCAAAAAAGAGCTATAACTCTGGTAAAAATCAGAAAATGATATCCACCCTATATTAATAGACTTTAACTCATTATATGCTGCTGGCAGATATTCCTGCCCAGGATGGAATTTCTCTTGTCACTGAAATGTGTATAATTTGGGTATATTTGGTCCAATTTCCCCCCTGTAAATTGAACAGATATTTTTCACCAGTGACTTCTTGAGTTAAATTTAGATGATCTTTTCATAAAATCTAGTCATGGCTGCTGTGACTAGATTTTATGAAAAATATCTTTGAAATACTCAGCAGGTCAAGAGTTAACACATGCTGGTTTATCATCATAACAAACAATGTTATTTCAAGTCAGACAGGAGCTATGACTGTGGTAAAAAAGATACCAAACGATACCCATCCGCTGTGGATAATCTTTCTTCCATGCAGCTCTATCATCAGACAGAGCATTGGCATTGGGCTACTGATGCTGGAGTTATGACATGAAATGTTTGTATAGACAAGAGAATTTTCACTGTATTTCAAATATAAAAATGGTCAATACCTGTGGAGAAAATTAGCAAACAAGACACAACCTTGGCCTCTATAGGCAACCAAGACTTGACGAGAATTCACTGCTCGGTCACAAGACCAAGAAACTGTGGTGTGGTGAAAATTCTGAAAAAAATTTCTTGGGCTTTTAGGGTTAACCCTTTACCCAACGTAATGGCCAAAAACAGTCAGCGCTATTCACAAAAGTCGCAAATTAATTTTCATTATTTTTTCATTTTTTGTCTCAAAAACATAGGTTATGACCCCTCTTTGTAATGAGCTCATTGAGCTCATTCCAATAAGGGGGTCATGACCTATGTTTTTGAGAAAAAAAATTTAAAAAATCTTTTATTCAAGAATTTTGTTTACAAGTGTCGTCTGCTTTTCATGTTAGGTAAAGGGTTAAACCAAAATAAATGAGCTGTCCCGATTGAAAGTCACCATGAGCTATACTGGTCACTCTTTTTATTATGTCTCCCCTTCCCAGAAGGGAGACATATTGTTTTAGTGCATATTCTTCTTCTTCTTCTTCTCATACAAACTTTGTCCGGGGCATAACATTTTTGTCTTTTGACCTAGACCATAGATATTTGGCATGTGGATGTATCACCATGAGCCAGTATGTCGCGTACCATACTGACCTTCATGTGACCTTGACCTGAAGGGCAGATTTATGTGCTTTTTAAGGGAAACTTTGTCCGGGGCATAAGTTTTTTGTCTTTTGACCTAGGCCTTAGATATTTGGCATGTGGATGTATCGCCATGAGCCGGTGTGTCGCGTACCATAGTGTCCTTCATGTGACCTTTGACCTGAAGGTCAGATTTATGTGCTTTTTAAGGAAAACTTTGTCCGGGGCATAACTTTTTTGTCTTTTGACCTAGACCATAGATATTTGGCATGTGGATGTATCACCATGAGCCGGTGTGTCGTGTACCATAGTGACCTTCATGTGACCTTGACCTTTGACCTGAAGGTCAGATTTATGTGCTTTTTTAAGGTAAACTTCGTCCGGACCAGAACTTTTTTGTCTTTTGACCTAGACCATAGATATCTGGTATGATTGTCAATATTATTCATGTATATATAATTTGCAGTGCATTAAGTAGAAAGGAAGGGGAGACATATGTTTTAGTGTGCTAAAATAGTTTCTAGTTACATGCTTGCTCTATGAATTCTCCGGGGCGCGGTGGCTCAGTAGGTAGAGGTGCAGACTGCAAGCCGGGAGGTCCTCGGTTTGAATCCAACTTGCGGCAACCGCGTTGTGTCCTTGGGCAAGACACTTCACCCCCATTGCCCACGTGGGGGCACAGTGACGCTGTGTACTAAGGTGTACTGCACGTCAATGGTGCACCTGTCTTCAACCAATGCTAACCCTGCTTGTGTGGAGTTAGTATGTTGGGGAGCTGAGAGTTGCTCGGTGGTTCTCTCCGGGTACTCCTGCTTCCTCCACCCGTAAAACTGTTGTGGTCATGATTAGTCATTGTGCAGAAATATGTGACCTTAAACACCAATAAATAAATAAATATAATTCTCCATCAACAGTAACACTATACCATGTGGAAAATGAAACTCTTTTCGGCACACACGCGGAACGGAAATCGTTGGACTATTTTTATAAAAAAGCAAATTTTCACTGGAATTTTCTACAAATCGTCCACCGCAATTACAATTTGAATCACCAGCGATAGCTAAAAATCATCCCCTGATTTCCAATGTGTTCTATATGCCAGTAGACACATAGAACACATTGGAAATCAGGGGATGAAAGAGTAACACAGGTTCCACTTGCAAATTTGGTTGGCAATACAATGTGTTCCTTTTGTTGATAGTTGTCAAATTAATTTCTAATAACTGTTTTTTATAAATGTGAAGGCATGTAATAAACAAAGCACCCTTCTGCGATGGCACAAGTGCCATATCGATTAATCCATTCACACACGCATTTCATTCTGTATATATCTGGTGTCTGTTATCCAACATAAAGTGGTCTTAGAGTCTTTTGCTCCCAAAGTGCCTGACCAGTTCTAATAAAATTTCATATGAATGATATCGGTAACTGGGAAAGGTCAATTTAGTTTTGTAAAAATCAATGTGCTGTTCCCATGAAGAGTGGGTTGGGCTTAGATTTTTTTTTAAATCTTCTAGTCCTCATGATCCGAAGGACGGAATAAGTTGATATTTGGAATTTAGGTTTCTTTTGAGGTGTACACTAAGTTTGTTAACCCTTTACCTAATGAATCGCCCGCATCCGCCCGCGTAATATGCATATTGAGCAGTTGAAAAAATAAAATTTTTCAAAATATTTCAACAAAACCATATCATGTGACCCCTCATTGGAACAAGCTCATTGAGACATCAAGTCAAATCAAGTCTCTTTGTTCATATTTGGGCCCAAATTTTAAAGTGGCACAATACAAGGAATACTCTTTGAAAATCTTGAAGTGTACCAGTCAGAATATTTTGATATTTGGTATACAGCAATATAGGGGTCAGATTCCAGTTTGTTTGTATCAAGTCTCTTGGTTAATCCTTGGGTGCCCTATGGTAGCCAGGATAGCATGGAGACTCAGTTATTCAAACTGAAAGGTCCATGGTTTAGTCCTGACCAGTGGTAATTGCATTGTGTCCTTGTGCAAGATATTTAATCCTGATTGCCCACATGGGAGCACAGTGGCACTGTGTATTAAGGCATGTTGCACGTCAAAGGTGCACTTGCCTTAAACCATAGCTAATCCTGCTTGGGCAGAGTTAGTACATTGGGAGTCTGATAATAGCTTCACCCGTAAAACTGACCGTGTGTTGAACCCCAATTAAGAAAATAAAATATGGGAGCCAAAATTTTAACTTAACCCTTTGATTCTTTTGTACGTTTTATGACGTACGAAATCAAACAACGTGGTGATACTTTGTGGTAATTTGTTTTGTTAGTATTTTTCGATTTTTTAAAGTTTTAACCTCAATTCCTATTTTCTCCTGAATAGTGCTCAGTGACAACCGTTGAGTAAAATGTTATAGCAGCTAAAATACTAATATAATCCTGCTGTCAAGACTTCTTAAGTGGTTGAGTGCAAGAAGCCACTAGCAGGACTTTCAAAAATGAGGAGACCAGAGCAAAAGCCAACACTTTCCTTGCTTATATTTCATATTCAGTCAAACACATATAATATTTTGTTTATAAAAATTTGTTTTATTACAAATTATTGGCACTCTCCAATAATTTGTAATAAAACAAGTTTTGAATAACAAATTCAGACCACCAAAAATAATCTAGCCCCCCTACCACATAATCACAAATGTGAAAAATATCTTGTTATTTGTACTTTCTGGCGTTTGACGTCGCATTTTGAAAAACGTTGAAGAAACTGAATTCCCAGTGTTTGAACGTCAGGATAATTAAAGTCTCAAAGTCTCAAAGGGTTAATGCAATATGAGGAATATTCTTAAAAAATATTCTTCCTGTCCACTTGTAGGAATCTTTTGATAATTGGTATACAACCTCTTTGTCGGTGCCAGATTTAACTCTTTGCATGCTGCTGGCAGATATTCCTGCCCAGCACAGGGTTTCTCTTATTGAAATCCATAATATTTGGGCATATTTAATCACTTCAAGTTTTCTCTCTGTAAATTGAATGGATTTTTTCATCAATGATTTCTTGTGTTACACTTAGATTAATTTTCAGCTCATTGTACGGCATCCGTGAACATGGTGTTTGCATCAGCTCCATCTAAATCGCTGAACCAATTTGAGTTATATTTGAGGTGATTGCTTGTTCTGACATCGCATTTTTTTTTAAATTTCAAATCAACTTGCCTATTCTCATAGGGAGGGGGGTGGGGGAGGGGTGAAAATCCACCAAAATTCTTTAAAAATCTTCTCATGAACCAATGGGTACAATGACATTGAAAAAATGCTGAATCAGCATATTTGCAATAAAAATTAAAAATTTTCCTCTACAACAACTGATCAGAATCTTTTGATATTTGGTATGCAGCATCCATAGGGAGGGGGGGTCAGATACAAGTGTGTTAAAAGGAAGCCCCTTGGTTCATATTTGGGCTCAATATAGGAGCCAAAATTTTTAACTTAGGGCAATGTGGGGAATAATCTTTAAAAATCTTCTTCAGATCCACCTGTCAGAATGCTTTGATAATTGGTATGCCACATCTTTAGGGGGGTCAGATTCAAGTTTGTTCAAATCGAGTGCCTGGTTAATATTTGTGCTCCCTATGGTAGACTGAATTTTAACTTAGTGCAGTATAAGGGAATTTGTTTAAAAATCTTCTTCTTCAGATCCACCAGTTGGAATGCTTTCATATTTCGTATACGACATCTCTATGGGGTGAGATTCAAGTTTGTTCAAATCAAGTGCCTTGGTTAATATTTGGGCTCCTATGGTATCCCGAATTTTAACTTAGTGCAATATGAGGGAATTTGTTTAAAAATCTTCTTCTTCAAATCCACCAGTCAGAATGCTTTCATATTTGGTATACAACATCTCTAGGTTGGTAAGATTCAAGTTTTGTTCCAAGCGAGCCCCAGAGTTAATATTTGGGTTTTTATGGGAGCCTGAATTATAACTTAGCGCAATGAGGGAATTTCTTGAAAAATCATCCTCTCCAGATCCACCGTGAGAATGCTTTTGTATTTTGTATACTACATCTCTAAAGGGGTGAGATTCAAGTTTGTTCAAATCGGGTCCCTGGGTTAATATTTGGGCCCCTATGGTAGCCCGAACTTCAACTTAGTGCAATATGAGAAAATTTCTCAAATCTTCTCCTTCAGTTCCCCACAGCCAGACTGCTTTCTCATTTGGTATACAGCATCCTGGTCGTGAAAGGGAAGGGCTCAGACTCAAGTTTGTTCAAGTTAAGCTGCTAGGTTAATATTTGGACTCACAGGGGGCGTGGTGGCATTGTGGTAACCGGTTCTCGTAAGATCACCGAAGTTAAGCAATGTCGAGCCCAGTTAATCATTGGATGGGTGACCGCCTGAGCAATCAATTTGGATCCCGAATTGTGTCCTTGGACAAGGCACTCAACCCCTATTGTCCACATGGGGGCATGATGATGCCGTGTACTAAGGCGTACTGCATGTCGATGGTACACATGTCTTCAACCAATCTAACCCTGCCTGTGGTGCAGTGCAGAGTTACGATGTTGGGGAGCTGGCAGCTGCTCGGTGGTTCTCTCTGGGTACTTCGGCTTCCTCCACCCCTAAAACTGTCATGGTCATGATTAGCCATTGTGCATAAGTATATGACCTTAAACACCAATCAATAAATAAATAAATAAATAAATTGGACTCCCAAGTTTTGCATTACTGGAAATCGGGGCATTATTTCTGTGGTAGCATCCCAATACTAGAAAAATATCATCTGTCATGGACAACAAAGTTATAAATAATTAAATAACTTTATTTCTCTGCAGTATTTATTTATTTATTGGTGATTAACATCACATACTTATGCACAATGGCTAAACATGACCGTGACAGTTTTATGGGTGGAGGAAGCCAGAGTACCCAGAGAGAACCACCGAGCAACGACAAGCAGATGCCAGCTCCCCAACATCATAACTCCACACTGCAGATTCATCTGTAGTGTTAACGAGCTAGCTATAGATGTTAATTAAATCCTTCTTTAAGCAACAATTGTCAGCTGGGGCCAATACTATAAAACTTTTACAATTGTATTTTCTAGAATTGTATTTTCTAGTTATGACTTTAAATGGGTTGAAATGAACCATTAGCATTTTTAAAGATGTGGCAATTTGCCAGTTGGCAATTTGCCGTATCTTTTCAAATGCTAATGATTTTTAGTCAGTTATATTAACTAATAGGTATAAAATATAATTGCAAACATTTTATAATTTTGGCTCCAGAATCACTTTTCTAGTGCTATTATGCAATTAACCCTTTACCCAATGCATATATCAAAGGATGTTATTTTAATTATTGAGTTTTTTTCAAATTTTTCAAACAATTTAAACAAAACCATATCATGTGAACACCTCATTGGAATGAGCTCGATGAGCTCATTCCAATGAGGGTTCACATGATATGGTTTTGTTGAAATTTTTTGAAAAGAATATTTTTTCAACTGCTACAGTTGCAAATTACGCAGACAGATGCAGTCAATTCATTGGGTAAAGGGTTATCAAGGAGAATTTTCTGTTGGGCACATGGTAAATGGTTTATGCTGAAAAAAAATATGCAGTGAAATGAGATATTCTGGCATGTTGCAGCCCTGCAGGGAATGCTGGGAAGTGAGGTAAACTATTTTCCATTTTCCTGGTAACATAGGACCTGGTAACCAATGCCTAGTATGGAAGTCCTCTGATGTGGGCTGCATAGTTATGAACAATGGCTAAATTTTACTTCCTACTTCTGTTTTAGCCAGAGATGATGGGAATGACCTTAAACACCAGTAAATTAAAAAAGTAGTCCACAGTAAGTTGTAGCATGCTTTAGGTTATTCATGAGGGTCAGAATCTGCCCATCAATAATTACTTTGTAAATGTTTGATTTAAACATATTTTATTGTGCTTAGATGTTGATTGATAAAATGATTGGAACACATGAGATTGCAGCTTATGTGATTCAGTGGCATGGTCAGAGGGAGGAGATATGGATTCCTCCGCTCTGACATACAATAACAAACAGACCCCTAACAAGCCTCAAAATCTCCAATATTGGGCTACCCATGCTACTAATGCCTTAGATATGCTCTTCGAGCGCTGCATTTTGCAAAATTTTCTCAGGGGTGGTCTAGTTCTAACTAGGACCCTCTGGTTGTTATCCTTTCCTCCCACTTCTCTGAAGTGGGAGGAGGAGGTAACAACCAGAGGGTTCTAGTTGGGACTAGGGGAGGCCCCAAACCCCCATCCACTGCCCTCAGAATTTCACGCCCCCCCCCCCCCCCCCCCCCCTCCAACCAGCTTGGGCACCCCCTATTTTAGAATCCTGGCTATATGCCTGATATGGATTCTTCTGCCATGACATACAATAACAAACAGGCATAGAGCAGCTACATGAAACGACATTCACATAATTGAATAATGGGTTAAATATGTTTTTAATGAACATTTTCAAAAGAAAAAGAACTCAGGAGTCACACCAGTCACTCAGGTGTGAAATGAAACTAAAGATAATATGGGGTTAATTTTTATATCAATATAACAAGATATGAGATGTGTACCTTCGGGCGCGAACACAACCATCTGTGGAGTTAATATCAAGGTGAGAAAGGCATCTTTTTATCAAATTAGTGAAAACCGTTTTGTTGTTGGCAGGGACGTGGCGACAATACTGGCAAAAATTTCCTGTAGTTGGAAACTTGGAGGGCAAGTCATGAGTAGTTGGAAATTTCATTTATCTGGATTTTAGAGCTTCTTTTGTGATGCTGATATCTCCTTTACTTCCTAAAATTCTAATTCGGTTTCAAAAAATCACATAATGTAAATTCATTTTCCTGAGTTAATTCCATTATTCACAGTTACAAAATGATGAAACATCGAAAATTTATCATTCCTGCATAAGATCTGATTTAATGTTAGGACAGTGTGAATTGCTCAAAGTTCCAAGCTTGGGCATTTGTTTAGCACACATTCAATTCCAACAAGAATACCTATCATAAATGTGTTGGCATTTCAGTTACTAGAATCAACTTCATGCCCCAGTTCATAGCTTCATTTTCAATGGTTTTCTCGGTAGTGAATTTCCAAGTAAGGGGGGGGGGGGGACCGGGAGGTGGGTTTCTCACCCCACCCCCTTCCCTAGTTGGAAATCACTACCCTACACACCTCTAGCCACGTCCCTGATTGTTGGTGTCCGCAACTGCATTCAGGTGAATCCGATATTATGTGATTTTTTTTTTCGAATCTACCTCTATTTGGAACACTAAAGCCATTCCTTAATACACAATGTATGATATTCAATTTACCAGTGCCCAATAATAAACTGGGAGTTCCCCTGTGGGCCGGGGGTTTAAATTTGGATATTAACTTTTGAACTCTGTCGCTGTTTCGGATTCTGAAACGTAGGCAGGTATGTTATTCCAGGTAAATAACAACCTTTGGGGTGGGGTGGGGGTGGGGGGTAAAGGAACTTTTTGAAATGCTTCGTTCGAGTTTGATACTCAGTGGAGTTATTCTCGTTTCGTAGCGGGTCTTAACTATACCGTTGTCACCAGACACGTAGCCAGAATACTATAATAAGGGGCGCCCTAGCCATTTTTTAGTGTGTTTGTGTGTGTGTGTGTGGGACATTATATTTGGAAGTCCGTAGTAGTGGTGGACTCCCTATTCTTAATTAGAGCCCCCCCCCCCCCACCCCAGTTGTTACCCCCCCCCCCTCCCCCCTCTTCTCTTGAAGGGAAATGGGAGGCCGGTAACAGCCGGATCGTCCCAGTTAGAACTTGCTCTCCCACCGCCAATAAGATTTTGCAAAATTCAGTTCTCTAAGAGCCTTAAGGGCGAATCTAGGGCATTTATATAGCATGTGGCGTTATACTGGTGACCAATTTAGGGCTTTACGTGATGTGTTGAAGTTGCATTAGGCCAGTGATTTTTTATTTATCTTTTTTGGGGGGGGGGGGGGAGGGGGGTCAGCGAAAATCAAGACGCTTTAAAAGGCAACCCTCAAAGGGAGTGTCGTATATATATAATAAATATATTCTTTTCAGGGTTTAAGAGAGATTATAAGTTTGGGTTTTCTAAGTTTTAATAATCCGACAGACACTTAAATTTCTTGCAAATCTCGGAAATTTGAAATCCTATTTCAAATTACACCGAATGCAAAGACCTAAAGATTTCTGTTGTTAGAAATGCTACTATCAGCAAAGGTGATATCTAGCAAAGTGGAATTCAAAGTGTGGGAGAAAAACATTAACCTGATCTGTGCTGGGTTGAATGAAACAAACCAGCGTCGGATTAACCCAGACATCAATTTTCTCCATAACGGTATTTAATGTGGTTGCTAAGTTCTCTAAGTTATTGCTACTAGTAATCATGCATGCCAGTGTTATCGGGATACACGTGTGATAGTGAAGCCAGAGCATCGGCGGTGACATCATATCGGGAACAGAAAAGACCAAGCACAGTACCTTGCGGAACACCTGTAGTCAATCTTTTCATATCGGGAGAAAGCGTTTTTGATTAGAACTCACTATTCAACGTTCTCCAGATCCACGTGAGACCATTTTTTGAGGCACCATTTTGTAACAATTTACTGGTGAGTGCCCACAGACATGGTATTATTCACATCCAGAAAATATAAAAAATATTCCAAGAATATGATGTTATTACCATATCGGTATCGGTACTTTTCGTTTGGGCCGTGGTGATGATTTTCCGCACTAAAACAGTTAGCCAGTATAGATGAGTACCCAGATATCCAGTAAATTGAAGTTGAAGAGCAACTTTAACAGTTAGAACTGTTAATATCTGAGAGAACTGTTAATTTCCATCATCCAGGTGATAAATGAGAATTTATTCTATTGTATGCTGTTTGACAAAGCTCATAAAGCTCTGTGAAACAAGATTTGATAGATTCAATTCTGTTATCAGCAGCAGTGAAAAATTAAATTTGAGGGCTGTGAGAATAATTTCTTCAGAGTTCATACTATTTTTAAATCAGTTAACATGAAGTTACTCTATAAGTCCATTTACCCACATTTGTCAGACATCCTAATTGTGCCACACCCCAGATGCTATGAAGTTAATTGGAGATTAGTCATGAACTCAGAACACCGTGTTATTATTATTCATTACTTAAATGGAGAAACTCCTCCGTGGAAGATGAACTAGAATGTGTATACTTGGGTTATGATCATCGAGTTTAAATTACAGAAAATATTGTCTTAACATTTAGTTTGCTACTTTTCTAAGTTTGCCGGGTACTGATTCACATATCATCAGAATATCACAGACATTTTTTGGTAACAACACTGATCTCGAACTAGAGGCTCCACAGAGCCTGTAATCGCTCACATGGAAATACATAAAAAAATGTGATTTCCCAGAGGTTTTCCATGGTAACTATGAGCTGCAATTGTGGCCATGTTTGCAACATTATCAAATTTACATGAGGTTCATTGATAGAAGACCAGTCTTCAATCACGTGAAGTTTCAAAACATTTGAATCAAGCAAACAGAATCATAAAATGTCTCTGGTGCCCATATTTTCCAGCCAATGGGAACAAAAAGAGGATCGTTTGTAGAGGGCCTCCTATGGACCATTCTTGTCAAGTTTTGGTTCACGTCAGCTCAATAGTTCCAAATAGAAGATGAAAATGTGATTTCCTATAGGTTTTTTTCTATAGTAACTATAAACCGCAATTGTGGCCATGTTTGCAAAACGATCAACATTAAAATGAGGAAGGTTGGTGGAGGGTGTCCCAGTTATCAACCATGCAAAGTTTCAAAACATTTGGCCCTGTGGTTTCAGAGGAGAAGAGTTTTCAAAATTGACCAATCAGAATCAAAAAATGCTTCTGGTGGCCATGTTTTTTCACCCAACAGGAATAAAATGAGTAACAGTTGTAGAGAACCTCTCATACACAATGCCTGCCAAGTCTGGTTCACGTTGTCTTTCAGTGAAGATGATGAAAATGTGATTTCCTATAGGGTTTCTATAGTAACGATAAGCCACAATTGCAGCCATAATTGCAACCCGATGGAGATTAAAATAAGGATCATTGGTAGAGGGGGTTACAATCATCAGTCACATTACGTTTTTTCAAACCATTTGGCCTTGTAGTTTCAAAGAAGATTTTCTTGAAAATGCACACATTTAGGAATTCTGTTTCAACAAAAAAAATCAGTAAAAAAAAGGGTTAAAATATTTTGAAAATTACAATTTTTTCAGACAGTATTCTCTTTCAAGATAGCTTTTGGATGGGTAAAGGGTTATAGGAATCTTAAAAGATACACAATAATTACTGTCATCTGAGCTGACATGATTGCAAGATAATAAACAAACTTCCCCAGATTTTCTAAACAATCTGTCAACTCTTATCAAACATAATTAGATTACAGCTGAAGATATCAACCTACAGTTGCACTTGTTTTACAGTACAAGTCAAAATAAGTTGTGTAGGATAATCCTATAAACTATGTATCTTTTCTCTTCCTACACTGATAAGACCAGAACCTGACATCATTTTCTGGAAAGCTCTCACTGATAGCTTTTCCAGAAAATGTCAGATTCTGATCTTGTCAGGGCAGAAGCTGCAGTCTTCTTAGTTTATTGCAGTTATGCTACAGCTTATTTTGACTTGTACTGTATACACAATATTTTGGGTTTTTCTCCAGTTCTCGGTGGAGAAAAAACTGGAACCAACCCTTACCAGATTCTTAAAAAACAAGTATTTTGCTGACAGTACTGATCTTCGTGCAGACAGGAGAGTCATTGGGTTAAGCATTAGAATATGGTGGCCACATATTTCCATCCTCTCATAGACCATTCCTGCGAAGTTTGGCTCATGTCGGCTCAGTAGTTCCAGAGAAGAAGATGAAAATGTGATTTCCCATAAGGTTTCTATAGTAACTATAAGCAGCAATTGTGGCCATGTTTACAACCTGGTCAACATTAAATGAGGATCGTTGGTAGAGAGGGTCCCAGTCATCACTTATGTGAAGTATCAAAACATTTGGCCAGGCAGTTTCAGAGGAGAAGATTTTTGAAAATCCACCTATCAGAATCAAAGAATGCCTCTGGCGGCCATGTTTTTCAACCCACGGGAACAAAATGAGGATCGTTTGAAGAGGACCTCCCACAGACCATCCTTGCCAGGTTAGTTTTCACATCGCCTCGGTTTTTCCAGAGAAGAAGAGGAAACTGTGATTTCCCATAGGGTTTATATAGTAACTATAAGCTGCAATTGTGGCCATGTTTACAACCCGATCAACATTAAATGAGGATCGTTGGTAGAGGGGGTCCCAGTCATCATTTATATGAAGTTTCAAAACATTTGGGCTGGCAGTTTCAGAGGAGAAGATTTTTGAAAATCCACCAGCCAAAATCAAAGAATGCCTCTGGAAGCCGTGTTTTTTATCCAACGGGAAGACAATGAGGATCGTTTGTAGAGGACCTCCCATAGACCATTCCTGCCAAGTCTGGTTCACACCGGCTCAGCGGTTACAGAGAAGATGAAAATGTGAAAAGTTTACGGACGCCAGACGACGGACGACGAACGACGACGGATGCCAAGTGATGAGAAAAGCTCACATGGTCTTTTAGGCCAGGTGAGCTAAAAATAAATTAAGAAAAAGTTCGGAAACGAATACTGAACTCCGCTGTACTTTAGACCTTCACGTTTTGTTGACGTTGTCTCTGCACTTATCTCGTTATGATGAAGAGTTTGGATGTTGGTAAGAAAAAACCTTGCATTTCAGATAACTGGCACGGTAGAATGGCTACAAGATCATCATGGGCCAGGAAAATAGTTGTTAAAGTAGATGGCTATTTGTCCGTTCCTATCTCCCCGTGACGTTTTTAGATGAATAACTGCCTGGTAAGGGTCACTAGTGAATGAGACAGCTGTGTTCTTCCACGTTCTATCTGATTTTTGCAAACTTAAAAAACGAACGGCATTCTGCATAAAGTCCACGTTAACAATCACCGCATGCTGATTCCAAAATACAACTGAAAAATTAACCAATTCAACACAAATACGATAAAATTGTGTAAGTCGCAGGGGCGGCGGAACAATTTTCATAGTGAGGGGGGGGGGGGGGGCTGGATCGGCCGATGGGTGGTCGTCGGTATGTCGGGCCGACCATGGTTCGACCCGTGGTACGAAAAATTTTAAATTCCAGAGTCCCAAAACCCCCATTTCCATGCATCTGAGCGGATAATTTGAGATTTTTCAGATGTATTCGAAAGATTTCACACTTTGAGAGCCGTTAAAAAACGTCAGTAAAGCATACAGGTGAGGTCTATTTATCAGCTTTGGTCGTAACGACCAAAGCTGATAAATAGACCTCATCTCCATGCTTCACCAGACGTTAACAGCAATTATACTGTCTGTGGATTATCATGTGTGGGTGGATTTGGTCCTTGTATGTCTGTAAGATTACGATCTATTAAAGTAAACAGATTTTTTAACAGACTGTATACATTTTAGCGTTTGCTGCCATTTTCTGCAAAACAATTATCCGAAATCCATCGAAATTGAACCAGTACGAGAGAAACATAGTTGGCGAAAATATGAGGGAGGCCTCGGATCCGCCTCTTGTTTCACCGGTCATTGGTTATGTTAAAATATATGCATACGAAAAAACATGGCCCGGCAAAAAAAGTGGTGGGGCTGAAGCCCTCCCTCCCCTCCCCACCCCTCCCCCACCCCCACCCCGGTTCCGCGGCCCCTGAGTCGCATGGAAATAATATTCGGCTGAATTAAAAGCAAAACATCAACCGCGAAGTGATGCTTTTGAACAAAAAATACGACAAAATAATCTCCCCTGAACATTCACAAGCCATTAAACTATAAATAGAGTTGATGCAAGCGTTTCTGAGTCTATAACGACAACCAGAAACGGGTCTAATAGTGGGAAAGCGTTGAAATCTTTTGGTCTTTTTTTCATTGAAACTTTTACTCTATTTATTACTATTAGACTCGTTTCTGGTAGTCGTAAAATGTTCACTTTTATGGTCTAAGGGAGATAACTCGAGTGCATTTTCGCAATTTTAACGATGATTTTTTGAATTGCACCATAAACGGAGCTCTGGGCGTTTCTTGGTAGAAAAGTGGGTTTTGCGGGCGATTATAGGGGAATTTCTCCTCTGTTTCTTACCATCTCATCTTAAAATGTTATTCAGAGACACTTGACAATATTTTATCAGTTTTTAGGGAAGACAAAAATCCCTAAAATATTTATTATAAATAAACTAGTAGTCACAAACACATAGCAAATAAATAGGCGTTTGGTAAATTCAAAGCCATGGTGAATTTTTCTCATTTCTTTGTGCTAGAAAAAAGCAATGAATTGGGCAGATTTTCGAGTCAGGAGTCAACAACACAATCTCGATCAAACCGAGTATTACGATGAACATAACACAGTTTAAACTCGAAATCGAAGGTTGTTCACGGTTGGACTCGAACCACCAATCTTAAGATCACAATGCCAATAAAATACCTCTTCGCTAAATGACAGCGTTAAATAACTTCTAAATCGAGCCAATAACAATTCTACTCAAACAGAGTAAAGTTGTGATATAAATCGTTCAACATGGCGAAAAGATACAAAATCAACTTACTGCCACGCGGAATCGAACCGTGGACCTTCAGCTTTGAAACCCTGTGATCTACCACTAAACTACTGATTCATACTAAAGCGTGTTATAAAATGCGTATATGAAGGCAATGGACATAGGCTCAAAGTAATTAGAGGTCAAATAACTTTATATAATAACTTTATATTTCGAAACAACATGTGTTTGTGGTTTGATGGTAGATTACTGGACTTTAAAGCGAAAGGTCCGTGGTTCGATCCCCCGTGCCAGCAAGTGCAATTTTTTTTCTGTCACGTTAATCGATTTATATTGCAACTTTGATCCGTATTCTGTTTGAGTAGAGATTGACTCATTTTCGTTACAGTTTAATGTTGTCACTTAGCGAAGTGGTTCTTTATTGGGCTTGTGATCCGAAGATTGGCGGTTCGAGTCCTATAACATTCAAATTCGAATTTAAATTGTATAATGTTCACCACAACACTCGGTTCAGTTGGGACAGCGTTGTGAACTTCTGACACGTTTTCATGTTCAATTCATTGCTTTATTCAACATTGACGAGAAAAATGAGCAAAATGTTTGAAGGTTTTAAAATCAAGCGCCGATTTATTTGCGCTTGTGGCTATGTGTTTATTTGTTTCATTGAAAAATTATGAGATTTTAAGGATTTTTATCCTCTATAAAAACTGATCAAATATTGTCCAGTGTTCCTGTATAACATTTTTAGATGAGATGGTGAGAAAGCGAAAGAGAAATCCCTCCAAATAGCCCGTAAAAACCCGCTTTCTTTACCAGGAAATTGTCAAAGCGCCGTTTGTGGTGCGATTCAAAAAATCATCGTTAAAATTGCGAAAATGCACTCGAGTTATCTCCCTTAGACCATAAAAATGAAAATTTTACGACTATCAGAAACGAGTCTAATAGTAATAAATAGAGTAAAAGTTTCAATGAAAAAAAGACCAAAAGATTTCAACGCTTCCCCACTATTAGACCCGTTTCTGATTGTCGTTATAGGCTTTCGGAACGCTTGCGTCAGCTCTTTTTATAGTTTTTGACTTGCAAATGTTCAGGGGAGATCATTTTGTCGTATCTTTTTGTTCAAAAGATTCACTTTGTCGGTGAAATTGAGCTTTCAATTCGACCGAATAGTCTTGCCAAGAGACTAACACAGCCTCATCTTATTTAACAGCTGAGTAATCTATCCAAACACTTTAGACAATTACACGCTATATTGTGTTTATCAAATACCCAAATGAAGTAACACTGACAAAGTAGCCTCTTGAAATGTAAAACTGAAGGAGACTGGGTTCGGGGTAGCTGTCGCATTATCCACATATTTGAGTGCTAGATGAAAAATACAACAACACAAAATCAAACAAACAAATGTGTTGCGGGGCTCTTGAAGAATTTTGGACGGAGAGTAAACAAGAAAGCACTTCGAATATAAAGACTCTTTTAACCCTTTGAGCAGAAAGACCGCTTTTTCGGTCCAAGGCATAATTTCGTCCCATTTTTTTGTCTTATTACAAGAGGTCTATACACGGGACATTGATGATAAAATAATAACTGCAGTCTGCAGCCAAAAGGCTGCAGACTGCAGTTATTAATTTATCCCCCCCCCCCCTCTGTATATTGATATTGGACTGACCCATCTTGCTGTAAGTGTCCACAAATGCAATACCATTCCAAGAAACCAGGGTTCAAAGGGTTACTGCTAGATCTGCGCAGGGGCGTCCAACTCCATCAAGAATTTGCATGTGACGCGGAAGAAATGAGACTATTTGCCCCTTGCAGGTTGATTAGACAACTTTTCTGGTTGGAAGGTGGGCGGGGTGGGGGTGGGAGGTTAGGCCTACATCATGGAATGTCCGACGTATAGTGACAACGCAAAACAAACTGAATGACTGAATGGATATTGGTAGCATAACACCTGCTTCTGATTTGCTTCTTTGATGTTGAGGTAGGCGAAGAGTTTACTGATTTGGTATATTCTTTGAAACAATAGGGTATCTCGAATGTTTCTCATCGCTTATGTCGAAATAGCAAACAGCAGTTTTTTCCCATAATGCAAGTGAAAATTTAAGCAACCCAGTCTTGGACAGAGCTCGTTCAAACAAGAACGAATAGGTTAAATTTCAAGTTGCATTATGGAAAAAAACATCGTTCCTTGAAATTTTGGAATCTTGACATCAGTTTGTAATGTCCATACACTAAACTTTCCATCGCTCCTTCTGAGAATGTGATTCCTCTTCGTCGCCGACCGCTATTGGGTAGATACTGTGACACGTGATTATTCTTGGAACCCAAATGATGCTATGTTGGTATTTGGGTGAGAGCAAAAATACGCGCGATGGATTTTCAGAGTGAGATGAGGAAAGCTCCCTTCGAGGAAAGTGATTTTCAACATGCGCGAGAGTTGCCCGTCATGATGTAGATCGAGTGGCATGTGTTCACTCTTTGAACCCAAATGATGTCACGTTGGTATTTTGTGGGAGGAAAATTATACACGATAGATTTTCTGTGGGGTGGGAAAAATATCCTCACGGGGCAAGGGATCTGCGCCAGACACAAAGCAAGCCTCGTGTCTGGCCAAGGACACCGGAAACATTCGAGGGCAAAGGGACAGGCGTATCAAAAAGGGCACTCAACGCTGGGTATGTGCCTAGACGATGGGTTTGCAACGTATCATAAGTCGTAATGTAACACTCAACAGTATTTACATTATATATCGTCCCTTGAGCGGAAAAAGGTGCCATCGGCACTCGACTCTGAGTATATGCACTTTACAACGCATCATTCGCCATAATGTGACACACAATAGTATTCACAATTCATATCGCCCCTTGAGTGGAACAAGGTGTAATATGCAATGCTAAAGCATTGCAGGTGCACCTTGTTCCACTCAAGGGGCGATATATATAAAGCTTTAACCCTTTACCCAACGTAACGACCAAAACCGGCCAGCGCTATTCTCAAAAATCGCCAATTAATTTTCATTATTTCTTCATTTTTTGTCTCAAAAACATGGGTTATGACCCCTTGTTGGAACGTGCTCATCGAGCTTATTCCAACGAGGGGTCATAACCTATGTTTTTGAGATAAAAAATGTTATTCAAGAAATTGTTTTTGCAAGTGTCGCCTGTTTTTCATGTTAGGTAAAGGGTTAAAACTCAATCTGCCTGCTGTACAGCTCCTTTGTTTTGGTGATGATCGACCAGCATCCGTCATTATATCTGAGCCCCACCCCATTGGCATTGACTCACGGAAAGAACATCCCAATCCATACTCGAGAGTTTCTCAGTCACTCAGTCAATGTTGTCAGAAAGTATTTTTTTTCCCACCAGTGCACTACTGGCTAAAAAGGGGCTCGCGCTGCCCTTCTTGTCCACCTTAGTCTCGGGGCAAGGGGGTATCTGCTATCACAATGCTCCCTACTCCCGACGCATCTGTGTTTGGATCACTTATCTTGCACTCGAGTGAGACTGATCTGTGTCACATCCACACTACAGAGAATTACAAAGGTCTCACCTAAGATTCCTCTCGGATATCTGACTTTTGGAGTCAGAAAGTGGGAGAAAACAGTTGGGCCATTCACTGCTGTTTCAGATGAGAAGTTTGTTGTTTAATAGATGGAGAGTGGCTTGGAAGGGAAGAAGGTGGGTAATATTGAAGAAATGAATATGCTGCTGACTTTTTTATTCTAGCGACAAAGAACCGACAGCTGAAACTGTGCTAGTAAGATTCAAACAGGGAACACGAGTGAAGTTACGGTGAGAGGGTTTTTCAGGTTTACTTTGGCAGACAGAATTCTCCCACCACAAGCCTATGGAGACAGGCATGCCCGGGAGAGATACTCGGTGAGACAGATTTATCTTACCCCACGTGACCGTCCTCATTTGAATATTTAATGATCTCAGAACTATTTTATCTGAATATTGTGTACAAGGATGGCTCCCCATTTCGGTTCCATTCATATAGATCCCTGCTGCACACAACTTGAGGGTGATGTTTCTCTCACCACACGCCACATGACGTAACCGAAATCCAAAATTTCAAAAGTGACGTCGCAGGAATGTTAGCTGTTTCATCTCGCTTCAGTATGTTAACCAAGCGCTGTCCAACGGTTAGCTAACGCTCGTTTTCGTCGTATGTATAATGTACTTTTTGATGCTCTTTGCGAATATTAGTCTCATTTTTCGCTACGATCAGTCGGTATAACAGGAAATCTTCATCGCATAAGCAGTCATGTAGGATGGTGTCACACAGGATGTTGGGAAAAATCACCCTTGAGTGGTGTGGGCATGGGAAAGATAAATTTCACCCTCGTGGAAAGATATTTGCCCCAGATAGTCAGCAAGCCTCGTGTCTGGGTCAATACCTCCCCTGCGGGTGAAATTTACCTACCCAACCCACACCTCTCCATCATTCGAGGATAATGACAACCTCATAAAAAACAACCGATTGAGTTAATTTGCCAATCGCCAACCTAGCCCTTCTCAAGGGTACCTTGGTAGACCACAACATTGATCCCAAATGCTCCGTCATGCTATAGGTTAATAATGACAACCACAAATAGCCTCTCAGTGATACCGTAGTTTCACAATTCTGGCTCACCGGAAAACGAGAGTTGAACTTTTCCAAATCCATATCACGCCTGTCCCAAACGAGGCTTGCGTGACGTCGCAGATTGACGCGATATGATAACCCAGATTAATTGACTGTCATACTTATATATCTGTACGGATCGTAAACTGCCAAATATATAAATAAAATGGGTGTCATGATACACAGCAGCTCGGATCTCTTCCACATAACCTCTTCTAATCACAAGCAAGACAGACTTTACCAGTGTTACAGGTTAAATGCCACTTTCGTAATTTGTGCAGATGTCCCTGATTTCAAAAACCGACAGAGAGGGACAGAGGAGATGGGGAGGGTAAACAGCCTTTTATTTCAAGAACTGTTTTTTTTTTTGTCACGAGCCCCGGCTGAAAATATTTGGTTCTTCTTATCATCTCCAAGATCTCCGTATTATCATACGTGATTAAAGAACAAAAAAGAGATGCAGGCATAAGATTTGTGTTTCAAAGTCAAACAACTGTTCAGGTCAGAACCCTTAATGCGTTTTTTCAGGATCAGTATTGGTACCCCCAAAAAAATCTCTCTAATATTTCGGGGATTCTTTTGAGTGTCTACAGCGGCCGGATATAGGGCTCTTTCCCAAGGGTATTTTAGCATAATTATTCCAAATTCGACCTCAAAAATTCTAATCTCACTCCTCATTCAAATAAAAAAAATTAATTCTTTCTTAACGTTTAATTTTGACTTTGGTCACGTTTTATTGCAACAAAACAGATGCCCCAACAGGCAGTTCTAAGATGCAAGTTACATCCCAAGAACCTTGTCAGTTGTTTCAAGGCTAGTCTTGGCTGTCTGTATAGGCATAGCCAAAATTTTATCTTTAATTTGTACAACACACTGGAAATAGCAAATATGAGCAAGATGCTTTTTGCTTAATCCATTTCCGTGCATTGCATTGAATGTCTTCTTTCTGTTTCTTCTCAAAGTGTTGCACTTAACATAGATATTAAACATTGTTTAACCAACACGAGGTGACCATGGCAATCGAAAGTGTTGTTAAACTCCAATAAATAAATAAATAAATAAATAAATATTGTTTAACCCTTTACCCAACGCAGACGATATCAAAATTTATTATTTGAAATATCATTTTTTTAAATTTTTCCAAAAATTTCAACAAAACCATATCATGTGACCCCTCTTTGGAACGAGCTCGACGGGATCGTTCCAAAGAGTGGTCACATGATATGGTTTTGTTGAAAATTTTCGAAAAATAATATTTTTTCAGCTGCAGAATTTACATATTACGCGGGCGGATGCAGGCGATTTGTTGGGTAAAGGGTTAAAGAAAAAATAGTCCAACATGGGTACTTGAACTTAAAAAGGAGGGAGAATGTAACAGACTTATTTCTGTATGATCGAGGTAATATTTTCCTGGCATTTTTTTTATGGAATTATTATTTTACGTTTTATCACATGATTAACTCTTTACCCAACATAACGGCCAAAACCGGCCAGCGCTATTAACAAAAATCGGCAATTAATTTTCATTATTTTTTTCATTTTTTGTCTCAAAAACATAGGTCATGGCCCTCTTTGGAACAAGCTCATTGAGCTCATTCCAGTGAGGGGTCATAACCTATGTTTTTGAGACAAAAAATGAGTTATTCAAGAATTTTATTTGCAGGTGTCGTCTGCTTTTCATGTTAGGTAAAGGGTTAACTGAGCTCGCATCAGATGTCATTGTTAATGTTGGGGAAACACAAGCTTCTACATCATAAGCTCCACCATCTCGTTCATAAATGTCTTGTAACTTCACACAATGTAATTGTCAACAGTTGTGGAGACAATGGAAAACAGATCTCTTCGTAACAGAGATTGAAGGGTGCAGATCGGAGCTCTCCTCTAAAGTGAGCAGTGAGCAGCATAGAAAAGTCCGAAGTAAAGTGTAACCAACTGTTTATACTCACGCTGCTCATTTTAGACGACTTCCACCACAGGGTTGGTTATCAGATCCTATTCTAACAATAAAACAGAACCTGTCCACCACAAAAAAAACAAACACTGGTCTACTTTCTTGAGTTTCGTCGAGGACTAAGAATGATCAAGATGTGTAATATTTAGTTGGATTACAGACAAGTGTAATGAATTTGGGATTGAATACTGAGTATATATATTTTATATCCATGTTGTGGTCACAACTAGCCATTGTGCAGAAATATGTAACCTTAAACACCAACAATTAAATAAAATAAATACTGAGTATTGTATACATTGTGAAGCATTGTTCAGGGAAGCCTAGATGTTCCATCTCCAATGTCCACGAACACATCAAAACCCAATGGGTTTGGGGAGATGGAACACATCGTCCCTTGAGGACAAGAAGATGCCATCTGCAATGCTATTGCAGATGGCACCTTCTTGTTTTCAAGGGATGACATGTGCTTCTGGTCTTTAATGAAAATATAGGCCAGAGTGGGGAGTCAATATGTGAAGTTCGGTCAACAGCAGACAAACAGTCCTCTTTAGATGGAAAAGGGTTGAACCCATTAGTTATAAATTCTACAATCTACATTTATTGTTGACTTTTACTTGCGTTTTCCCATGGAAGTGGAGCAGAGCTTGTTTACTGTGGTAAACAAGTTCTCCTTTAACCCCCTGCACTCTAACGAAACGCCTGATTTGTCATCCATGGTTATCCCCCTTGTGTTGTCAGAAATTCAGCAGTTTAGATTTTGGTTGACAGAGCTCCAATTGAGCTCTGTCAACCAAAATCTAAACTGCTGAATTTCTGACAACACAGGGGGGATAACCATGGATGACAGGGAGGTGTGGTGGGGCTTAGAGTGGGGGAGGTGTCGAGTATTCTCGACATCAGAGTGCAGGGGGTTAATGGCAACAGGACCAACGCCTGGGGGGAATGTCTCCTAAAGTGGGCAAAATGGGTATAACTGATAGACTAAACTTGACTCCACCCCTATGCTGCGGTCATAAGATAACCAAAGATGCAGAAATTGACCTTAAACACCAATAAAAAAAATTTGAAAAAATAATAAATTTTACTTGCATTATCAAATTGACAGAGTTGTGGGGCCAACCTCTGGTGCGGGTAGAATAACTTCAAATAGTTACTCATCAAAATAAAATTGAAACTTGGGCTGGTACTCATAGATCTCCCTCCTCAGTTATGAGGTTGTTACTTTCACTGACACTATCAAGGGGTTCATCTGAGATGCAGTCTCAAAGAAAGTGGCACAGAACTCACTTAAATTCATTTAGTAGGAATTAGGTATACACAAGCGATGGTTCATCTCTTACAAAAAGGCTTAGTGTGGAATCATAGATTCTACAGTACGTGGAGAGTGTATTATCACTAAATCACCTGCCAAGTGGAGATTCCACCCAAGCAAAAATTGCAAATTTGTTGCAAAGCATAACAAGCACAAGTCAAGTTTCAGCCAATGGACCTCTGGGTTAAATCCAGAGGTCCATTGGCTGAAACGTTGCTTGTGTTTTTTGTCCATATATACAAAATTTGAAAGTTATAGTTTGGGTGATAACTCCACTCTGCAGGTGATTTAGTTAAAATCCATTCTCCACGTACCGTATTCTGTATGAACACACAATAAGGCTGCTGTGGCAAATGTGAAACTTTTCTTCTGTTGGTTCAATCATCTGGTTTTCCATTGTTTCACCTTTTGCACACTGATGTTCAAATATTAAAATTTCAACCACAACATTTTTTCCCACAATGCAACAAGGAATTTAAGATTTAACCAATTCAATGTTGTTTGACAGAGCTTAATGAGCTCTGTCAAACAAGATTGAATTGGTTAAATTCCCAGCTGTATGCAAGGAATAATTCGCAGCTTGAAGTTTCATTATGTTACATCAGAGTGAAGAGGGTTAATGTTGCACCAGTATTTATTTATTTATTGGGGTTTAAAGATACTTTTGACAGCCAGGGTCAGTTCGTGTCGGACAGTTTTATGGATGGAAGAAGCCAGAGTACCTGGAGAGAACCACAAAGCAATGGTGAGCAACTGTCAGACTCCCCAACATACTAACTAACTCCACACAAGCAGGGTTAGCATTGGTTGAAGACAAGTGCAAAATCGAGATGCAGTATGCCTTATTACACAGAGCCACCGTGCCTCCACATGGGAAACTGGGATGAAGTGACATACCCAAGGAAGCAACGTGGTTGCCGAAGGTGGGATTCAAACAGTGGACCTCTCGACTTGCAGCCTGCGTCTCAACCTACTGAGCCACTGCCCTCCTTTGCACCAATTACTTAAAAATATAGAGGAGACCTCTAAACTTTCATTGGGGAAATGAGATAAAAATAAGTATTTCTTAATCTATTTCTTAATCTACAGACTGGGAATATTTTCCAGAATTTCCACCCCATTACAGATTTTAGGTATTGTGACTTATCTGTGAATTCTAGTCAAGTCCTGTATGGAAGTCAGTGCTATTGTAATTTCTTTATTGTATGAAGGACATCCTCATGATTGCATGTTGGGTAACTGTTCTGGGAAAAAAAAACTGATCAACGTCAGAAATATATGGTAGCATATTAGTGCCACTTGGATTTTTGTTTCATAACTGTCTCTTAATTAAGACTAATTATTTCTTCATTAAGGCTTATTACCTCTTAAGAGCTATCATTTATCTTAATTAAGACTTACAGTATCTCTTAATTAAGACTTGAATTATCTCTGAATTTAGACTTATTAATTCTTAATTAGAACTTACAGGATCTCTGAATTAAGGCATATAGAATCTCTTAATTCAGACTTAGAATATCTCTTATTAATCAATAATCATTATCTCTTAATTAAGACTTACATACCTGTTAATTAAGGCTCACATCATCTCTGAATTATGACTTACAGAATCCAGATACTGTGAGTATTAAATAAGAGGTCCTGTAAGTTTTAATTAAGAAATCCCATAAATTTTAATTAAGAGATCCCATAAGTCTTAATTAAAGATCCCATAAGTCTTAAGAGATAACTGTAAAAGAAATTTCTCAAATGTGGCACCAATATGCTTCCAATCCATAGAAATGGGACCTTCATGGCTCATATAACAGCAAATCTGACTTCTCATTCTTCCCTATCTCTAGTTGGCAATCATTACTGGCCCAACAGTAAAGACATGGCACTTGTTGCAGTTGAAAAATTCTCTAGATCAATGTGTCCTTTTTTATAAATTGTTGACATGATTTGTCTGTATTAAGAGGACTATATTTTGTATTTTTCTGACCAATTAAATTCTATAACTGAGTTATGTTTATGTGTCCTGAAAAAAGTGTGATTGATCCCTCCCTCACATATCACTAAAACATGGGACTATGTGAGACAGCAGCAGGGGTGGTGCCAGATTTCCCTGATGCAAGAGCTATAATCCCTGACAGGGGGGCTAAGGAGTCTGCAGATCAACTGGACTGATCATGGTTTGCCCTGGTGGGGGAAACTTTTGTTTTAATGGAGAAAAAGTCACAATATCCATGCCTCTACACACACACACACACAAATCTGTGGCTTGTGGAAATTGGGTATAAAAAACAGGCGCCATGCCGATTTGCCATGACACCTCTGTTTGATACCCTAGTTCCACAGGCTACAAATTTAATAAGTACGATATAACTCATAACAGACACTCATTGTGTGTAGACCAGTGATTCTGTAGAAAGTTTCTGGTATGAACTAAAATAGAACTCTCACAATATAATTAACTCTGCCAATGCCACAGTGATTATACACCATCAGGTTATTCCTATTGTGCATGTGTATTGGATCTTTGGAAGTATTATCTCTATGGTGTTTGCATAATTTCATCTCCTCTACAAATTTGGCCAATTTCCCCAATGGGATTGGGATGAAGGTATTCTATGTGCTTGAAAACATAGCTCATTCCAATGAGGGGGCAGAAACTTTATATGAACGCAAGTTTCTTTTAGTCCTGTTGTGTAATGTATTCACAATTGTAGTTTATGCACTTAGCAACAATAATTCCTAAATAAGTCCTACTAAATTCTTTTTTTTCTTTCGGCCTTCCCAATTATTGCTCATGACCCTCGGAACAAACTTACCAAGATTATTGCAATGAAGTGTGATGAACTGTGGTTTGGAGATAAAAGAAACTGGTGTTTGGTGATTTTTCTGCATTGTTGAGTAAATTTGATAATTTATCAGTTTATGGGTCATAGAATTAAAGACATTATCCAAGTAAGTTGCATCTTAAATGTGTACCTCTATGGAGGGAAATTAATATGAATAAGAAAGTGAGTGTGAGAGTGAGTGAGTGTGTGTGTGCGTGTGTGTGTGGGGGGGGGGGGGGGGGGGGGGATTTGAACAAGGTTTTAGCCACTCAATTTTAAAGATGAGGGAGATAATTCTCCTACATAGACACATGTAGTTCCTCCACCATGGCTACTGCTGAATCAAGAAGTGGCATACAGTTTATGCAAGCAGTATTTTTCATAGAAAATGAACTTTTTTCACGGAAAAGGGAAAGTAAAAAGAAGACTTAATTAGAAAAAGACAACATTTATTACAATTGCCATCATCACTCAAATATCAATATATGCATTTTCATTAACCCTTTACCTAATGCACACCATATCAAAATTTATTATTTGAATTTTTTTTTAATTTTTCAAAAACATTCAAGAAAACCATATCATCTGACCCCTCTATGGACCAAGCTGGTCACATAATATGGTTTTGTTAAAAAATTTTGATTTATCTTTTTGTTTCAATTTCTCACTGCTCAATAGGTAAATTATGTGGGCAGATGTGACAAATTCATTAGGTAAAGTGTTAAATATATACAGTACATGGAGAGTGGATTATCACTAAAAACACGTGAGGAGTGAGAGTTTCACACATACAAAGCAAATTTAAATAATTAACATACAAACTTCATTCACTATCATTAATTTATGTTGTATGATTGCAAAAAACCTCCAAAATGCAGTGCAACGAATAGAGGAAGCAAAACTGATCAATGTAAATTATGAAATTTGAACAAAAATATAACAATTGTGAAATTCAGTAACACAGTTTATTACATTATAATCTTTCAATAAGTTGGAGAAGCAAGATTGGAATGCTGTGATAATTTGTTCTGTCTTATGTTCATAAGTTTCAGAAATTTCTACAGCAGGTCGTTGAAAACTGCCTGTGACTTAAATGATGCAATGACGATATAATCATTTCAGTCTGAATTTTCGACACAGAGAGGTCTCTTTACTTCTTCTCTGTTGTAAAGCTAGAGCTTTTTAACCCTTTACCCAATGAATCGGCCGCATCCGCCCGCGTAATATGCAAATTCAGCAGTTGAAAAAATATTTTTCAAAAAAATTTAACAAAACCATATCATGTGACCTCTCGTTGGAACGAGCTCGATGAGCTCGTTCCAACGAGGGGTCACATGATATGGTTTTGTTGAAATTTTTCAAACAATTTCAAAAAATGATATTTAAAATAATAAATTTTGATATCGTCTGCGTTGGGTAAAGGGTTAAGGCAAAACATCAAATTTTGTTTTAGTTATTCAAGTGAACAACTTGCAAATATTGTCTGCTACTCACGTTAGGTGAAGAGTTAGTAATAAGTTACCTCAGGCCAACATCCAGGGTACATCAAGATTTAATACCTGGATGTCAGTTTTAAACTCAAAGGCAGCAAGTCAAAAAGTTTAAAAAAAAGACATACAGGTATTAAATCTCCATGTATCCTGCATGTTGCCAACAGTACAAGTCAAAATAAGTTGTAGGATAACCACTATAAACTATGTATCTTTCTCTTCCTGCACTAAAAAAACAGAAGTTGACATTATTTTCTGGAAAGCTTTCACTCAGAGCATCCAGAAAATGATGTCGGATTCTGATCTTATCAGTGCAGAAGCAGCAGTATACTTAGTTTATTGCAGTTATGCTACAACTTATTTTGATTTGTACTGTAAGATAATGATTTTGTCCCACCTCCTACCGTAAAGATAATGCCGAGATGTATGCGTGTTTCAATAAATACGATAAACTATCCAAAATATCATCTCAAATGATACAGCTGAAGTCCTGTAGTGAGCCTCAAATTTAGAAGCAAAAGTGTCATGATTTGCAGTCTATCAACTGATGTGAATGCAAACAATGCAAATATACACCAACAGTGAAAAGACAAATGGGCTGATGAACTACAGTAACTTTTCTATCCTTCAGGCAAGAAAATTGGGAATGAACTTTTTTTCTTAAGAATTCAAACTGACCCTCCATGAAGTCAATGTAATTCAATACACACTGAAATGATTCCATGAAAAAGATGAACAAAAACAAATGCTATCATGTGACTAAAAATAGATTGACTCTATTTATAAAACTAGGCTACATTCCTTGAGAAGTTTGTTAATTACGCAAATTTGAACCGATGTAAATTTCATGTTCTAATGTCTATCATATAATTTATATTCCCATGGATTAACCCATTACCCAACGCAGACGATATCAAAATTTATTATTTTAAATATAATTTAAAAAAAAATTTCAACAAAACCATATCATGTGACCCCTCATTGGAACAAGCCCAATGAGCTCATTCCAATGAGGGGTCACATGATATGGTTTTGTTGAAATTTTTTAAAAAATTTAATTTTTTCAACTGTTCAATTTACATATTACATGTACGTGGGCAGATGTGGGTGATTCGTTAGGTAAAGGGTTAAACTATGCAACATGTTAGATGTGTTGGGCTATATGTTGTGTCAGAGGTAGAAGAAAAGTTTCTGGAGAATGCACCAAGGGGGCCCCCAGGCACGATTTTGATTCGGCGAACTGAACGAATACGGGTTCCTTACATCTGAGCGATCAATGGCAGTCCACATAGAGGACATTTTGATGTCATTTTTGTATCATCTTCAATCATTTGACAAAAATAGTTCAACCAGGAGAGGGGGGGGGGTGGTACCACCGGGAAGACCATAGTTCAGCCCAATCAGAGAAAATTCTGATTTTTGAAATTGGAAGGAATGCTGTTTCCTGTCATCTGTGCGATCAATGGCAGACTAGACTTCTGGTTTATCGAAATGTCCTCTCTATGTGGCCTGCCAATGGCATTCCATATAGAGAATATTTCGACATACCATCAGTCTATTCAATCAGATCCACTTTCACCTTTTGGTAATTGTCACAAAATTTCACTAAAAGGTGTTGGGGCTGCATCAATTTTGAGGGCCTCTGGGGAACCCAATAGGATGCCCGCAGGGAATTTTCATGGAGGACCATACAGCTAGTCCGCCTATCTGTTGTGTGTCATATTCCTGTCTATAGGAGGATTACTTTTATTTAATATGATGCAGTCAAACACAAAACTGGAGCTGGAGGTCAAAGCTGAAGATGACATTGTGATAACTTGTGTATCCCTTTAATGATATTGCAGACTCGGTTCAGATTTGAAGCTAAGAGCTGATCAGCGCTTGTAGAATTTAGAAGAGATATGTGTGCTTAAAAACAGGTAACATTTTTAATGTCAACCATCAGAAATTTATCACAGCTGACAACTTTGTGTGCCCTGTTATGTTGACAAAAAGCAGACAATGTCTGGGGTGATGTGGGTGGGAAATATGGAATAGCATTTTCACATAGTTTCTGCACCTGCTATTTGTGAGTACTTACAGCTATTTGTAAGTTTTTAGAAACTGCAAAATTAATATTTGTTGGTGATACCTTTCTTATCACCTGGATGGGTCTTCTACAACAAATGTGTAAAAACAGCACAAGGTCTTATTACCTGCATGGTTTAGAATCGCTGGCATCACTGTTATTTGTTTTGGCCACTTTAGCCAAGCAGCTGATAAAGGATCAATTAATAATTTAACGCTTTACCTTAACCCTTTACCTAACATGAAAAGCAGACGACACTTGCAAAAAAAATTCTTGAATAACTATTTTTTTTCATTTTTTGTCTCAAAAACATAGGTTATGACCCCTCATTGGAACGAGCTCGACGAGCTCGTTCCAATGAGGGGTCATAACCTATGTTTTTGAGACAAAAAATGAAAAAATAATTAAAGTTAATAGGCGATTTTTGAGAATAGTGCTGGCCGGTTTTGGCCGTTACGTTGGGTAAAGGGTTAACCCTTTACCCAACGCAGGCGAAATCAAAATTTATTATTTTAAATATAATTTTTTAAAAATTTTCAAAAAATTTCAACAAAGCCATATCATGTGACCCCTCCTGGGTATGGCCAACTGGATCGATAATAGTTTGCCCTGGTGGGAGAAATTTAAAATTTTGAAGTGGGGGCCCATCCAGCTATGTTTTCCACTAACTTTTATTTAGGACCATTCCACTTCTGGATAAAAATCTTAATGGAATGAATTATAAATTTTAATAAAATATTTTTTTTACTAGCCTGAACAACAGTGTCAGTGATATGAGAGGGTATTGGTGTGACAGCAAGACATGAATTTTGATGTTATGTGATACATGACATTCAGCTGGGTACATCAGTGTCATGCATGGCAATAGCAGAACCTGATTATAAGTTATTGTGATGAGTTGACGGTAACATAGTCTGAGGTGTGTGGCTCAGAGCTTATGTTCAACTGAGACGCGAAGCATTGTAGTTGAACATATGCTCCAAGCAACAAATCTCAGACCATGTTACTGTCAACTCATCACAATAACATGTATGTTCCAATAAAACACTACTCATAGCCCAAAACCTACACTGTGAAACACGAGAGGCTGATTTACTAAACTTGTGATCGTTAAAAGTTGCCTTCTGCAAGGCAACTTTTAACGATCACAGATTTAGTAAATAAACCTCTCATGTACCCACGACAGTACTGGATAAATAATAAACCAGATAAACTCATTCCATCTCGTAAATCAGTTTGTAATTTAAACAACACTTTATGTGGAACACCGTCTGCTGCACGTGTGAATAATCCAGAAAAATGAAGCAACTTGCTAGACACTTCATTGATGAAGCAATTACGAAACAGGCGACGTCATTTCAAATATTTTGCGTGGTGACGTCAGACGGTAACATTTGCTACTGTAAACATAAAAGAAACTACACCAGCTCTCATCCAATCAGAGAGCGAGGATTTTAATCTTTTTGGAACATATTGTATTCTCGGAGTCTTATATGACTGTACCACCCGAATAATTAGAGGTTATTACTTGGTTAGTTTCATATCGGCCGAGATATCAGCCTGAGGCAACTTCATATCAGCCTCTTTATTTATTAACCCTTTACCTAACATGAAAAGCAGACGACACTTGCAAAAAAAAATCTTGAATAACTAATTTTTTTCATTTTTTGTCTCAAAAACATAGGTTATGACTCATCATTGGAATAAGCTCTACGAGCTCATTCCAACAAGGGGTCATAACCTATGTTTTTTGAGACAAAAAATGAAAAAATAATGAAAATCAATTGGTGATTTTTGAGAATAGCGCTGGTGGGTTTTTCCAGTTACGTTGGGTAAAGGGTTAAACCAAAGCAAATAATTACAAAATGTTCACGAAGTCTGAAGTTTCCACTTCTAATTAATTCTAATCCATCTGACATGATGTATAAACAATACTGTATGTGTGAGCAAAGCCCTCAACTGTTTATCCCATTTCACATTCTTGATTGTTAGTGACGAAAAATTTTGTTCAAAGTACACCAATGGATATACACTAACGTTCATACTAACAAAAATGGTTTAATAATAATTTAAGTGTAATATCTGAATGCATTGTATTTTAAATATGACAGTAACAGTAACAAGCAAATAACATTACTAAATAATGGAATTCATTTATCAATTTATCTCAATTAATTAGCGACATTTCATATATTATTATACATCAAACAGAATCAACTAATCAGAGTTTAGAATTATGATCACGTGATCAACAAGTACTGTCTAGTGTTGTATGGTTAACATCACTAAAAGGCTGTATTAGATGGTTTGCCATGTTTACACTGCCAGTGCTAACACTGCCCAATATCACTCCACACGCTGATTGGATATTGAATGGTCAGGCATAAATGCACTATGAAATGAAAGTGTCAATAACACTGTAGCTCAACTTGACAAACTTGAACTTGGTAAGTTATAAATGAAATGGCAAAATTGAAGATCATTGGTACCAATGTCATTTTTTTTGCCAGTGGCAACATTTTTTGACAAAAACCGAAGAAAATCGAAAGCTCCCATCTAGAGGCCTCCCCAAACAAGCATGCCAGGTTTCAAAGCAATCCGATCATAAATGTGCCCTGTAGGGTGTATAAAAGGGAAATATTGTGGTCTGACTAGACTAAATTCTAAGAACGTTGGCCGTGGCAACATTTTTGACGGAAATGGAAGAAAATCGATAGCTCCCATCTAGATGTCACCGTAAATAAGCATACCAGGTTTCAAAGCAATCTAATCATAAATGTGCCCTGTAGGGTGAGCCAAAGGGAAATATTGTGGTCTGACTAAACTAAGTTCTACGAACATTGGCCGTGGCAACATTTTTGACGGAAATGGAAGAAAATCAATAGCTCCCATCTAGAGGTCACCGTAAATAAGCATACCAGGTTTCAAAGCAATCTAATCATAAATGTGCCCTGTAGGGTGAGCCAAAGGGAAATATTGTGGTCTGACTAAACTAAGTTCTAAGAATGTTGGCTGCGGCAACATTTTTTGATGGAAATTGAAGAAAATCGATAGCTCCCATCTAGAGGTCACCCCAAACAAGCATGAAAGGTTTCAAAGCAATCCGATCATAAATGTGCCCTGTAGGGTGTGCCAAAGGGAAATATTGAGTCTTCTGACTAAACTAAGTTCTAAGAACGTTGGCCGCGGCAACATTTTTTGACAGAAATTGCAGAAAATCGATAGCTCCCATATAGAGGTCTCCCCAAACAAGCATACCAGGTTTCAAAGCAATCTGATCATAAATGGGCCCTGTAGGGTGTGCCAAAGGAAAATATTGAGGTCTGACTAAACTAAGTTCTAAGAACGTTGGCCGTGGCAACATTTTTTGCCGGAAATTGAAGAAAATCGATAGCTCCCATCTAGAGGTCACCCTAAATAAGCATACCAGGTTTCAAAGCAATCAAACCATAAATGTGCCCTGTAGGGTGTGCTAAAGCGAAATATTGTGGTTTGACTAAACTAAGTTCTAAGAACGTTGGCCGCGGCAACATTTTTTGACGGAAATTGAAGAAAATCGATAGCTCCCATCTAGAGGTCACCCCAAACAAGCATGCCAGGTTTCAAAGCAATCCGATCATAAATGTACCCTGTAGGGTGTGCCAAAGGGAAATATTGAGTCTTCTGACTAAACTAAGTTCTAAGGTCGTTGGCCGCGGCAACATTTTTTGACAGAAATTGAAGAAAATCGATAGCACCCATCTAGAGGTCTCCCCAAACAAGCATACCAGGTTTCAAAGCAATCTGATCATAAATGTGCCCTGTAGGGTGTGCCAAAGGGAAATATTGAGGTCTGACTAAACTAAGTTCTACGAACATTGGCCGTGGCAACATTTTTTGCCGGAAATTGAAGAAAATCGATAGCTCCCATCTAGAGGTCACCCTAAATAAGCATACCAGGTTTCAAAGCAATCAAATCCTAATTGTGCCCTGTAGGGTGTGCCAAAGGGAAATATTGTGGTTTGACTAAACTAAGTTCTAAGAACGTTGGCCGCGGCAACATTTTTTGACTGAAATTGAAGAAAATCGATAGCTCCCATCTAGAGGTCACCCAAAACAAGCATGCCCAGTTTCAAAGTAATCTGATCATAAATGCGACCTGTGAGGTGTGCCAAAGGAAATTGTGGACGTACGTACTAACGTACTAACGTACGTACGTACGCCGACGGACGAGAAGTGATGGCAATAGCTCAGCTTGACTTTGTCAAGTTGAGCTAAAAAGTGTCAATGACACTGTAGCTCAACTTGACAAACTTGAACTTGGTAAGTTATAAATGAAATGGCAAAATTGAAGATCATTGGTACCAATGTCATTTTTTTTGCCAGTGGCAACATTTTTTGACAAAAACCGAAGAAAATCGAAAGCTCCCATCTAGAGGCCTCCCCAAACAAGCATGCCAGGTTTCAAAGCAATCCAATCATAAATGTGGCCTGTAGGGTGTATAAAAGGGAAATATTGTGGTCTGACTAGACTAAATTCTAAGAACGTTGGCCGTGGCAACATTTTTGACGGAAATGGAAGAAAATCAATAGCTCCCATCTAGAGGTCACCGTAAATAAGCATACCAGGTTTCAAAGCAATCTAATCATAAATGTGCCCTGTAGGGTGAGCCAAAGGGAAATATTGTGGTCTGACTAAACTAAGTTCTAAGAATGTTGGCTGCGGCAACATTTTTTGATGGAAATTGAAGAAAATCGATAGCTCCCATCTAGAGGTCACCCCAAACAAGCATGAAAGGTTTCAAAGCAATCCGATCATAAATGTGCCCTGTAGGGTGTGCCAAAGGGAAATATTGAGTCTTCTGACTAAACTAAGTTCTAAGAACGTTGGCCGCGGCAACATTTTTTGACAGAAATTGCAGAAAATCGATAGCTCCCATATAGAGGTCTCCCCAAACAACCATACCAGGTTTCAAAGCAATCTGATCATAAATGGGCCCTGTAGGGTGTGCCAAAGGAAAATATTGAGGTCTGACTAAACTAAGTTCTACCAACGTTGGCCGTGGCAACATTTTTTGCCGGAAATTGAAGAAAATCGATAGCTCCCATCTAGAGGTCACCCTAAATAAGCATACCAGGTTTCAAATCAATCAAATCATAAATGTGCCCTGTAGGGTGTGCTAAAGGGAAATATTGTGGTTTGACTAAACTAAGTTCTAAGAACGTTGGCCGCGGCAACATTTTTTGACGGAAATTGAAGAAAATCGATAGCTCCCATCTAGAGGTCACCCCAAACAAGCATGCCAGGTTTCAAAGCAATCCGATCATAAATGTACCCTGTAGGGTGTGCCAAAGGGAAATATTGAGTCTTCTGACTAAACTAAGTTCTAAGATCGTTGGCCGCGGCAACATTTTTTGACAGAAATTGAAGAAAATCGATAGCACCCATCTAGAGGTCTCCCCAAACAAGCATACCAGGTTTCAAAGCAATCTGATCATAAATGTGCCCTGTAGGGTGTGCCAAAGGGAAATATTGAGGTCTGACTAAACTAAGTTCTACGAACATTGGCCGTGGCAACATTTTTTGCCGGAAATTGAAGAAAATCGATAGCTCCCATCTAGAGGTCACCCTAAATAAGCATACCAGGTTTCAAATCAATCAAATCATAAATGTGCCCTGTAGGGTGTGCTAAAGGGAAATATTGTGGTTTGACTAAACTAAGTTCTAAGAACGTTGGCCGCGGCAACATTTTTTGACGGAAATTGAAGAAAATCGATAGCTCCCATCTAGAGGTCACCCCAAACAAGCATGCCAGGTTTCAAAGCAATCCGATCATAAATGTACCCTGTAGGGTGTGCCAAAGGGAAATATTGAGTCTTCTGACTAAACTAAGTTCTAAGATCGTTGGCCGCGGCAACATTTTTTGACAGAAATTGAAGAAAATCGATAGCACCCATCTAGAGGTCTCCCCAAACAAGCATACCAGGTTTCAAAGCAATCTGATCATAAATGTGCCCTGTAGGGTGTGCCAAAGGGAAATATTGTGGTTTGACTAAACTAAGTTCTAAGAACGTTGGCCGCGGCAACATTTTTTGACTGAAATTGAAGAAAATCGATAGCTCCCATCTAGAGGTCACCCAAACAAGCATGCCCAGTTTCAAAGTAATCTGATCATAAATGCGACCTGTGAGGTGTGCCAAAGGAAATTGTGGACGTACGTACTAATGTACTAACGTACGTACATACGTATGTACGTACACCGACGGACGAGAAGTGATGGCAGTAGCTCAGCTTGACTTTGTCAAGTTGAGCTAAAAATTGTAAGATCAGAGTTTTCTTCCCTGCTGCCAATTACATGCAGATTCATTCATAAATATAAATACATGCTCTTGCTGCATTCAGAATTATAATTTCTGGTAATCTAAATGTTTTACTGCTACCAAAAATTCTAAACTAGGAGCTTTTTGCTGGAATTCGATTCTCTAACGCCAAAAGTGGTACTATGGCCACCACATGGGGCGGAATTAAAAATCCAAAACCTTTATGCAAATCTAGACATCCTACTGGAACATATGAACACACTTTCAACGTTTCAAATTAAAACCCCTCGGAGCCTTTTACTGGAAACCGATTCTCTAATGACAAACGTGGCATTACGGGTGTCACACAAGGCCGAATCAAAAATCTGAAACCTTTATGCACATCTAGACACCCCACCAAAACATATGAACACACTTTCAATGTTTTAAATTAAAACCCCAGGAGCCTTCCACCAGAAACTTTCTAACAATGAAAGTGGTTCCACTGGAACCACTTGGGGCCAAATCAAAATTCTGAAACCTTTATGGACATGTACAGATGCTACGGGAACACCTTATCATAGTTTAAAGGTTTCAAATTAAACACCCTAGGAGGCTTTCAATGGAAACCGATTTTCTACCAATAACAATAAAAGTGGTTCCACTGGAACCCCTTGGGGCCAAATCAAAATTCCAAAACTTTTATGCACACCTACAGATGCTACCTGAACATCCCAGCATAGTTTAAAGGTTTCGAATTAAACTCCCAAGGAGTCTTTCAATGGAAACCGATGTTCTAACAATAACAATAAAAGTGGTTCCACTGGAACCACTTGGGCCAAATCAAAATTCCAAAACCTTTATGCACATCTACAGATGCTACCTGAACACCTCAGCATAGTTTAAATGTTTTGAATTACATACTCTTGGTGATATGAAGTTCAGACGTACGGATGGGATGGAAGGGACAGACAGGATGGACAGGACGGACATAGATCATGACAACATCCCCACTTTTTTAAAAAAATGCGGGGATAATTAAGCTTCAAACTACTCCATTATGTCTGGTAGTGCCATTTTTCCTGAATGCGTTCAATGAATAACAGTGAACAATTTCACTGTAACCAAACTGATTGCACCTTGTAATGATACATCAAGGGGAACAACTCTGGTTTGGTTCATATCAGCCAAGATTGGCATCATATCAGCCAGGTTTAAAGTTTTATCTACTTCGCCATGTCTGTCAGACCTTCTAGATTTTCAAATAATAATAATAATAATAAGGGAGTTTTATATAGCGTAAAATCACAAGCTGTGCTCTAAAACGCTGTACAACAAAATAAAAAATCGAACTCCTGACCATCAAGCAATTTATAGAGTGAGAAAGAAGGGGGGCAAAAATCACATATCACCAAAAGCCTCTCTAAAAAGATGAGATTTCAATTTTTTTTTGAATTGATCAAGATTTTCTGATGCCTGAACTTGATCAGGTAAAGAATTCCAAAGTGCAGGTCCAGCGAATGAGAAAGCTCTGTTATTCACAAGAGCTGACCTAGAGAAGGGCATCTGAAGCTTAATTTGTTTGGAAGAACGTAAATTTCTTTCAGGTTTTTTAATTGTCAAAAGGTCTTGTAAATACTTTGGTGCCGAGCCATGAATGCACTTAAAGACAAATACCAAAATTTTGAAACTAATCCGCTGTCGTACAGGAAGCCAATGCAATTGTTTGAGTACTGGTGTTATATGATCGTAGCGTCTAGAGCCTGTGATGATGCGTGCAGATGTATTTTGAATGGTTTGCAGTTTTGAAATATATGACTGCGGCAGGCCAATTAGAAGAGAGTTGGAAAAATCTAAGTGGGATGATATAAAGGCATGAACTACAGTTTCCAGTGACTTTGGTGTGAGATAGCGACGAAGATAGCTCACATGCCTGATTTGCATAAAGCAGCGCTTGCAGATTGCGTTGACATTTTGCTCCATCGAAAGGTGAGAGTCAAATATCACCCCAATATTGCGAGCACTGTTTGATACATTTTGTATGGAATTTCCTATGGCCAGTGACTTGATTTCTAAATTGGGTGGAAACTTTGTGCGTGATATGACTAGTACTTCGGTCTTATCATCGTTCATTTTAAGTCTGTGACAGATCATCCAGTCACGAACTTTGTCTATACATTCTTCCATCTTGGCTACTGAAACATTAATGTCAGATTCAATTGAAGGATTTAATGACAAATACAACTGAGTGTCATCAGCATATAGATGGTAGGGAACACCCATCTCCCTACCATCTATATGCTCAAATAAAGACAGATTTTATAAATCTCATTCATAGGGTATGTTCTGTCATACTAAAGGCATTATTTCATGCTCAATGTGTTTCATCATATCTTTTCAGTTTTCTGTTCCAGTTGTTTCAGTGAACATGAAACAGGTCACTAAATCACTTTGTTCATAAACAGCTGTAAACAATATGTCTTCCAGTTCTAATTCAGTGATGATTACGGGAACATGGTGGCACAGTGGTTATGGCATTGGACTTCAAACCAAAAGGTCCATGGTTCAAGCCCTGCCAGGAGTAACTGTGTTGTGTACTTGTTCAAGGCACTTAATCCCGATTGCCTATGTGGGGACACGGTGACGCCATGTACAAAGGCATACTGCATGTCGATGTCGCACTTGTCTTCAACCAATGCTAACCCTGCTTGTGTGGAGTTAGTACATTGGGGAGTCTGACAATTGCTTGACATTGCTCAGTAGTTCTCTCCAGCTTCCTCCACCCATAAAACTGTCTGACACAAGGTGACCCTGGCTTTCAAAAGTGTTGTTAAAACCCCAATAATTAAATAAATAAATAAATAGTGATGATCACTGCAAACAAACAGGAGCGCGGTGGCTCAGTAGGTAGAGGTGCAGGCTGCAAGCCGAGAGGTCCTCGGTTCGAATCCCACCTGCGGCAACCGCGTTGTGTCCTTGGGCAAGACACTTCATCTCCATTGCCCGCGTGGGGGCACGATGACGCCGTGTACTAAGGCGTACTGCACGTCGATGGTACGCATGTCTTCAACCAATCTAACTCTGCCTGTGCTGCAGTGCGGAGTTATGATGTTGGGGAGCTGGCAGCTGCTCGTCGTTACTCGGTGGTTCTCTCCGGGTACTCCGGCTTCCTCCACCCATAAAACTGTCACGGTCATGATTAGCCATTGTGCATAAATATATGACCTTAAACATCAATACATAAATAACAATACATAAATACTGCAAACAAACAATTTATGTTTCTCAATAAAGCCTTGCAAATTCGAAAAATTATCAACATTTTTCATGTATTATCTCTTAACCTGCTGTTAATTTCAAGACATTTTTCATCAAATCTAGTCATGGCTGCTTTACAGCAGCCATGACTAGATTTAATGAAAAATTCATCTAAATGTAATTCAAGAAATCGTTGGTGAAACATCCATTCAGTTTACAGTGGAAATTTCATACGATGTGCCTGAATTATCATCATTTCAGTGGCAAAAGGAATTGGGTCCTGGGCAGGAATATCCGCCAGAAGCATGGAAGGAGATAAACTTGCACACAGAAAACAAAAACAGTAATATGATATGTGTATTTCAATTTATTCTGAAAGTATCTTTCAGAATTATTATTCAATTGATGGTAATTTTGTTGTTTCTTGATAATATGTGATTATCCCACAAAGAAAGAACTGAAACAGACTGTAGAGCTGTTTCACTTGTTTCTTGAACAACATCAGATTCAAAGTGAAATGTGTTTCTGTTTCAACTCACCAACTGAGTGTATTTCAGAAAAAGCAGCTGAAACGAAACACGAATGCATTTCACCGAGAGGGAGCGCGGTGGGTCAGTGGTAGACCGTTGGACTTCTATGCTAGAGGTCTCGAGTTCGATCCCCATCCGGGATGACCCGCGTTGTGTCCTTGGGCAAGGCACTTTATCCTGGTTGCCTACATGGGGGCACGATGACACCGTGCACTAAGGCATTCTGCACATCAATGGTGCACATGTCTTCAACTGCTGTAACCCTGCTTGGGCGGAGCTTGAACAGAGTTAGAATGTTGAGGAGCTGACAGTTGCTCATCGATGCTCGGTGGTTCTGTCTGGGAACTCTGGTTTCCTCCACCCATAAAACTGTCCAGGTCACTAGTAGCCATTGTGCAAAAGAATGTGACCTTAAACACCAATAAATAAATAAATAAATATTTCACCGAGAAATAATGCCTCAAAAGTGAATGACAATTTATCCAAATGATTTTCTGTATTATGTTAATGAATAAGCTAAACTGTAAACAACAATAACATATTTATATCAAATTACTCAACTTTTTTCCGATAATTTAACTACAATTTTAACCAATTCAGTCTTGTGTGAAAAAGCTCATTGAGCTTTGTCAAACAAGATTGAATTGGTTAAATTCCAAATTGCATTATGGGAAAAATGACTGCTTGAAGTGTCTGTATTTTAACATTAGTGTGCAGGAGGGGTTCAATCACAGACCTTTAGGTTGGTCTAATTTTAGCATGTGATAGACTTGCCAAGTCTGTTGCTGTTCAGCCCAACTGTAGAAAATTTGAGTAATACTGACCATTTGAAATGTCAGTTCTCCAGGCTTTAATGGTACCTCACAATATTTGTTAATCTTTAGTGGCTTAATTCCAACTTCAGTCACTTTTTACTGCAACAGAGCAGGTGTCCAAACATGAAGGCTCTAGGTAAACTTAAAGTTACAATGAAGTACCTTGGCAGTTGTTTCTAGGCAAGTCTTTTCTGCCTATATAGGCAGCCAAGAAATGAATGAATGAATAAATGAATGAATGAATGAATGAATGAATGAATGAATGAATGAATGAATGAATGATTGATTGTGATTGATTGATTGATTGATTGACTTCTGTTTAAGGTCACATACTTGAGCACAATGGATATTTGTGATCATAACATGGAGATAAAATCAAGTTTTATCAGTAAAACAGAGCTTGTTTTCTATAGTAACCAAGCATTGCTTCATTTCCTGAGGTTTCCACGGGGAACTACTTCTTAAGAGATTGGACAAAAAAGCATGAAAACCCAAACCAAACTATCTGCTGTTCCCTCTTATTTGAGAGCATTTCTGTAAGTGGAGGACATCCATTACTGCTGTGGGGAATTTGGTGGAACTCTTTACCCAATGTAACGGTCAAAAACGGCCAGCGCTATTCACAAACAAGAGGCCCCACAGGGCCTGAAACGCTCATCTTGTACAGAACACAATTTAAACAGAGTCCAAGAATGAGTCTACATTAAGCAAGCCATCTCCATAGGCTACACTGTCAATCCTTGAGTCCCTCAGGAGTGACAAAAATAATCTGGGCATCATGCCTTTTCTTCAGTCGATCATAAGTAAAATGTAGAGCTCCCCTATGAAGCCCCTTGATACAACCTATGTGGATTAATCTTAGTACCTCTAGAGGGTACTGAATACAAAATTTTGAATTCTTCAGCAAAATGGCCAATTCCGGCTCCCATAGAGAGCCTGTAAAGAAATTTCTTCGAATTGCACTAAGTTCAAATTTGGGCTACCATAGCGAGCCCAAATATTAACATATGGATCCGATTTGAACAAACTTGAATCTGACCCCCCTAGAGATGTTGTATACCAAATGTGAAAGCATTTTGACAAGTGAATCTGTAGAAGAAGATTTTTTAAGAAATTCCCTCATATTGTACTAAGTTAAATTTCATGTTCCCATATGGAGCCCAAATATTAACCTAGGCACTCGAATTGAACAACCTGGAATCTGTCCCCCCTAGAGATTTTGTATACCAAATATAAAAGCATTCCGACTGGTCGATCTGAAGAAGAAGATTTTTAAAGAAATTTCCTCATATTGCACTAAGTAAAAATTTGGGCTACCATAGTGAGCCCAAATATATACCTAGGGATCTGATTTGAACAAACTTGAATCTGACCCCCATAGAGATGTTGCATACCAAATATCAAAGCATTCTGACTGATGGATCTGAAGAAGAAGATTTTTTTAAATTACCCTCCATATTGAACAAAGATAAAATATGGGCTTCCGTAGGATGCCCAAATATTAACCTAGGGACTTGGTTTGAAAAATCTAGAATCTGACCCTCATAACAGTGATGTATACCAAATATTAAAAGATTCTGACTGGTGGTTCTGAAGAAGAAGATTTTTAAAGAATATTCCCCATATTACCCTATGTTAAAAATTCAGGCTCCTGTAGAGAGCCCAAATATGAACCAATGAGCTTTATTTCAACAAACTTTTATCTGACCCCCCTATGAATGCTGTATACCAAATATCAAAAGATTCTGATGATTGGTTCTGGAGAGAAGATTTTTTTTAATTTTTGCAAATATGCTGACTCAGCATTTTTTCGATGCCCATTACAGAACACCCTAACATAACCAATGGCAATTTTTTTTTACCATTCAATTCTACTGGTCATAAGGATACTTCATACCAAATAAAAGCTCTCTGTTCCGTGGGGTTTGGGAAATATGGGCGTTTGAAAATATTTCTATTTTTAGCTCCCAGGGTTCCCATGGGGATGCGGGAATTTTTTTTTTTGCATGGGTCAAGTACTTATGACCCAATACTACCACAAACCAAATTTGGTTCATACCGGACCATTGGTTCAGAAAATAGAAATTTTGGGCGGGGCCAAAAATCTTACCCCTCCTATTACAAAGCCAAATATTACTTCACGAACTTCGTTTGAACAAACTTGATTCTACACCTCATATGGAAGCTCCATAGCAAATATCAAGTCATTGTACACACTGCTTCTTGAGAAGAAGATTTTAAAAATATTTTGGAGCATTTTCCCCCACTCCCTCCCTATGGGGCTGGGCATGCTGAGTTGAACAAAAATGAAATGCCCCTTTGGGACCATCACTCACACAAACTTTCACTTGAATTGGCCCAGTGGCTTTGGAGGAGAAGACCAAAACATGGTGTTGACGGACGACGGACGAGAGATGACGGACGACGGACGGAGAGCGATGAGATTAGCTCAGCTTGACTTTGTCAAGATGAGCTAAAAATCATCATTCAATTTTCATTATTTTTTTCAATTTTTATCTCAAAAACTTAGATTATGATCGAGCTTGTTCCAGTGAGGGGTAATGAGCTATGTTTTTGACATAAAAAATTTAAAAAATCAGTTATTTAAGAATTTTGTTTGCAATTGTCATCTGCCTTTCGTGTTAGGTAAATGGCTAACACTCTGGTAGTGCAACAGAATTTTCTCCAATCACTCTGTTTTTCTCTTGTTTGCCTATGAATTTAAGTAATTATATCTTGTTTGACAGTGCTCAGTGAGCTCTGTCAAACAAGGTATATGTGGTTAAATATCAAACTGTATTATGGGAAATATTTGCTGCTGAAAACTTTGTCACTTTGACATCAGAATGCAGAGGGTTAAAGTCATGACACAGCTGATGAAAAAAACTACACAGCTGATGAAAAAAATTGCTTCAAAAATCAACAGCAACATAATTATAAGAAAATTGTTTATTCATTGTCAGCAATGCAGATAAAATACATTAACTTTTTACCTAACACAACTAGAGGATGATACTTGCAAAAGGTTTTTTTTTAAATAATACATATGTTTATATTTTGCCTCTAAATCCTAGCTTATGAGCTCTTAATGGAACAAGTTCCATGAGCATTGTTCTTATGAGGTGGCATAAGCTATGACTGGAGGCAAAATTTGAAAGAAATAACAAAAATTTGATTGACAATTTTTTTAAACAGTTTTGGCTGGATATGGATGTTTATACATTAGGTATTTATTTATATTTTATTTATTGGGGGTTTAATGACACTTTTGACAGCCAGGGTCACGTCGTGTTGAACAGTTTTATGGGTGGAGGAAGCTGGAGTGCCCGGAGAGAACTACCAAGCAATGGTGAGCAACTGTCAGACTCTCCAACATACTAACTCCACACAAGCAGGGTTAGCATTGGCTGAAGTCAAGTGCACTATTGACGTACAGTACACCTTAGTACACAACCCCACCTTGCCCCCCCCTCCCCCCACTCACATGGGTAAATTGGGATTAAGTGCCTTGTCCAAGGACACTACATGGTTGCTGCAGGTGGCATTCAAACTGAAGCCCTCTCGGTTTGCAGCTTGCATCTCTACCTACTGAGCCACCATGCTCCCAATAACATTAGGTAAAGAGGTAATGGGCATAACATATCAAATACTAACAACGAGAGACGTTCAACAGTGCAAAACATTTTGATCTGTTTCTAGTGCAAGTGTCATCCTGGTTGAAATTATATTTAATCCTCTGCACACTGATATAGAAATAACAAATAATCAAGCTGCAATTTTTTCCCATAATGCAACTAGGAATTTAATAAATTCAGTCTTGTTTTGCAGAGCTCACCAATTTTGGTTAACCCTTTACCTAACATGAAAAGCAGACGACACTTGCAAAAAAAATTCTTGAATAACTAAATTTTTTCATTTTTTGTCTCAAAAACATAGGTTATGACCCCTCGTTGGAACGAGCTCGACGAGCTCGTTCCAACGAGGGGTCATAACCTATGTTTTTGAGACAAAAAATGAAAATATTTTGAAAATTAATTGGCGATTTTTGAGAATAGCGCTGGCCGGTTTTGGCCGTTACGTTGGGTAAAGGGTTAACAAGATTGAATTGGTTACATTCCTAGTTGCATTATGGAAAAATTTCTGTCTTAAAATTTGGTACATTGACATCAATGTGCGGAGGGTTAATTAACATCTATGGAAAAAATTTATGAAATGCTGAGTAAACATTTCAACATTTTGAATCTGAGACTTTTCTACAAAAATGTGTCTTTTTACCCTTTATTAGAAGAGGCTTGTGTCAAGGTCATTCCAATGTGGGTCCCAGATAGAGTTGTGTAAATAATTGATATTCGAAAAACAATTTGAAAAACAATTTGATGTGAAATACATATTCGAGTCGAAAAAGAGAGCCAAATATAGAATTTTTGGAATGTGATTAATGAAAGCAAGGTAGAATCCTGACTGACTGATATTCCAACTACATTATGACGGCATGCCTTGTTAATGTAAGCATAATTTTTTATCAGTGAAGACTTGAGCCATCACAGTCGGAGGAAATCAGGTTTATGGTTTATTAATTTATTGATGTTTAAGGTCACTTTCTGCGTCTAAGACTCATGGCTGCATCACAAAGTATGAAGTGAAGCTTATTCCTGTGTTGCCCACTTAAGAGGACTTCCACCCCAGGAATCAGTTTCCGGGTCAAATTTTATTGGTAAAGCACAACTTGTTTACCAAAGAAAACAAGCACTGCACCTCTTCCTGTGGTTCCCACATAAGACATAAGGTTTAAGGGCTACCAAGCAAGTCAAATAACATTAGAACGAAGCTCTCTGCTAGTACTGGATATACTATGCTATAGGCTTGAGACCAACTTAGAAAAGAATACCTCAACGGAGTAACTCACTGAACATTTCTGATCTTCTTCTGGACTTTTGTAAACATGCACTGTGGGGTGGGGACAGGGGAGTGATTGTATAGACTTTCAATTAACCCTTTACCCAATGCACAGGATATAAAAATTTATTATTTTAATTGTTGTTTTTAAACTTTTTCAAAAAATTCCAATGAAATCATATCACATGACCCCCTCATTGCAACGAGCCCCATGACCTCGTTCCAGTGAGGAGTCACATGTGGTTTAATTGAAATATTTTGAAAAACATATTTTTTTCAACTGCTAAATTTTTAAATTATGCAGGCGGATGCATCCAATTTGCTAGCTAAAGTGTTAATAGAAATAAAGAAGAGGATTATCTTTTCCATCTTCACCTTGCTTGAATATTGCTGAAATGAATGTCCCTTGATTACCTGAAATATCATTTTGCAAAAAAGTGGTCATAAAACAGAAGATTATTCTAGTGAACCCTTTTCCTAATTTTGTTTAACCCTCTGCACACTGATGTTGAAATAACAAAATTTCTAATTGCAAAGTTTTCTCATAATATGCTACTAGGAATTGAACCAATTCAATCTTGTTTGACAGAGCTCAATAATTTAATCTTCTTTGCCGCAGCTCATTGAGCTCTGTGAAAACGATTGAATTGATTAACTTCCTAGCTGCTTTATAGGAAAAATTTGCTGGTTGAAATTTCGTTATTCTGCCAGCAGTGAGCAGAGAGTTAAGCAAAGGAGTACAGGAAAACATATGAATTCGAAAACAACATGAAGAGATTTAAAATGCCATGACTATAAATTATTATCATTTAACCACTGACTTGTGGGAATAAAGTTCAGGGGAGCAAGCTTTTATTCTCATCTGCATTCTTGGAGAGTAATTTTATTGAAGGGAGGGAGGGGGGGCACGGTGGCTCAGTTGGTAGAGGCGCAGACTGCAAGCCGAGAGGTCCTCAGTTCGAATCCCACCTGCAGCAACCGCGTTGTGTCCTTGGGCAAGACACTTCACACCCCCATTGCCCATGTGGGGGCACGGTGACGCTGTGTACTAAGGCATACTGCACGTCAATGGTGCACTTGTCTTCAACCAATGCTAACCCTGCTTGTGTGGAGTCAGTATGTTGGGGAGCTGACAGTTGCTCGCCGTTGCTTGGTGGTTCTCTCCGGGTACTCCGTCTTCCTCCACCCGTAAAACTGTCGTGGTCATGATTAGCCATTGTGCAGAAATATGTGACCTGAAACACCAATAAATAATAAATATAATATTGAAGGGAGGTTAATTGTAACTGATAGAGTGCTAAATTACTTTTCAATGGTCATTTGTAATGTGAGTATTTTTTTTCAAAGATATCACACTACTAAAAAAGGAGCCTTAATTTAGAAAGATGATGCTCATAAATAATTGTTTTGTTGCAATTTATTGGAGAGTGCCAACTGGCACTCTCCAATAAATTGTAACAAAACAATTTTATATTAATAATTTTCTTCCAGTGCAGAGCCAATAACAAATTAGTGCAAACAGCATATGTGCCTATTTTGCACCACATCTCTGCTACAGTCTGTTTACCAATGGCAATGTCAAGTTTAAGCCCAATCATATCACCAATAGGTAAGATCAGGAATGTTGAAAAAATTTACCATTTTCTCTTTCTTGCACACTCAATGATATATTTTCCACTGATTTACATGTATTCTGACATATTAAATGTCAGGCAAAACAAAAACAGAAACTTTGGTGGATGGTATAAACATGGATAACAACTCATGTCTTGTTGATACATGACTGTGTTTGGAAACAAAACTGAAAAATCAGGCCAAGATATTTTGTCCACTTAAGATGTGCACTTGATTTCTAAATAAGGCCCACAGTTGCTTGCCATTGTTTGGTGGTTCTCTCTGGTACTCCAGCTTCCTACACCCGTTAAACTGTGGTGGTCATGATTATCCATTGTGCAGAAATATGTGACCTTAAACACCAATAAATAAATTGCAGAATTTTCATTGGCAAAGTGGCTATTCAGGTAACAGGCTTCCACTGTACTACAAAAAATGAGTGGTATCTCACGACAGCGATGGATTAACATACTGAAGAGTTGAAAGAGCTGACATACTGGTGCCGTCACTTAAATTATTGATTTTGATGATGTCATGTGATGAATGGGGGAGGAAAAATCATCCTTGAAGGGTGTGGGGATGAGAATATTCAATGGATGGTCATGTGAGGTGGGTAAGATAAATCTGTCTCACCCAGATATCTCATGACATGCAAATCTCTAGAGGAAAGTGGTGGGAGAAGTTACTTGATGAACTGGACGTGTGTGCCCACGTAATTTACAAATTGAACAGTTGAAAAAATAAAAATTAAAACAATTTCAACAAAACCATCACTGGGATGAGCTCATCGAGCTTGTTCAACTAGGGAGCCATATGATATGGTTTTGTCTCTCAAACACACATTTTCACATGACTATGACAAGTGGTGACACAGCAGACCTCACTTAACTGGACATCTCTTAACTGGTTGAGTGTTAAATTATTTTTCAAAGGTGATCCGAAACATGGGTATTTTTTTTTCAAAGATATCCTGCTACCAACATAAGTAGCAGTAGTTTAGCAAGATTTTGTTCATAAGTAATTGTTTTGTTACAATTTATTGGAGAGTGCCAATAGGCTCTCTCCAATAAATTCCAGCCAAACAATTTTATATAAAAAAATTTTTTCGCTGATCAAACCTCAAGCTAATGCATACAGTGTGAAGCCACTAAAAGTGGCTTCCAGCACTTTTCAATAGAGCCATGATAGTGGCTTCTAGCATTCAACCAGTTAATTAAATAACCTGGTTAACTGCATGTAACTCTCAAATACCAAACCATTTACCATACTGTCAGTACAAATTTGACCTGTTAATTGCATAAAGGCTATGCAGTAAACTCCTATTAGCGGAATAAAAATTCATGTGATGCGTCAAGAAATTACCCAGATAATCACTGAATTTCTCCTGTTTATAGACCTATTTGGCATCACTACATCAAAAATAGGCATTTAATCTATTATACCTTGTTTGACAGAGCTCAATGAGCTCTGGCAAACAAGGTATAATAGATTAAATGCTCGGTTATCTTTAGATGAAAGCGACCAAATCCCTGTGAATTGAATACTCCTATTTATTTATTTATTGGTGTTTAAGGTCACATACTTATGCACAATGGCTAATCGTGACCGTGACAGTTTTACAGGAGGAGGAAGCCAGAGTACCCGGAGAGAACCACCGGGCATCGACGAGCAACTGTCAGCTCCTCAACATTCTAACTCTGTTCAAGCTCAAGCAGGGTTACAGTGGTTGAAGACATGTGCACAATCGAAGTGCAGTATGCCTTAGTACACGGCATCATCGGGCCCCCATGTCGGCAACTGGGCTAAAGTGCCTTGCCCAAGGACACAACGCAGGTCATCCCGGATGGGGATCCAACTCAGGACCTCTAGCATAGAAGTCCAACATTTAAACACTGAGCGACCGCACACCCTTGAATACTCCTATTACATGAATATTTTTTATTGACAAAGTGGTTATTCAATTAACATGGTTTCAATGTATATGTCACAAAACCAATGGACGATGTGAAAGAATAAAACTTTAACAGCACCATATAGAGTGGAAACCTGGTACAGTGGAGCCCACTTAATTGGATATCTCTTAATTGTATATCCCTCTTAACTGAATATAATTTTCAAACATAAAACCATTTACCATACCTTCAGTACAAATTTGATCTGTTAATTGAATATGGGTTGTAGAGTGAACTCCTGTTAATTGTATATAAATTTTGTAATATGTCGAAAAAACTACTGACATGCACCAAATTCCCCTTATTTATCAACCCTTTTGACCTCACTACATCCAATACAGGCATTTATTCTATTATATCTTGTTTGACAGAGCTCTGTGAGCTCTGTTAAACAAGATATAATAGAATAAATGCTCAGTTTACCTCCAGAACACAGGAAACTGACCCAATCCCTGTTAATTGTATACTCCTGTTAATTGAATAATTTTCACTGGCAAAAAGGATATTCAATTAAGAGGATTCTACTGTAATCAAAAAGCCACTTTACCAGTGAAAAAATAATGGGGGTATCCAATTTACAGGATATTTATATTTTCCTGTATTCTAGTGAAAAAATTACCTTTTATTCTGTTGTATCTTATATCTTATCGGACAGTGCACATAGAACTCTTGTCAAACAAGATATATAAGATAAACAAACTGTATTTGATCTACTGAGGCCAAAAAGGATGATAAACATGGGAAATTCAGTGACTGTCAGAGCAATTCGTCAGATGAATAGAATACCCTTTTTCAATTAAGAGGACATTACCTTTTTACCTATATATAACTAACAGGTTAAATTTTCTCAAGGAATGGTAAATTATTTGGTGTTTGAAAGCTATCAGCAACAAGAGATTGCACTAGAGTTGCTGACATATCCTCACTGGAGCCAGGTCCAGGGATGGGACTGTGTCTGGATGGATGATATTTCTCATCCAACAATCCACCCACCCCACGGGATAATTTTGTTTTTTGACTTAAAGCCACTCAAAATCCTTCAAAACTCAGTTTAACCCTTTACCCAATGCAGATGATATCAAAATTTATCATTTTAAACATCATTTTTTTTAATTTTTCAAAAATTTTAAACAAAACAATATCATGTGACCCCTCACTGGAATGAGCTTGATAAGCTTGTTCCAAAGAGGGGTCACAGGATATGGTTTTGTTTAAATAAATTTGCATATTACATGGGCGGATGTGGTCGATTCATTGGGTAAAGGGTTAATGCACACACACACACACAAAAATTCACCCAATTGACCACTCACCCTTAGGGAAAATTTTGTGCGTGTGTGTAATATCATGATGATCTAACAATAATTACTGGTGGAGTAAAATGAAGGGGAGAACAAGTGCACAAACTAACAGACAAACAAAGGAATGGAGGAATGAACAACTAATAGCCAAACTAAGGAATAGAAGAATGAAAAAACAGAAGATTGAATGAACAGAAGAACAAATAGATGTAAACCAGTATAACCCCTATTTTTTTTGACTGTGGGGGTATAATTTATGGGGTTATTCATTTGAGAGATTTTTGTGTGTGGAAACCGTACTGACCTGAGAATAAGCCTGAAGTGCATAGAAGAGGGCAAAAGTATATGGGTGAGCTTATTTTCGAGAGGTCTCGCCTAGAGAATTTGGACACAAAGTTGACATAAAGTTGGGTGACTCTGTCAATCCCATAACAATGATGCATTAACCCTTTACCCAACGAATCGTCCGCATCCACCCGCGTAATATGCAGATTCAGCAGCTGAAAAAATATTATTTTTCAAAAAATTTCAACAAAACCATATCATATGACCCCTCTTTGGAATGAGCTCGTTGAGCTCGTTCCAATGAGGGGGGTCACATGATATGGTATTGTTGAAATTGAAAAAAAAAAATTAAAAAATTATATTTAAATTAATAAATTTTGATATCGTCTACAGTGGGAAAAGGGTAAGGCCTTTATTTGATGAACTGGACGTGTGTGCCCATGTAATTTACAAATTGAACAGTTGAAAAAAAAAATTTAAAACAATTTCAACAAAACCATATGTGACCCCTCATTAGAATGAGTTCATCGAGGTCGTTCATATGGGGAGTCATATGATATGGTTTTGTTGATAGGTTTTTAAATATTTGAAAAAGAAATAATTAGAACAAGAGGCCTGCATCACAAAGCGCTGCTAATGCCACAACCGAAAAAAAATTGCCAAATCGAAAGAGAGAAAAAGAGCCATAACTCTGGAAAAAATTTGTGGAAGAAAACTCATGCTGCACAGGTATCGTTCCCCCACGATGCTCTATCACAACACCAAATATCATTCACTGATGGATGAACGCACCAACAGATGGACAGAGGTCTCAACTAGATACCCCTTCGACTTTTCAAGTCGGGGGCATAATAACAAATTTTGATATCATGTGCTTTGGGTACATGATTATGTTTCATTATAACAATGTACATGTAACGGCATGGCTTTCATGGATGTTGTTATAACAAACTTGGGGACCAGGCTTATTTACAAGGATTCAACTCTGAAACTTAATTCTGAAAAAGTTGGTAGGTGGGCTTATTCTCGATTATGGGCCTATTCCTGAGTCAGTACAGTATAATCATGAACATAATTACTGGTGGAGTAAAATGGGTTAGAACAAATGGAAAAACTAACAGACAAACTAAGGAATGGAGGAATGAACAACTAACAGCCAAACTAAGAAATTGAAGAATGAACAAATGGAAGAATGAATGAACAGAACAAATAGATGTAATTCAGTATACCCCCAATCTCTTTCAAATTTGGAGTATAATTAATGGGGTTATTCAACTGAGAGATATCCAGTTATTAAAGTGTATGTTGAACAAGTTGATCAACTTTATCGCTTAACTGGCTTCAAAATATCTCTTTCTCAGGTGATCATCTATTGTTTTATTTTTCCTGTTGTCACCTTCGCTGTTCTCTCGGTCTGAAAGATGACTGTCCTGTTCTATTGTTATTCCTGTTAAAATTAGCACTATGACTTCTTGGAGAGGCCTGATATTGCCTGCCTTGTCTAGCATTGGAATCAGTCCTACTCCTTGGGTTACCCCCACGCTGACGATCTGGTCGAGATCCTTTTCTTGGACTCTGTTCATATCTATTGCCTGGACTGGAGCTAGATGTTCTACCCGAATGGCGATCTGTCTGAAATCTTTTCCAACCTGGAGCTCTTCTATCTGGAGATCTTCCTTTATGAGTCTCCTCTCTGTTATCTTCCTTCCTCTGATCTTTGTATCTCCGTTCAACAAATCTCTTCTGATGGTCAAGTATTGGGAAAAGCTCTGTAAGTCAAAAAGATTAAGTAAAGTAAACGTTACTGATTGGAATACTTGGTAGTAGAATATTATAAATTTAAAGTAATTTGTATATTTTTATACTTACCAATGGCCCAGACTAGCTGGTGCAAACTCAAAGTTATCAAAAAAATTAGGATTGCATGTATGAGAATGAGAGGATATCCCCCACAATCATACACCATATACAACAAGTGTTTGACCACTGAGGTGGTGTTAATCCCCTACGGCGCTTTTGTGACATAAGGTGTTTTTGTCACATAAGACACTAGAGTATATAAGCATCTCTGCATTTCAGATTTGTAGTTTAAGAAGTACAAAGACCACCAGTAATGGTCCGGTCCAGTGAAAAGAAGGTCGAGTCCAATTCTCGGTGGTGCAGTATTTTGGCCTGGACCGGTCCAATCATTATAATAACCTTAAATGAAGAGAAAGGTGATGAAATCTTACTTTTGGTAAAACCAAATGAAAGTGTCATTGACACTGCAGTTTAACTTGTCTGTGTGTTGGGTTTGATGGTGAAAAGGATAATGTTCAATGTTTATGAAAGGATTATGAAATAAGACAAGAATTGTGATAATTGGGAATATGTTAATTTCTGTTCCCTGTATGCTGTTTTTAATAAAAATAATATGAGGTGTACACTGTTCTAAAGAGCTGAGGGGTGGGTTAATATGACCTCACAGTTAATGTATGTGGCCCTCCAGTTAACGTATGTCAATGAAAGTTACCAAGTTATACTGAAATTATTCCAAAATGAGTCATCCTATCAAGTTACATTGAAATCCCTTCATAAATATGGCCTGTAGACTGTGCTAAAGGTTTTTGGGCCTCAGGCCTGTGTAGCCATGACGGTAGACCAATTGCAACTAAAAGGGGACGTCCTCATCTCAACATTATACTGAGTCATTCTACTAAGTTACAATGAAATCCCTTCACAAATACAACCTATAGTCTGTACTAAAGGTTTTCGGGTTTTCGGCTCGGGAAGCCATCATGGTTGAATGATCGTGACCAAAAGGGAGTGTTGTCATATGGGCATAATCTGGGGTGATCCTACGAAGTTACAATGAAATCCCTTCATGTATATGAACTGTAGACTGTGATCAAGGTTTTTGGGCTTCGGGCCCCTGAAGCCATCACAGTTGACCAAAAGGAGATGTCATCATCTAGACATTATATGGAGTCAACCTAACAAGTTACAATGAAATCCTTCCATAAATACGATCTATATACTATGCTAAAGGTTTTTGGGTTTTGGGCCCAGGCAGCCATCAAGGCTGAATGATCGCGACCAAAAGGGGATGTTCTCATCTAGACATTATTTGGAGACATCCTACCAAGTTACAATGAAATTCCTTCATAAATATGACCTACAGACTGTTCTAAAGGTTTTCGGGCTTCGGGCCCCTGTAGCCGTAACAATTGCCCAATTGCGTCCAAAAGGAGAGGTTTTCATCTAGACATCATATGAAGTCAACCTACCAAGTTACAATGAAATCCCTTCATAAATATGACCTATAGACTGTGCTAAAGGTTTTTGGGCTTTGGGCTCGGGCAACCATCACGGTTGAATGATCGCAACCAAAAGGGGACATTCTCATCTGGAGGGATCCTACAATGAAAGCCCTTCATAAATATGACCTGTAGACTGTGCTCAAGGTTTTCAGGCTTCGGGCCCCTGTAGCCATCACAGTTGACCAATCACGATCAAAAGGGGATGTCACCATCTAGGCATTATATGGAGTCAACCTAACGAGTTACAATGAAATTCTTCCATAAATACGCCCTACATAATATGCTAAAGTTTTTTGGGCTCGGGCAGCTATCAAGGCTGAATGATCGTGACCAAAAGGGGAGGTTCTCATCTAGACATTATTTGGAGTCATTCTACCAAGCTACAATGAAATCCCTTCATAATTATGACCTGTAGATTGTGCTAAAGGTTTTCGGGCCCCTGTAGCCATCACAGTTGCCCAATCATGTCCAAAAGGGGACGTTCTCATCTAGACATTATATGAAGTCAACCTACCAAGTTACAATGAAATCCCTTCATAAATATGACCTGTAAACTGTGCTAAAGGTTTTCAGGCTTCGGGATCGGGCAGCCATTATGGTTGAATGATCGCAACCAAAAGGGGACATTCTCATCTGGGCATCATCTGGAGTGATCCTACGAAATTACAATGAAATCCCTTCATAAATATGACCTGAATACTGTGCTCAAGGTTTTCGGGCTTTTGGCACCTGTAGCCACCACAATTGACCAATCATGACCAAAAGGGAATGTCATCATCTAGGCATTATATGGAGTCAACCTAACAAGTTACAATGAAATCCTTCCATAAATATGGCATATAGACTATGCTAAAGGTTTTTGGGCTTGGGCAGCCAACAAGGTTGAATGATCGCGACCAAAATGGGATGTTCTCATCTAGACATTATTTGGAGTCATCCTACCAAGTTACAATGAAATCCCTTCATAAATATGACCTATAGACTGTGCTATAGGTTTTTGGGCTTTGAGCTCAGGCAGCCATCTTGGTTGAATGAGCACAACCAAAAGGGGACATTCTCATCTGGGCATCATCTGGAGTGATCCTACGAAGTTACAATGAAATCCCCTCATAAATATCACCTGTAGACTGTGTTCAAGGTTTTTGGGTTTCAGGCCCCTGTAGCGGTCACAGCTGACCATTCATGACAAAAAGGGGATGTCATCATCTAGGCATTATATGGAGTATAAAAAAAGTACTGACTGTGCATCATCCCATTACAACCCTCTATCCATGTGCCAAGCATGAAAAGTGTAGTGTGAACCATGTTGGAGTGAGGGGTGGTAACATAAAATAGAGAAAAAAGCTTAAAAAACACAACAAAAATGGCCGCCATCTTCGATTTTGAAAAAAAAATTGAACGTGCATTATCCCCTCCCAACCCTCTATCCATGTGCCAAATATGCAAAGTGTAGCTTGAACCATGTTGGAGTGATGGGTGGTAAGATAAAAATAGAGAAAAAAAAGCTTAAAAAACACAACAAAAATGGCCGCCATTCCACCATCTTGGATTTTGAAAAAAAAATATTGAGTGTGCATCAGTCCCTCAGAACCATTTATCCACGTACCAAATATGAAAGGTGTAGCTTAAAGCATGTTGGAGGGAGAGGTGGTAACATAAAAACAGACAGACAGATGGACGGATGGATGGACAGATGGACGGACAGACGGACGGACGGACAGACAGACTGATCTTAGATTTTGAAAAAAAAAAAATTGAGGGTGCATAATCCCTTCACAACCCTTTATCCATGTACCATATATGAAAGGTGTAGCTTAAACCATGTTGGAGGGAGGGGTGGTAACATAAAATAGAGAAAAAAGCTTAAAGAAACACAACAAAAATGGCTGCCATGGCGCCATCTTGAATTTTGAAGAAAAAAATATTGAACGTGCATCATCCCATCACAACCCTCTATCCATGTGCCAAATATGAAAACTGTAGCTTGAACCATGTTGGAGTGAGGGGTGATAACATAAAATAGAGAAAAAAGCTTAAAAAACCCAACAAAAATGGCCGCCATGCCGCCATCTTGGATTTTGAAAAAGAAATATTGAACGTGCATCATCCCCTCCCACCCATCTATCCATGTGCCAAATATGCAAAGTGTAGCTTGAACCATGTTGGAGTGAGGGGTGATAACATAAAATAGAGAAAAAAGCTTAAAATGAAAGTGTCAATGACACTGTAGCTCAACTTGACAAACTTGAACTTGGTAAGTTATAAATGAAATGGCAAAATTGAAGATCATTGGTACCAATGTCATTTTTTTTGCCAGTGTCAACATTTTTTGACAGAAACCGAAGAGAATTGATAGCTCCCATCTAGAGGCCTCCCCAAACAAGCATGCCAGGTTTCAAAGCAATCCGATCATAAATGTGCCCTGTAGGGTGTACAAAAGGGAAATATTGTGGTCTGACTAGATTAAATTCTAAGAACGTTGGCCGTGGCAACATTTTTTGACGGAAATGGAAGAAAATCGATAGCTCCCATCTAGATGTCACCCTAAATAAGCATACCAGGTTTCAAAGCAATCTAATCATAAAGGTGCCCTGTAGGGTGAGCCAAAGGGAAATATTGTGGTCTGACTAAACTAAGTTCTAAGAATGCTGGCTGTGGCAACATTTTTTGATGGAAATTTAAGAAAATCGATAGCTCCCATCTAGAGGTCACCCCAAACAAGCATGCCAGGTTTCAAAGCAATCCGATCATAAATGTGCCCTGTAGGGTGTGCCAAAGGGAAATATTGAGTCTTCTGACTAAACTAAATTCTAAGAACGTTGGCCGCGGCAACATTTTTTGACGGAAATTGAAGAAAATCGATAGCTCCCATCTAGAGGTCTCCCCAAACAAGCATACCAGGTTTCAAAGCAATCAAATCATAAATGTGTCCTGTAGGGTGTGCCAAAGGGAAATATTGTGGTCTGACTAAACTGAGTTCTAAAAATGTTGGCCGCGGCAACATTTTTTGACGGAAATTGAAGAAAATCGATAGCTCCCATCTAGAGGTCTCCCCAAACAAGCATGCCAGGTTTCAAAGCAATCCGATCATAAATGTGCCCTGTAGGGTGTGCCAAAGGGAAATATTGAGTCTTCTGACTAAACTAAGTTCTAAGAACATTGGCCGCGGCAATATTTTTTGACAGAAATTGAGGAAAATCGATAGCTCCCATCTAGAGGTCTCCCCAAACAAGCATACCAGGTTTCAAAGCAATCTGATCATAAATGGGCCCTGTAGGGTATGCCAAAGGGAAATATTGAGGTTTGACTAAACTAAGTTCTATGAACGTTGGCCGTGGCTACATTTTTTGCCGGAAATTGAAGAAAATCGATAGCTCCCATCTAGGGGTCACCCTAATTAAGCATACCAGGTTTCAAAGCAATCAAATCATAAATGTGCCCTGTAGGGTGTGCCAAAGGGAAATATTGTGGTTTGACTAAACTAAGTTCTAAGAACGTTGGCCGCGGCAACATTTTTTGACGGAAATTGAAGAAAATCGATAGCTCCCATCTAGAGGTCACCCCAAACAAGCATGCCAGGTTTCAAAGCAATCCGATCATAAATGTACCCTGTAGGGTGTGCCAAAGGGAAATATTGAGTCTTCTGACTAAACTAAGTTCTAAGAACATTGGCCGCGGCAATATTTTTTGACAGAAATTGACGAAAATCGACAGCTCCCATCTAGAGGTCTCCCCAAACAAGCATACCAGGTTTCAAAGCAATCTGATCATAAATGTGCCCTGTAGGGTGTGCCAAAGGGAAATATTGAGGTTTGACTAAACTAAGTTCTACAAAAGTTGACCGTGGCAACATTTTTTGCCGGAAATTGAAGAAAATCGATAGCTCCCATCTAGAGGTCACCCTAAATAAGCATACCAGGTTTCAAAGCAATCAAATCATAAATGTGCCCTGTAGGGTGTGCCAAAGGGAAATATTGTGGTTTGACTAAACTAAGTTCTAAGAACGTTGGCCGTGGCAACATTTTTTGACGGAAATTGAAGAAAATCGATAGCTCCCATCTAGAGGTCACCCCAAACAAGCATACCAAGTTTCAAAGTAATCTAATCATAAATGCGATCTGTGAGGTGTGCCAAAGGAAATTGTGGACGTACGTACTAACGTACGTACGTATGTACATACGTACGTACGTACGTACGCCGACGGACGAGAAGTGATGGCAATAGCTCAGCTTGACTTTGTCAAGTTGAGCTAAAAACACAACAAAAATGGCCACCATTCCGCCATCTTGGATTTTGAAAAAAAATTTTGAGCGTGCATCATCCCCTCAGAACCATTTATCCATGTACCAAATATGAAAGGTGAAGCTTAAAAAATGTTGGAGTGACAGGTGGTAACATAAAAACAGACAGACGGATTGACAGACGGGCAGACTGCAATCCTATATTCCCCTTACGGTTCCCATAGGAGACTAATAAAACACAAGCTGTACCCAGGATATAATCTACAGACAAAACAGCTTCTCCCATAGTTATACACTTATCAAGCTGGAGGAAAGGTAAAAAATCCACCCCCAACCCCTTTTTGAAGGAAACTTCTTCATTTGCTTATTTTTATACATAATGTATGACTAATTACAGATTTCCTATCCTGACATCAATCATAAGAAGCAGTCTGAAATGGTGTTGTTACCTGGGGGATATCAGGTAGACAACCAATCTGGCTATGACATCCCCCGACAGTATGCATATCAGTTGCCCTCTTCTGTACAGAATTACTTAGTTATTAATCATTGCTTGTAACATACATGCTGTATAGTCTGCTGATGTATCTATTTATGCATACTGTCGAATAAATCTATCTATCTATCAAAAAGAAAGAGGGGAGGGCTCTGGAATCATAAAAAGTGGTACCAGAAAACAATATAAATATTCGTCGAACAGGCACCCAGGTATTAATTATTATTAATAAATTGGTGCTTAATGCCACTTCAGAAGCTAAGGCTATGGCAGCGATCATGGTAATTAATAGTGCCCGCTTTTAACATATACCGGAGTCTGCATACGTAGATAGGTCGAAAAACGGTGATAAAAAATATAACATACACATATCATCCAATAGAATCACAATGGACAATCTCTGGAGAGTAAACACACTTCCAAGGTAACCCACAGACGACCCCATTCAGGTGTACAATAAATTCCAGTAAATAACACTCCCAGACGTGTTCTATCTGATATCTATTTTCCTAGAAACGTGTGAATATACGAGAGTGTAAAGAAAAGTTGTATTCGATTGGGTACCGAAATTTAATAGAAACCTGGATCTAGAAATGTAACGAGCTATGATTAACAGACTTGTCACAGACTGCCCCCAAAATAATTCATTGTTTCTAAGGTCTATAATATACAAAAATGCATCTGCCTAATAATCCATTTATTATGCGTGTGAGCATTGAAATCCCACATTCAATCATCTGAATACCAGTTAACTGACAAGACAGCCTCCCAGATACCCAAAGGCTAGCAATTTATTGATGATGAATCATATGCCTGTATATGACATATAGTCGAACAACCACAGGAAACCAACCAACTAAAAAGTGGATGTGCCCATGAGGTTGCCATAGAACACGACCCAGCTGCCAATCGAAAAGTCATGAAGTGCACGTATATACTTAAATGCATACGAGTCTTACGGGAAGAAAACTATGTCTTGCCCGGTAATCGCCTCTTAACACATTGGCGGTGGTGGGGATTCAAAATCATATCGAACCCCCTCACCCACATCACTTGAATCTTTCTTGTGTTAGTCATCAAATAGTATAGGAACTGCAAGACTCCTTCACGTTTGACCAACTCCATAATGCCACTAAGGACGGTGAAGGAAGTGATGAACAAATACACCGTATTTACATAATGACTCACACCAAACCATACGAGTTTAAAGAGAATAACATCCTCTAACAAATGGTATCATGTCCGATAGGACAACTAACTCAGCCTAGATGAAGCAGCTAAAGGTCTTCCTGTACGTAAAAACAATTAAAAGCTGATAACTGAGGTCCTAGAAGCTCACTAGGGAGACTTACAATGCTAGCCATAGCTTATAAGTCTTCATCTACGTGAAGACAGATATATCGGTGTAGGTTGCGACCCTGAAGGCTCACTTAATGGAGACTTACAGTTACCATTGCACGAGGTAGGGAATGAAGAGCCGCTACATAAACAGCCCTGAATTCCTAAAGAGACCGCAGTCCCAAGAGATTCAGTTATGCCACTGCATAATACTGAAAAAATCTCACTCAAGATTTTAGCTAGGCTACTATGGTGTAACAATAAGACTCAAGTCTAGGACACCCAGGAAAAACAAACCGAAAAGCACAGTATCTTTTTAGGTTGTAATCCTAAAGACAGCGGACAAAGCCTAACTGAAGAGACTGCTGTAACCTTACAAAAGGCTGCTATGGCATCCACAATGACATAATTGTCATGATGCCAAGACATATCTCAGCTTATCTATGCACTATACATCCGGATTCAGGATGAGAAACAGGTGATAATAAAAAACTGGAGAACAATTTCGACGACGTCAAATGTTTTTCTTCAATAGGAAAGCTTATACCTCCAGAAGAAAGCCTCTCTTGGAAGATCTAACAAGTATTCTTGTAAGTAGAGCTTGCTCGGGCTGATAGCCGCAGGGCTGCTGAGACCAGATTCTCATCTACTAATCTTCTGCAATTTATCCACTTATGCGAGGTGTAACCTACGGCCAAGTGGCACGCAACCAAAATCTATTCTCGACAACTTCAATTGATCCCTTCATTAAGAGAGCCTTTAACTCCACTAGGAGTGACTCTCTTTGAAAGGAACTTCCGTGATTAACGTCCAGTTTCTAGTGAAGGTGATAATCCTCCGTAAACTGGCAAGCAATAGAGGTCATGTCCATCACCTGTGTGACTTACGATGCTTAGGGAGGAGGAGGAACTACGTTCTCCCCGCGAAGAAGCTTGTCTCGTCAACCTCAACTGTTCCCTTCAATAAGAGAGCCTTTACCTCCACTAGAAGCGACCCTTTTTGAAAGGAACTTCCGTGATTAACGCCCAGTTGCTCGTGAAGATGATAACCTTCCGTTAATCTCGGCCTAGGGGTGTCTGATCCATAGCCTAAATAAGACTTATACCCCTTTCCCAAGTCCAGAGTAAATATAAGAGGGTTATTGTACCCTCGCGAGACATTCTCATGATGCTTTCTTAGAAGCAGAAAGTTGATGAGACAGCAACTTCAATAGCAGAGCACTGAAGTTTCTTGTAGCCTGCACATATATCAACTCAAGCTTGTCGTCAAATAGTATATTTCCGGTAACCGGAGCGACTCAGAGAGAGCTTTTCACCTTGTCATCTATAAGTGATGACGACGCAAGGGCAGCATCATGTCTTACCAAGTCCAAATTCACTGTCCATGCGGAGTTGTACATGACATACATGACTGCCCAGGAAAGAACTCTAGCGAGGAACCACGTCCTCATATTTCTTTCCATTGATACGTTGCGTCATAGCTCTGGTAAGGGGATCTGCTTAGGGCATTGCACCCAGATTTGCTCTTTTCAATGAAATAGCACATTCCATTATTTCCGAGCATATATTAAATGATGCAGGTAGGGACATATTTTCATCCCCGTCCTGCTCATCTAAACACAGACTTATTCAGATGGAAAAATATTCTTAAGAGCTTAAGACTTTTCATAGTCAATCTTAAAGTGCCCTTCTGTGAGAGATGGAGACTGACGGCAGTAATAGTCTCAAACGACAACCTATCAACCCGAACTTGTAAAGTCAGATAGCTAGTCTGTGGTCAATGCGCTTCATTAATGAAGCAAGGGAAGATGCCATAGCTGCCACCGAATCTGGCTGCAGTGTTGAAGAAGTGTCCTGAACCGCAAGCATGAACGGACGTCCCAACTCACTAAAGTTTCCAAAAACAGTTGACCCTGACTGCTTATGGAAAGGAGGAGGTTCTCCAGCTCACAGTCTGCTCCAGACCTCACCGAGCGTTCCGTTAGAAACTGTTAGGTATCTATCCCTTATCGTGCATATCCATGGAAGAAGAGAAAGCTGTAACCACAGCCGACCCCAGCTGAAGTGCGGGAGAAGCGTCCCGACTTGTCACATAGGACGGATGCTCCTCCTCAATGAAGTTTTTTACAACACAAAACAGTCGTCCCCAACTGTTGACGGGATGAAAAATGCTCTACACTCTCAATCTGTCCCCAGCTCTCGTAAAGTATCCTGCTTAGAAACTTTAGGCTTAATCCTCTTTCGTGCGCTTCCATGTAAGTAGAAGAAGCCATAACTGCCGCCGGCTCAGACTGAAGTGTCAATGGAACGTTCTGATACGTGTTTCAACTCAATAAGGCTTCTCACAATGGAAACAGTCGTCCCCAACTGTTAACAGGATGGAGAGGGTTCTCCAATCGGTGATCTGACCCCAGATCTAGCCGAGCATAGAGAAACCTCAGGCTTCTACTACATGCACAACTGACCCGACCAAATCCAGCACCGTCCGACAGCTCACACTGGAATCTGTGAGAGGCTGCTCTTGCAGTAGCTGGGATGCTGCTAATAGCTACGCCACTGTGACAGCAAGTTCATTCCCGAGGCTTGAGGAGCAGCAGTCTTCTGTTTTTCCCACCGCTTGCTGCTCCTGGAATGAATATCCGGAGATAGATCTCTTCTCTAAGCATCCCATTGATCAATGCCTTGGATCGCTAGCTATCGGATGGTCCGACTTCAAGGACGAAGAAAGGCTCCATCTTCGCACAGCTGACTGGTTATCTGAAGTCGGGTAGCTAGTCTGCGGTAGTGTGTGCTTTAATAACAGAGCAGAGGAAGCCACGACTGAAGCCGACCCTGGCTGCAGACTAGACGGAGCGTCCCGAGCGGTGGGCAGATGTATGTTCCGTCTCGTACAAGTTTCCAACCAGAAAACTTCATTTCGGCTTGTGAAACGTAGTGGAGGAAGCCGTGACTGAAGCCGACCTTGATTGCAGACTAGACAGATCGCCCCGAGTGGTGGGCAGACATATGCTCCGGCTTGTGCAAGTTTCTCATAACAACATTTGGCCCCAAATGTTGTAAGGTTAGAGAGGGGCCTCTCCCGCTCCCGGTCTATTAGACCTTGCCGAGTACAAGAAACTTGCTGACTTCTTGCTGACTTCCTCCCTATTTCCTCCCTACTTCTGTCATCGCTGGGTGAGCTTACTTATATTTAAGTGCTCACTCTACCCACATCTACACTTCTTTCGACCACAACAGACTTACCCGGTGTCACGGTTCCCACAGACGGAGTAAACGCTTCACCGGTCGAGCTAGCTGCTTGCAAGAGATTAAAACCCTTAACAAAAGGTCCTAACTCTTGCAATCATGAGCACTGCAGCTAGCTCTATAGCATGACGACGGCAGTAAACTTGGAAGGGTGTCAGAATATCATCACCATGTTCATGTTCCTCTGAAATAGAAACGGAAAAAATGAATTATAACATGCTGAGAGGTCTGGCCTCAGAACCTCACTGCCAACAACGTACCATGACACCTGTCTCCAACATTAGTCATCCCAGTGAACACAAAAATGACAAGAGGCCGCAGGAGTGCATCGGCTAAAGTCGATATCTGTCCTCCAAACTCCACAACAAAATATATAATTAAGATACATGAATAATAGCAATAAAAATTAAATTTAAAATATTTTTTGGAAAAGCTTTTTTGTTGAAAAAACACCTAAGTTCCCAAAGTGAACATTAAGAGCCCAAAGGCATCCCGATAGAGCCTAAGTGTGGACAAAATCCAAATTGTTGAGCTACACTACCAGAGTAATAATCTATGTATCCTACAGTAATTCTACAGTAATAAAATACAAAATACTACCTATACATGAGGACGCTGTCAATGTAAACAACGTCAATGAAAAAAACGGAAATAAGACATCAGGCACACAAAAAGGCCCAAAGTCAGAAACCAATTTAAATGCTATCATTTCATCTTCATACGAAGAAAAAACTATACATCGGATGGAAGATGACCTAACACCTCTAGGGTGAGGACGTAACCATGGGGAAAAACAGAATAAATATTCTGTAATACATGTTAAACTCCTAAGAAATTTAATAAAAAATTTCCAATAAAAAATAGCCAAAAAAGCTTATGGAAGGATAGGGAAGGAATACTTAACAAACAGTGGAATAATCATTATAAAAAATCATGACATCAGGCATATGTTCCGAAATTGGGAAACTTGAAATAATTTGATAATTATTATAAAGTTGCAGCCCTGAATGTCTAAACCACCATTGAACACTTCCATCATCCAATGACAGCCTTGGATCCACCAATTCTTGCATTGATTTGTGTCTGGCATCCTCAAAAAAGGAGATTTTAAAGCAAAGATGTCAGTTCACTGGTGCTGACTTTAGGGCCAAACAAAGAAAGATGCTGGCACCAATTCCGGTCACTTCCTGACGGCCGCGCATGCACCAAGAGTAAAAGTATGGAGGACCAGATGGGACTTTTAATTTTCAGTTTTGCAAGCAAATTTTGGGGATTGGAGGGTTCAAAATTTGTGTTTGTCCCTTGATAACTTTGAGTTTGCACCAGCCATTGCTTTATAGTATAAAAAATATCTAAGCTAACTCTTACGTTCTCATACAGCCCGAAACTGCCACTTTTATATTGTTTTGAAAGAGCTGTCTGAGGTGTATTCATCCATGAAACATCTACCAGTTAGCTTCATTAATCTTTACAATGTTTTACATCATTGTTGGCTGCCTTAAGGCAGCCAACAATGATATAACAACACTGTTATTTATTTATGTATTTATTGGGGTTTTAACAGCACTTTTGACAGCTAGGGTCACTTTGAGGAAACCAGAGTGCATGTAGATAACCACTGAGCAGTGGTGAGTAACTGCCAGACTCTTCAACTTACTAACTCAGTGCATGCAGAGTTAGCAGTGGTTGAAGGCAAGTGCTTCATCGACATATAGTATGATTACTATACAGTGCCACCATTTCCCACGTGGAATATCAGGATTAAGCATCTTACTCAAGGACACAATACAGTTACTGCTGGTCAGGATCGAACCATCAACCTTTCATTTTGAAGTCCAATGTTCAAAACAATGAGTCACTGTGCTCCCTATATGCAGGTGAGTACATTTATATATGGTAGTTATTATCATAAAAAATAATGTGAGGTTTTAACAGTTAACTCAGAGCTCCAGGGAATGTGCATACAGACATTAGCGCTTTACGTAACACATGTAGAAGACAACATTTGCAAAATATTTTTGATTTCCAAAATATTTCTAGCTACCATAAACTACACAGAAACTGAAAAGTTAAAAAATTTATAGTAATTTATATATTTTTTATACTTACCAATGACCCAGACATAGCTGGTGCCAACTCTTAAAAATCTAGGGCCAAACATAAATTTTGCCACCCAATCCCCAAAATTTGCATCTAAAACCAAAGAAATCATATCCTAAATGGTCCTCCATACTTTCCCTCCACTGCGCATGCGCAGTGTCAAGGAGGTCTCGAAATTGGCGCCAATAATCATTCTTACAAGCAGTGCCTGGTCAGTGCTATGTACTCAGCGGGGAGGTATGAGTTCCCAACTCCTGGGAGGGCCATCCCCGTCTGGGTCATTGGTAAGTATAAAAAATATATAAATTACTATAAATTTTTAAACATTTTTATACTGTACCAATGACCCAGACATAGCTGAATAGAAAAAAGGCTGGAGGGCCTAGGAAAATCCAGTAAGCTCAACTATATAAAACAGAGTCATCCCCTCGAGGAGAAAAGGAGTATTAGGCTTTACATGTATCTTTCTTATTTTATGATAAATTAGAAAGACACAACACCCTCCATAATTGAGCATAATAACATTCATGTTCTCTATTAACATCCAGTATAACCCTTTATACTAATTATTTTTAAAGTAAGCCAATAAATAAAGTTAGTCCAGAGAATTGAGACTCTTTATACTCTTTTAAAAGTGTCCGAGGATTGTATATTAACGCCTGTTTGACATGTGACATATACAAATGCTTCACACCGAGCTACACTTTAAAAATATGACATGAATGAATTTTAAACATTAGCTTTACACTTTAAAACCATCCCGGTAACGACTCAGAATTACTGACTCCGGAGGAGGTATCCCCTTGCTTTTCACTATAAAGCAGGTGACCTAAGGGAACACCCTCTCCCCCCCCCCCCCCTTCCCCTTGCCCTGGGTCAAATAGCCCAGAGCGAAGAGGGCAGCAGGACGGAGTCACTGCCGGAACAGAAAGCCTGCAAAACTATAGTTGCAACTGTTTAGTGGATGACATTCTGAGCAACAGATAATGGACAAAACAATGCAGGTCTCCAGAAATGGACTCAATATTTCTGAGATAAAAATTTGTGAATGTGGATGGCTGAGACCAATATGCAGCCTTCATTAAATCTGTAATAGCAACACTATTTGCGTAAGCCCAAGATGTAGAAAGAGCTCTTACTTCATGAGCCGAAATCTTAAGCACAGACTGCTGAGTTGAAGATAGATTATCATAAGCAGTACGGATAGTTCATTGAATCCATCTGGCAATAGAATGGACCGTAATGTCCTTTCTATTAGGCATCAGAGACAGAAAGAAGCGTTTTCATCCCTTTCTGATAAACTGAGATCTTTGTTTATAAATACGTAAAGCTCTAACCGGACAGAGTAAAGGCCTATGCCCGTCTGAAGACGGAAGGGCCTTAGTAATAATAGGTTCCAGATATTTATTAGGAGCCTGATTCTCAGCCAAAAATCCAACATTAGTAGTAAAGGTAATAGTGTTCCCGACACTACGATAGTGAGAATCGTCCACCGATAGTGCATGAAGCTCACTGACTCTTCTAGCAGAAGAGAAAGCTAAGAGAAATGCTGTCTTATAAGACAAGAATTTGAAATCTACTGTCTCAAGAGGCTCAAATGGCTTTTCTTTTAGTTTAAGAAGAACCCAAGCTAAATTCCATTTAGGAATTAATCTAAGGGTTCTAGGTCTATTTATCGAGAAGTTTCTAACTAATTTAGATAAAGAGACATTAGATCCAATTTGTAAACTATCATGGTGTGCATAGGAATCAGATAACATAGACCTATAACCTTTAATAGTAACAGGCTGCAGTTTGATCTCGTCAAACAAGTATACTAGAAAGTTTGCAATGACTGGTATGGAGGGATCAAAAATATCAACAGAATGATCCCTACACCAACGACAAAAGACCTTCCACTTAGCCGCATAGTTTAGCGAAGAGGAGGTCCTCCTACAGTTAGAAATCGCGTCCTGTAAAATGCTTGCCGTGCAAGAAGGACCGCACAATGGAAATACGTGAAGGTTGAGACCTTGCGGGTTGTGATGAAGTTGACGCGATTTCCCCTGCGAAAGAAGATCCTCTCGTGGAGGAAGTTTTCGCAGTAAGTCCCACAGCAGACACCTGAGTAGATCTATCCACGGTCTCTGTGGAGACAGAGATGCTACCAACAGAATTTTGCATTGTGATTGTTTTATCTTTAGCAATATTTGCTGAATCAATGGCGCTGGAGGATACGCATATCCTATCATTCCGTCCCACGAGATCGATAGAGCGTCTACTGCATATGCTCGGGGATCCGGACATGGCGACACATACGTCTGCAACTGATTTTTGAGTTGTGTCGCAAATAAGTCTATCATTGGCCGCTCCCATTGGTAGCAAATCTGACTGAATACCTGTTTGTTGAGAGTCCATTCTGACGGCAACAAGCGACCCTTCCGTGAAAGGGAGTCTGCTAATACATTCAGACGACCCGGAATATGACGGACCGAAAGCAGAACTAGGTGTTCTAGAACAAACAGAAGGATTCTTTCCGTTAAATTGAATAACGGAACGGAATGAGTGCCTCCCTGGTTCCGGATATACGCTACTACTGTCGTATTGTCGGACAGGATTTGGACATGTGCTTTCTGAATAATGTTCATCCAATGACGTAGTGCAAGCCAAATTGACATCATTTCCTTGATGTTTATGTGCTTGCCTAGAAACTGCGAATCCCAAAGACCCTGGCACTTCGAATCCGTTGGGATCAATGTTGCACCCCAACCTGTTTGACTGGCATCCGTCATAATCATAAAACTCGGATCCGGCAACTGCAGTGGGACTCCCTGAGTCAACAACTGAATGTTTGCCCAAGTCTGAATCTCTTGTTTCACTTGATTTGACAAGAGAACATCTATATCGAGCGAATGAATCTTTACACTCCAATTCTGAGTCAAGGAAATTTGGAGGGGACGAGTGCGTAACCGCCCCATCAGAATGGGATCTGCAGCGGCTCCGCACAGACCTATCAGTCTCATGAACTCTCTCGCTGTGACTTTGTCTGAGTGAAGACAATAGCGAGCGTAACAACTGATTAATTTCGCTCTGGTTAACGGCAGACGAACGAGATTGTTGTGCGTCTCGAAACTCATTCCCAGATGAGTGAATGACTTGGACGGCACCAGATCCAACTTCTCCTCATTTATTATAAAACCGAGACGTCGGAGTAATAGAAGCAGATTCTGCACATCGTTCTGAAGCGTTAACTCATTGCCGTACCTCTGAAGAATGTCGTCCAGGTAGGCCGACGTTACCGCAGACGAATGAGCTCGGAAATGTATCATTACCGAGTTCATTATTCGAGTGAAAGCCCAGGGCGCTAGGTTCAAGCCGAAGCACATCGCTCGGAACTGATATACAACTCCTAGGACTGCGAAGCGTAGATACTTTCTGAATGTCGGATGTACCATGACGTGAAAGTACGCATCTTTGAGATCTATGCTTGTAGCATAGTCGTTCACTCGAATACTCGCTCTGACTGATCGAATTGTTTCCATATAGAACTTCGGAGCGACGTTCAGCTTGTTTATCCAGCTCAGATCTATGACTGGACGGAACGAGCCGTCTGGTTTCGGAACCAGAAACAGATGGCTGTAGAAACCTGGTGATTCCTGGTCTTCTACGACCTCTACCGCGTTCTTCGTCAGCAGACACTGTACTTCTGATAAAAGAGCATCTCTTTTCTGCGGATTTGACGGAAGCTGAGTCCATTTTGGACTTCGAGTTAATGGAGGCTTTCGTTTGAAGGATATTCTTAGTCCTTCCGAAATTACCCCTCGAACCCAGGGGTCGTCCGTAATCGACGCCCACTCGTTTATAAAACTCGATAATCTTCCGCCTACCGCAACACGACAGAGGTTCAAACCATCACCTCCTGCACCTGCGAGGCTTGCGGAAGTAGAAACTACGTCCTCCACGACCCGCACCTCGTCCCGTAGACCTAGGGACGTCTGACCGGTTGTCTCGGCCAGAATAACGTCCCGTATGTGAGTCGCTGCCTTGACGGTCTCTAGAATAAGACCTAGAGGATGTATAAGAACCTCTATAGGAACTTCTCTTGGGCATACTTGTCCCAGAAGTGCCTGTCTTACTCTTTTCTGCTGTATCCGACTTTTTGGAAGCGGATTTGAATAGCAGAGAATCTGAAGCTTTCTTAGTTATCTTATCATAGACTGCTGAAAGCTTGCCGTCGAAGAGAAGCTCTCCGGAGACCAAAGCGACTCTGAGAGAGTTCTTCACCTTACTATCCACGCGCGTGGATGTAGCTAGGGCTGCGTCACGTCTAACCAACTCCAGGTTTGCCACTGAAAGGACAGAGTTATACGTGGAATAAGCTACTGCCCTTGAAAGAAGTCTTAATGAGGAATGTATATCCTGGAATTCTTTCCCTTGAAGACGTAATGATAACGCCTTAGTAAGGTGGTCTGCATATGATAAAGCGTCTAAGCTAACTCTGTTAAACATTATTGTCGTTTCCAACGTCGTGGTTGGAATTGACATAGACGACAGTATAGACAATTCCAGTCTTCAGCCTCGTCGTCTTGACGCAGAGGAACTCTCGATATGCCCTGTCCTGCCGTTTCGAATTTATTCCTTGAATTGATGAAAGGCAGATTTAGAGCATTTGCGGACAAGAAACCAGACTTGCCTGTTTTGGTAGCAAGCTTATAAATAGCGTCGTTCAATAATTCGAATGTTCTTGTGACATTATTGGACTGTGTCGGAAACTCAGGGACGATGTCCTTGAACCGATCAAAAAATTCTGTGTCCAATGACGCTATCAGTCTCTTATCCGGCATCGCAGCATTCTGGTCCGACGGAACAACTTGTGGAAGATAATGCCGGATGAAATCTACGGCAGCTTTATGTTGTTCCGAAAGGGATAGCTCCAAATCCTCCGAATCCCTTTCGCCATCCTGTCGGACCCTATGAAGTTCTCGGTCGTCCGTACCTGATGCTTCAGTGGAGCGTACTGACCCAGCGTTGTCGGATAATTCCTGATCCGACAGAGATTCTGTCGTTTACTGGGATGCTGCGATAAGTTGTGCTATTTGGGATAGCACGTCCGTCACTGAGGCCTGTGGAGTAGCGGTCTTACGTTGCTTTGCCGCTGGAAGCTCCGTGTACGTTGACTCCTGCATACTTCTCTTATGTGAACATCCGGAGTCTACAGGCCTCATGTCCCTGGCTACCGGATGGCATGACCTGGTCGCCGTGGAATCCCTGATTGGCGAAGCTGGCTGGATATCCGTGGTCACGTAGCCAAGGTGCGGTCGTGTGCGCTGCCGTGAGGATGAGGAAGCCTTATCGACAGTCTCTCCGGACTGTCTATATAACGGAGCGTCCCGAGCGGCGGACGTATGCTCCGAATGCGAAACGTTTTGTACCACAACATCTGGTCCCAGATGTTGTTGTACGAGAGAGGGACCTCTCTCGCTCGCAGCCCGGATGGACCTGGACGAGCTAGGAACCGGACTAATAGGCTTCCTCCGTTCTCTCCTCTGATCTGTCATCACTGGGTGTGCACTTTGTCTATTTATAGTGCTCGCATCACCCAAATCTCCTTCCTGGACCGCAACGGACGAACCCGGCTGCCGAACCATTCGATGAATGGACGCTACACTAGCTAGCGGACGTCAATGCCGTCGATCCTACGAGGGGCCTTTTAGGCAATTGACGTATTTCCATGAGCACTTTTGCCGCTAGCTCTTCATTTAACTGTGACGACGGAGGCACACTTTTGGAAGACATCACGGAAACATCATCCTGTTCTTGTTCCTCTGAAATAGAGACTGATAAACAAAAGTGACCCTGCGGAGAAAGGACCGGCATGGCCTTTTCCCCGCTAACAACATACCGTGACACACGCTTCCAATGTTTGTCATCCCAATTGACACATACTGAACAGGAGTTAGTGCGAGTACACTGACTACAATTAATACAATGATTATGAAAGTCAGAGGAAGATTTCCTCTTATTACAATTTGAACAATATCCTTTCATTGTGAAAAGAATACAAGAAGTCCTAGTACTCGCACCAACCCCTGAGAACAAAGAAACATAATAACATGATCCATTAACATAGAAAAAATAATTGAAATCAAAAAATTTTTTGAAAAAATATTTTTTCAGAAAAGCCCAAGTTTCTGAAAAGTAACGTTGAGCCCCAATGGATCCCAAGATGCCTAAGTGTGGACAAAAATTTTAAAAATATTTTAAAAAATTAATGCAACACTTACGTATAATAATAATGTATCTTGTTATGATTAAGCTAATACAAAGACAAGAAATCCCCCTCCACAGAGACTGTTGTCAATGTAAACAAGAAGTGTATAAACACCAGAAACATGACTCCAGGCACTGATAACCATAGCCCGAAATCAGTTACTAATAACACACTATCTGATGCAAAACAGAGACTTCCAGGGAAGAAACTGCAGAACATCAGATGGTAGATGCAGAACACTACGCCTAAACACCCATGGGTGAGGACGTAAACATGGGGAAAAGAACAGAATTCATTCTGTTACCCAGCTAAAACTCCCAAGAAATTTTAGTAATAATATTACAGAAAATATGCCAAAAGCATGGGAGAATAGCAAGGGGGGACTTAAAGGAAATGGAGAGAGGAAACACTGAACAAGCAGTGTAACTTTATAGCAAGAATGACAACAACAGGCCCATGCCTCGAAATTAGGCAACTTATCATAATTTCATAAAAAAATTTTAAGTTACAGCCCTGATTATTTCCTGCCACTCATTTTTCCTCTCCTCCTTCTATTTCCTCTTTAGATCCACCATTTCTCTAATATTTATGTGTCTGGCATCATTTAATTACAAGTACAAAGATCAGTCAGATGTGAACTGATGAAGGGCCAAACAAAGAATGATTATTGGTGCCAATTTCGAGACCTCCTTGACACTGCGCATGCGCAGTGGAGGGAAAGTATGGAGGACCATTTAGGACATGATTTCTTTGGTTTTAGATGCAAATTTTTGGGATTCGGGGGCAAAATTTGTGTTTGGCCCTAGATTTTTAAGAGTTAGCACCAGCTATGTCTGGGTCATTGGTACAGTATAAAAATATAATAAAATATGAATTGTGATTTTTGTGAATAGCACTAGGAGAATATGGCTTTTACTGGGTAAACGTTAAAACATATTGAGTTTTTTGCAAAAATGAACTGAACAAATTATTGAAACAAACAAATTTGAAAACTAAAACTGAATTGATTATACTTAGGTACAAAATTCAGTCCTATACTGAACAATTTAATCTGCATAGGGGCATCACAAAGATGATCAATTAACTTCCATCTCATCTGAGTTCTTGGAAATTCAAATTTGTTTGTGGATAAGTAAATGTTTTCCTGTACAGGTCAAGAGGTTTTTACAAAAATTGTTTCATTTGCAATGAATCAAATAACAATTCCGTTGCTGCAGGTGATGAGGGAGAAGTTACAGGACATTTCATTTTGTCCCACTAGTTAGACTCAGGATGGTGATAGGTTTGAGATTTGCCCCTTCTGTGCAGTCACTCTTTGAAACTCTTAATCTTTGTTTGATCTACTGTGATGGAAATAAGTAACAGATATAGAATATACCCATAGTAGCTTGGTGTACCAAATGTTCAACACGAGTGGTGAAGTGGTGTTAACCGCGAGCCTTTGGTGCACAGTTAACACCACTTCACCACAAGTGGTGAACATTTGGTACACCAAGCTACTTTGGGTATATTTTATTTATACCATGATCATCAGATTATTAAGAGTCGCTATTATTTTTTCCCGATTTTACTGTGCAGCAGCCTTACAACGTGCGAATTTATTTTTGTTTACATGAGCATTGGTGGGCAGTATGTCCGCTGTCAATTTGATCACCGAAACGGAATAGAAAAAGAAACAGGGCCTTTTTCATTTTCATAACATAATAACATACCATTTCGAGTTATGGATGCTTTATTAACATGAGACAATGCTTGTTTGTTAATTTTTGGTGTTTTATGGGGTAAACTCATTTAAAAATGTAATAAATAACTGCCACTTTCATTTCACTCTTTGCGAGGCAAGATACAATAAATTTAGACAAGTTTGCATTCAGGTCGACGTCACCAAAGGTCAACTTGGATGTAGTTTCACTGTAGGTGTAAATTTTAACTACTGAAATCCCATTGCTGGCGTGTTCACCACAGTTAGTGTGCAAAGCTAAAATTTATGTCACATGCTTTTCATATATAGTAGAATAGGTAATCATGGTACAAATAAACAGTCAGTCAGTCTGAGAAGCGGTAACATGGGTACGATTAATTCAATCAAAGAGAAAATCAATAATGGTAACACCCCTAATCTCAGGTAAATGGTTAAACCTTAAGACCTCAGATTACATTTATGACAATTACTATTGTACAGGGGAGAACAGTGGCTCCGTGGTTACGGCACTGAAATTCAAACTGAGAGGTCCACAGCTCAATCCCCCGCAGGGTAACTGCATTGTGTCCTGAATCTTGATTGCCCATGTGGGGACATGGTGGCACTGTGTACTAAGGCGTACAGCACGTCGATGGTGCACCTGTCGTCAACCAATGCAAACCCTGTTTGTATGGAGTTAGTACATTGGGGAGTCTGACAATTGCTTGCCATTGCTGGGTGGTTCTCTCTAGATACTCTGCCTTCCTCCATCCATAAAACTGTCTGACACGAGGTGACCCGGTTGTCAAAAGTGTTGTTAAACTCAAATATATAAATAAATAAATAAATAAATAAATAAATAAATAAATAAATACTAACATACGTACATGCACACAGTTGTACATTACTTAACCCTTTGCCCAATGTAACGTCCAAAACCGGCCCATGCTATTCACAATGAAAGTGTCAATGACCCTGTAGCTCAACTTGACAAACTTGAACTTGGTAAGTTATAAATGAAATGGCAAAATTGAAGATCATTGGTACCAATGTTATTTGATGAAATTTCAACATAACAGCATTGTGTGTGCACAACGTCAGAGTAATCCATGCATTTTTAAATGTAAACTGTAAGACTGGCTAAAGGAAGAATGTTGATACACAAATGCAGTGTGTTCAGAGGTTATTGTAAAAGGCAACTTTTTTCACAGAAATGAATGCTAATCAATAGCTCTTATCTAAAGTTCTTGCCTAATGAGCACACCAAGTTCAAAAACAATCCTATGATAAATGTGGCCTGCAGGCCATGTCAAAGAATTTTGATGCACAAATGCAATAAATTCAAAGATTGTTGCTAATAGCAACAGTTTTTGATGGAAATGAAAAGAAAATCAATAGCTCCTACCTTTGTCACCCTGCATAAGTATACAAAGTTTAAAAACAACCTGATAATGAATGTGTCCTCTGAGGAATGCCAAAGGAAGATGTTATTGCACAAATGCACTAAGTACAAGGACATTGCTTGTGGCAATGGTTTTTTTTATGGAAATTCATAAATATACCCTGCAGAGAGTGCAAAAGGGATAAGTTGATGCACAAATGCAGTAAGTTCAAAGGTTGGTGATAACAACAATAATTTTTTATGGAAATGAAAAAAAACCAACAGCTCAAATCTAGAGGTCATCCCGAACACACATAACAAGTTTCAGAGTGATCCGATCATAAATGTGCCCTGAAGGGTGTGTTAAAGGGAAATATTGAGGTCTGACTAAACTAAGTTCAAAGGTCAGTGGCAACATATTTTGACAGAAATGGAAGAAAATCGACAGCTCCCATATAGATGTCACCCCACATAAGCTCACCAAGTTTGCAAGCAATCCAATCATAAATGTGCCCTGCAGGGTGTGTCAAAGGGAAATATTGATGCTTAACTGCACTAAGTTTTTACTTAGTTCATCGAAGGTCATTGCCAGTAGCAACATTTTTGGACGGAAATAGAAGAAAATCAATAGCTCCCATCTAGAAGTAACCCTAAACAAGCATAAAAAGTTTCAAACCGATCTGATTATAAATGTGCCCTGTAGGACATGCCAAAGGAATATATTTTGACCAAACTAAGTTCAAAGATCGTTCATTTTTTGACGGACAGAAAAATGGAAGAAAACTGATAGCTCCCATCTAGAGGTTACCCCAAACAAGCATGCCAGGTTTCAAAGCAATCCGATCAGAAATGTGCCCTGTAGAATGTGCCAAAGGGAAATATTGAGGTCTGACTAAACTAAGTTCTAGGAACGTTTACCGCAGCAACATTTTTTGATGGAAATGGAAGAAAATCGATAGCACCCACCTAGATGTCTCCCCAAACAAGCATTCCAGGTTTCAAAGCAATCCGATCATAAATGTGCCCTGTAGGGTAAAGGGAAATATTGCGGTCTGACTAAACTAAGTTCTAAGAAAGTTGGCCGTGGCAACATTTTTTGACGGTGATGGAAGAAAATTGATAGTTGCCATCTAGAAGTCACTCCAAACAAGCATGCCAGGTTTCAAAGCAATCCGATGATAAATGTGCCCTGTACGGAGTGCCAAAGACAAATATTGAGGTCTGACTAAACTAAGTTCTAAGAATCTTGGCTGCGGCAATATTTTTGGACAGAAATTGAAGAAAATCGATAGCTCCCATCTAGAGGTCACCTCAAACAAGCATACCAAGTTTCAAAGCGATCTGATCATAAATGCGACCTGTGGGGTGTTTTTGAGTGGATACCCAAAATTATCTCATGAGTGACTGAGACAGTGGTTATTTTTTGCGAGCGCTTGTCTCTGTCACAAGTGAGATAATTTTCGGTATGCACTCAAAAACACTAGATTTTCTGTTTATTATATGTTTTTATAAGAATCTGATAATTCCACTTCCTTCAACCTTTAATTGTTGTATGAAAGTAAACAGTGCATTGAATCATTGTAACGTGGAAGTGATTTGATTGATACTCGGAACAGATAGCATCTTGCAATCTGATTCAGCTGGAGGGTTTCTAGTCGAAACATGGCCTGAAAATCCGTAATAGAAGTTTTTAGTTTGGTATGTCCTTTGAAAGGACGTACCAAACCCAAAAATTTATATTACAGACATTCAGGCCATGTTTGGACTAGCGGGTTTCAAGAATCATTTCAAGGTGAATACGTGTTGAATTATTGCTGGAAATGATCGATATCCACTCAAAAATACTAGATTTACTTTTCATTATACGTTTTTAGAACAAATTGATCATTTCCAGTAATAATTTGACTCATATTCACCTTGAAGTGATGCTTTGAAAGCCGCTATTTTGATTGATACCGTGAAAGTGAAAATTTCTATATCTTCACAGTGAGGGATACGATTTCTATGTTTCTGCAATTTCTTCGATAATCTATTGTTTAGCGTATAATAAAAGATTGTATGCATGCACATTGAGCACATAACACTTTTATCTACCATTCAGTGAACAAAACCCATAACTATGACTTATCAAAAATAGTCGTTGACAAAAAAGCCATGCTGAACAGCACTCAACTGATCAAAACGGTTGGATGCCATTTTCCGTTCTCTCAATCCAATGATACATGAAATTCCTTCAACATGAATGAACTTTTACGTGGTGATGAAAAATTATAAATTTAAAGTAATTTGTATTTTTTTTATACTTACCAATGACCCAGACTAGCTGGTGCAAACTCAGTATTATCAAGGGCCAAACAGAAATTTTGAACCCCCCCAATCTCCAAAATTTGCATACAAAACCAAAAATTAAAAGTCCTATCTGGCCCTTCATACTTTTACCATCTGCGCATGTGCAGCAGTCAGGAAGAGACCAGAATATGAGTGCCCACTACAATAATAGAGAAGACATATCATCAATAAGGAGCAATATCTAAGTAATTCCGTAATCTTAGCATGAATGATGATGATTAATGATTAATTATTAATGATTATGCTAATTGGGTGTAATGAGCCCCCAATTTAAGGCTATCCCGGACTAAGCCACTTAAATCAGGATGGTGTATTCAACGGTGAGAGACTAACCCCCACAAACACATGCCACATATCTAAGATGAGTAATAATCTACATACAAAAACAGCTTTACTCATAGTTACACACTTATTTTCAAGCTGGGCGAGATGAAGAAAAATCACCCCCCACCCTTTTTTTTGAAAGAATATTCTTCAAAAACAAAGAGGGAAGCGCTCTGGAATCACTGAAAAGCGGCACCAAATAATCAATATATAATTGCCCAACATGCACCCAGGTATTAATTATTGGTGCTTAACACCACTTCAGAAGCTAAGGCTATCGTGGCGATCCCGGTAATTAATAGCACACGCTTCTAACGTATACCTGAGTCGGAATACGTAGATAGGTCGAAAACTGGTAATATAACGTGTACAACCATACACTTGTCCAATTGAAATCCAATGGAAAGTATCTGTTAGAGCAAACATGCTTCTAAGGCAACCAACAGGCGACCTCGTTCAGGTGTACAATTCCAATAATAAAACTCTAAGTGAACCGTACAAATATACGAGAATGTGACTTCTCCAGTGTACCATCTATGATTAACAGACTCTTCACAGACTGTCCCCAAAATAATTAATTGTTGCTAGGGCCATAACAACCAATGACTGTTCGGAAAAAGAATATACTACTCTGAATAATGATGCCAAAAAGTTGAGAACGTATGCATAGAAAGCCTATTGGAAGTTTCATAACTGATCCAAATAGTACAAAAATTCTCATGAGCTCTACAAGTAGAGCAAGAATTTATATAATCTGTTCAATATAATCTGCCTATTATTGATTATTACTTATTGGTGTTTAAGGTCATATACTTATGCACAATGGCTAATCATGACCGTGACAGTTTTACGGGTGGAGGAAGCTGGAGTACCTGGAGAGAACCACCGAGTAATGAAGAGCAGCTGCCAGCTCTACAACATCGTAACTCTGAACTCTGCGCCGTGGCACAGGCAGGGTTAGATTGGTTGAAGACATGCACCATCAATGTGCAATAAGCCTTAGTACACAGCGTCATCATGCCCCATATAGGCAATCGGGGTTAAGTGCCCTGTCCAAGGACACAACGCGGGAGTGCGAATCAGTCGTTGAAATGGTCACCATCCGACTACATGCGTCTGCCTAATAATACACATATTATGCACGCAAGCAATGAAATCCCGCATGGACTCATCTGAATACAGCCTGTATCCACTGTATGATCGAGTGATATAAGTGTAACCAGGAAACTGAATAAATAATACGATGTTATTATGCAGGTAACGAGTTATAATCTCATATGTCGTAAGAAAAGGCCAGACCGCTCTGAGCGATACTTTTCAGAGCGGACTAATAGCCACATTGGAGAATGCCGCCCAGATAACCGACATCTTAGCCACACAGGTACACGAAGGATAGCAATTTACTGACGAGGAATCATATGTTCGTATATGACTTATAAACAAACAACCACAGGAAACAAATGAACTAAACAGTGGATGTGCCCATGAGGTCGCCGTTAGAACACGACCCAGCCGCCAATTGAGCAGCCATGCCTCAAATGACTAACTATTGACCCGAACATGCGAAGTCAGATAGCTAGTCTGCGATCAACATGCTTCATTAATCAAGCAGGGGAAGATGCCATTAGCTGCATATCCTTGAATGCATTCGAGGCTTACAGGAAGAAAACTAAGTTCTGCCCTGTAATACCCCCCTCACCCGCATTACTTGAATCGTTCTTGTGTTGGTTATCAAATAGTATAGGAACCGCAGGGCTCCTTCATGCCTGACCGACTCCATACTGCCACTAAGGACAGAGAGGGACGTGGTGAACAAATAATACACCATATAGACATAATATCCAGTCTCTAGGGTGGAAATATAATCCACAGCAATAGACTGGATAGAAATGAAAAGGGAGACGAAAACAATGTTCCGACACCCGATCATAAAAATCTAGATGAATTCTTACGTTCGATCTGATATCAGGAAATATATTCCTGAGAATGAGATTAGTTTAGGCATTTGAAGAAATCCTCATTAATCACACTAGGTTAATATGGCATCATCAATAGCGCATATTGCCTGAGATAACCAACACCAGACCATACCAGTAGGAAGAGAATAACCTCCTCTAACATAATGCTATCATGTCCGCTAGAACAATGAACTCAGCCTAGCTGAAGCAGCTAAAGGTCTTCCTGTCCATGGAGAAAATTAAAAGGCTGATAACTGTGGCCTTAGAAGCTCAGTAAGGAGACTTACAACACCAGCCGTAGCTTATAAGTCTTCATCTCCATGAAGACAGATATATCGGTGTAAATTACGACCTTGAAAGCTCACTGAACGGAGACTTACAGCTATCGTTGGCAAGATAGGGAATGAAGGGCCGCTATATTAACAGCCCTAAATTCCCAAGGAGACAGTAGTCTCAAGAGATAATTATTTCAGTTATGTCATTGCATAAATACTGAAAAAACATCACTCATGATGCTAGCTAGGTTACTAAAGTGTAAACAAAAAGACTCAAGTCTATGACACCTATGAAAACAAACCGAAAAGCACTTTTCCTTTAGCGGTTTTATTCCCAAAAGACAGCGGTCAGAGCCTAGCTAACATAGCTTAGAAGTCATCATCTCCAGGAAGACAGATATCTCAGTGTAACTTGCAACAATGAAAGCTCACTAAATGGAGACTTACAACCATCATAGCGCAAGGTAGGGAATGACGAGCCACTATACTAACAGCCGTAATTCCCAAAGAGACAGTAGTCTTAAGGTAACTACGCAGTGATGAGTCCTTGTCTGCATGAAGACATATCTATGTCACTTGCGACCTTTGAAAGCTCACTAAATGGAGATTTACAACACTAGCCGCCAATGTATAAGACCGCTGTAACTGTACATAAGGCTGCTAAGGTGTCCACAATGGTATTAAATGTCCTGACGCCAAGGAATACAACACTGAGAAGGAAAAGACGTTATTCCCTCTAACGTCTCTATTCCAAACAAGACAGCTGTCTCAGTATGCCTGACTATGCACTATGGAACCTCTATTCGTAAAGAATAGGGCATAGCATTTCTTATACTATTGCTAAGCCAAGGAAGGCGTTGTTAATCGGGACAAAGGCCCTCGACACCTGAGCCAAAAGATCCAGGGATGAAAGATCTTCGTCTGCAGACTTAATAATATTCTAAGAGCTTAAGACTAAATTTCATTGTCTTAAAGTGCCCTTCTGTGAGGGATGGAGACTCACACTCAGACTCCATAACCCTCTCAAAATCCAAATGTTCGATCTGAAAATATGGTCAACTCCACCCGACTGAATGGATGACTGGACCAATGCAGCACCCTCCGACAGCTCACCATCAGTTTGTTAAACGTTAGTACTAGCGAATACTGGAATGCTGCGATACGCAGAGCAAACTGTGGCAGCCAGACTGGGACCGAGGCTAGCAGAACAATGATAATACACTTGTTACCATAAGCTGCTCACGGGATGGAGATCCTCGACACATGTCCCGTATAAAAAGCCTTCAACGACTAACTATCGACCCGAACATGTGAAGTCAGGTAGCTAGTCTTCGATCAACAGGCTTCATTAATGAAGCAGGGGAAGATGCCATAGCTGCAACCAGATCCAGCTGCAATGCGGAAGGAGCATCCCGAACCGCAAACGTGAACGGGCACCCCAACTCACTAAAGTTTCTCGAATCAAAAACAGTCAACCTTCACTGCTGTCGGAAAGGAGATGGTTCTTCAGTTCGCTGTCTGCTCCAGCCCTTTGCCGAGCGATCCGTTAAGAACTTGTAGGCATCTATCCCTTATCATGCGAATCCATGGAAGAAGAGGAAGCTGTAACCACAGCCGACCCTGGCTGAAGTGCAGAAGAAGCATTCGACTCGTCACATAGGACGGATGCTCCTACTCATGAAGTTTCTTACAACACAAAACAGTCGTCCCCGACTGTTAACATGAAGAAAAACGCTCTGCACTCGCAATCTGTCCCCAGATCTCGCTGAGTATCCCACTTGGAAACTTCTAGGCTAATCCTCTTTTGCGCTTCCATGTAAGTAGAAGAAGCCATAACTGCCGCCAGCCCTGGCTGCAGTGTGGAAGGAACGTTTGGATGCGTGTTCCAACTCAGTGTGGTTTCTCACAACGGACACAGTCGACCTCGACTGTTAACAGGATGGAGATGGTTCTCCAAATGGTGATCTGACCCCAGATCTAGCCGAGCATCCCATAGAGAAACTGGCTTCTTCTACATGCACAATTGACCGGACAGCTCACCACCGGAGTTTCCGGGAGGCTGCACTTGCACTTGCTGGGATGCTGCGATGAGCTGTGCAATCTGTGACAGCAAGTCCGTTACCGAGGCTTGAGGAGCAGCGATCTTCCGTATGACACCTCTTGCTTTTCCTGGGACGAAGATCCGGATGTAGATCTCTACTACCGAACATCCCAATGATTGAAGCCTCGGATCACTAGCTACCGGATGGGCCGACTTCACGGGCGAAGACTGGATACTCTGATCCCGGCTGCAGTTTAGAAGGTGTGTCCCGAGTGATGAGTGTGGACGTTAGCCCCTGCACAGGAAGTTTATCAAACGACATTTGGCCCCAATCTTTTCAGACCTTGCCAAGCCTCCCTAAGATAAACTTGCAAAATACTACACAAGCAAGTTTCTCAACAATATTTCACCCCAAATGTTGCTGGGTTAGAGAGGGGCCTCTCCCGCTCATGGTTCTATCTCCCTAAGAGAAACTTGCAGGCTTCCTCCCTATTTCCGTCGTCCCAATTAACACATGTAGGACAAGAATCCATAGGAATGCATCGACTACAGGCAAGGCAACAAGCATGTAAATCCGAGGTAGACTTCCTCGCCTTGCATTAGAGTAGTAAGCTTACATAATTACAAGCAAAATACAAAGTGGATAGCACTCCTACAAACTCCACAATAAAATATATGATAAAGATACATGAATAATAGTAAACAAAACCAAATTTGAAAAATTAAATCAAGAAATTTTTGGAAAATTTTTTAAAACGCCTAAGTTCCCAAAGGGAACATGATGAGCCCAGGGGCATCCCGATAGAGCCTAAGTGTGGACAAAATCCTAATTTTTTGAGCTACATAACCGGAATCATAATCAATGTATCCCACAATAATCCTACAGTAATATAGAGCTAAATACTACATATATTTGAGGACGTTGCCAATGTAAACAATGTCAAGGAAAAAAATGGAAACAAGACATCAGGCACACAAAAAGGCCCAAAGTCAGTAACCCATTTAAATGCTACCAGATGCAAAGCTAGATCTTCATATGAAGATAAAATGATACATCGAATAGAAGATGCAAGACCAAAATGACCTAACACCCCTAGGGTGAGGACATAACCATGGGGATAAACAGAATAAACATTCTGTAATACATGTTAAACTCCCAAAATATTTAATAAAAAATTTCAATAAAAAATAGCCTAAAAGCTTAGGAGTTTAACAGGAGGGCTTCAAGGAAGGATAGGGAAGGAATACTTAACAAGCAGTGGATAAATCATAAGCAAGAATGATGACGTCAGGCATATGTCCCAAAATTGGGAAACATGAAATAATTTTTATAATTATTATAAAGTTACAGCCCTGAACATTTTAAACCAACATTGTTCACTTCCATCATCCATTTACAGCCTTGGATCCACCAATTCTTGCATTGATTTGTGTCTGGCATCCTCAAAAAATGAGATTTAAAAGCACAGATGCCAGTTCATTGTTACTGACTTTAGGGCCAAACAAATAATGAGGTTTGCGCCAGTTATGGTCTCTTTCTGACCACTGCGCATGCACAGATGGTAAAAGTATGGAGGGCCAGAAAGGACTTTTAATTTTTGGTTTTGTATGCAAATTTTGGGGATTGGGGGTTCAAAATTTGTGTTTGGCCCTTGATAATATCGAGTTTGCACCAGCTGGTCTGGGCCATTGGTTATTACTATAACAATATAATCAAACTAAGGCCGAGTATGCTTTTTCCATCTGGGCAATATTTCAAACCAGATTCAATTCAATTCAATTGCTAAGGCCACTCAAGGGATAGGTGGATCATTTGCAAAAACAACTAGGGGATTATATTTCTGAAGATCACTTTAAATGCATGAAGTAACTTCATTCCTTATTTTTAGAAGCGTGCAAATCACAATGAGGTTGATGTTACTTTTCAAATTTTCTGTTTGCCACTTTCAATTTTTGTATTTGACCTTCATCTTTTTTCTTTTGGTATTTTGGATTGTTTATGTACAAGATCGTGAAATTCCCTGCAACATGAAATATATGTTGAGAGAAACTAGACTCATTATAAGTTTTCGATGGGAATGACTTATCATAACCAGCACCACTGAAATAGTAACTCAGGCCCATGTGTGTTCATTTCTCACTATGCCATATGACCTTTATCATTACCACAATAACGATACACAAGATCTTTTATCTCCATTTTTATTATCAATCCTGATTCTGCTGTTTGAGATTATGTTTTTAGGTTAATGGTAGATAAATATCAGAATCATCCAATACCAAATGATATTACTACCTTGTCTTTGGTTGAGTGCATTTGTAGCTGCATCCATTTCACCTGATTGGATACTCAGGCCAGTTCCTGTAGCCAATCTCTCTCCTCGAAAGTAAACTGCAACTGTATAGGTCCTCTTGTTGGTTGGTCCCTTTGACTGGATGACTCTAAGTAGAGAAATAAAATTTTACAGTAAATTCTTTATGTATTCCCTTTTTATGAAAGGTTTGAGCTATTTTAAAAATAATATAACTCAGGCTTCTGGCACAACACAGTAAATGAAATTCCATGCTTTTCCAGGACATTATAAAGTTTTTTCAAGATTGACAAAAAAAAATCAGGTTTATCTAATAGAACATAATAGCAACACACTACACAAAAAAGAAGTTTTGAAAAACAATTATAAATCTTTTTTTCTCTGTTCAAGTCTACAAGCCATTTATACTCCAGTATATATAAAAAAATAAGCTGTAGAAGAAGAAAAAAAGGAACTTCCCTCCAGCTTGTCTTTCAGTGACTAATACTAACCCCTGGGGAAATGTAAATAGCCGATTTTGAATGAATTGAATATCGAATTGAATTGGTGAAAACAAACCAAAATTCAATTCGAACTTTGAATCGAATCACAGTTAATGGATACGTCGTCAAAAGAAAAGTTTTTTTTCTAAAATAATACCTCTGATTATTAAAAGACACACAGTTATGTAGAGTGCATTTTTCTTCTTACAACTTCCCATGCTGTAAACTGATATAAACCAATATGCTAGTTATTGATTGAAACTATTTAAATTGTTGATTTTCTAGCTTCGAAACTACAGCAATAAACATTTTTAAACGAACCTGGCTAATAGGGCTGATACCTCACTTTTATCATGTTTTCTTGGAAAAAAACATGTTGCAAATTGGATCGACTCCATTCCTGTGGTGAAGCCATTTGTTTAATTAAAAATGCAGAATTTCTAAAATGAAACAATAATTCAAAGCCAAATGGAGTTGATCTGCTTATAAATTAAAGCTTGATCTACTTCTGTTTATATAATAATCAGGGGTTTTCTTTTAGAAAACAGTTGCTTTTGATGATGTATCCAGTAACTGTGATCGAACAGAAGAATACTCAATATAAAATAATATGATAATGTTGTGGAACAAATAATTTGTTGAAGTTGAACAGCTGAATAACTTTTAAAAGTTCGAAACTTAAAATTTTCATACATGGTCACTGGTCATAACGTACAATAAGTTGAAACAAACAGTTGTAGCACTAACAGTGTTCATAGCGATGTAGCTACAACAGTGGTACAGTTGTAGCTACATTGCTACAAACACTGTTACCGCTACAAGTCAGTTACATTTCTACTCAGAACTGTCACAAACTTATGGCCAAAGTATATTCAAATTTCCGATTTCAAATCAAATCAAATTGAATGTAGACTTTCAAATCAAATTTCAAATTTTTGCAGGAGCCTACTAACCCCTTACATCAATAATGAAAAAACTCTCTGAGACAGCTTCCCAAAGAAATGTTAAGGGTTCGTTTTGTCAACAAAAGATAAGTTGAAAGGAAATAATCTTGCTTTTGTGAACAAAGGATAAATTGAAAGGAAATAATCTTGTAATTGTTTTAAAACTTATGTACATCATGTCAGCAATGAAGATGATAAAAAATCAGTGGATAGTATAGGTGACCCCAATAGGGGCCTGATGAAAGGTCATTTTGGCGATTCATTATAAGAGGATGAGGATCATGAAAATATTTTCAGTTTTCCTTTAGAACAGTAGGTTGCATCTGGTCCTTCTATCAATAGTATTAACATTGCCAAATATATAAATAAAGTATGTTCATCTGCCAATGACTGCAACAAGCTCAAAGAGCTCATGGATAAACACTCAATAACAGAGAATTGTAAATTTGTCAAAAGGCCAAACACAAATTTTGAACCCCCCAATCCCCAAAATTTGCAAACAAAACCGAAAAATTGAAGTCCTATCGGGTCCTCCATACTTTTGTTAACTGCGTATGCGTGGTAACCAGGAAGGTACCGAAATTGGTGCCAAGCATCATTCTTTCTATAGTGCCTGCTAAATGTTATAATCAGCAGGGAGGTATGAGTGCCCACTCATGGGAGGGCCATCCCTGTCTGGGCCATTGGTAAGTATAAAAAATATACAAATTACTTTAAATTTATCATATTTTTATACTAATAACCAATGGCCCAAATTGAGCTGAATAGTAAAAAGGCTGGATGGCCTAGGACTTAGAGGAAAATCCACTCTCTCAATTACTTCAATAAGAATAGCTCCTACAGGAGAATAGGAGAAGACATCCTACAGGAGAATAGGAGAAGACAGAGGAATTACATATGTCCTTCTCATATAAAAAAAAGAGAATGACACAACACAAACAATGTAATTGAGAATTACATAATTACGTAATTTCTCCATTTAATGCCAGCATAACCCTTTATGCTAATTCGGTGAAGGAAACCAATTATAAAGCTAGTCTGGAGAATGAGATGCTTTATACTCATTTAAAAGTGTCCGAGGATTGAATAAAAATGCTCGTTTGACATGTGACATATACAAATGCTTCACAGTTACAAATGCTACACTTTAAAAACAGTACAAAAATGAGATATAATTATTGCTTCACACCGAGCTGCACATTAAAATCACCCAGCTCTGATGCTGGACTACTGTCTCTGGCAGAGGTATTTCCTTGCTTTTCACTATAAAGCCAGATAATATAAGGGAAAAATATCTCCCCCCCTCCCCCCCCCCCCCCCCCCCCCCCCCCCCCCTGTTCTGAAGGACAATTCCTCAGAACAAAGAGGGCAGCAGAACGGCATCCGTGCTTGAGCAGACTGCCTAAGACATCTTCTAGATGTAAGATTAATGGACAACATTCTGAGCAACAGAAAGAGGACCTAAAGATCTAAAGTCACCAGAGATAGACTCTAAATTTATAAGGTAAAACTTGGTAAATGAAGAGGGCTATGTCCAGTAGGCAGTCTTCATAAGATCAGTAATGACTATACTGTTAGAATATGCCCAAGAAGCAGACAGTGCTCTAACCTCATGCACTGAAATCTTGTTGATAGAATGTTGATCCAGGGAGACTTTCATAGGCAATACGTATTGCCAGCTGAATCCATCTAGCGATTGAATGGACAGATATATCCTTTTCTTTAGGAATCAGGGAAAGAAAGAATCTTTTTCTTCCCTTTCTAATAAAACTTGATCGACGCTTATAAATGTGCATTGCTCTAACTGGACACAGCAAAGGTCTACGGTTGTCCAAGAATGGTAAAGCCTTAATGATAATAGGCTCCGGCCACTTATCCGGAATCTGATTCTTAGCCAAGAATCCCACTTCCGTAGTGAGGGTAATAGAATTATCCACACTATGGTAATTGGAAGCATCAACAGATAATGTATGAAGTTCACTCACTCTTCTGGCAGATGCAAAGGCTAAGAGAAAGGCCTTTTTATAGGTCAAGAATCTGAACTCTACATTGTCTAATGGCTCAAACGGAGCTTCTTGAAGCTTCAACGGAACCCAAGCCAAATTCCATTTAGGAATTAATCTGCTAGGTCTATTAACAGAGAAATTTCTAACTAGCTTGGATAAAGAAGAATCTGATCCAATAGCCAAGTTATCATGATGAGCATATCATACCTACCCATCAATAAGCCCAGGGGACATGTGAAAAAAATCGTTAGAAAAATTGGGGGTGGGCTTATTTACGGAGAAAACCAAGTGTAAAGTGAACAAAGGATCCCTACGAGTACTGGTCGCAGATTATGATGTTCAGTAGGTCAATTTTGAGTGACTGATCACCCCGTTTGTTTTGGTTGACTTTATATCTGAAATAAATATAATAAAAATGCACATACATTTCTGAGTTGTTTATTTCTTTGTTTCAGATCCACTATTCCAATTATTCAAAATAAAAATTAACAGAGAAAATGACAAAAATAATATTTACAAATCGGGACAAAATAAGCTGAAACTGACGAAAACACACGTGGTCGATTTAGAACTATTTTTTAGGCTGACTCGGTGTCAGTACATGATATTGTTGACTTTTCAAGGGTAAAATATAAAATAAAATACATTTTATATTTCTAGTACTGATACGTTTATCAGTGCTGGAAATATAAAATGTATTTTATTTCATGGATAATGTTTCAAAATTATGGCAACTTAATGCGTAACCATGTATACATGTACCGGGTAATGTAACTGTAAGTGAAAGATTGGAAATCACACGGCATTTCTATTTTTAAAATTATAAACAAATGCTTGCGAAAAAATGAAAACATTGAATAACTCTGGTAATTTCATCCGATGCTTGTGTCATTAAAACCCCTAAAAACTGAATGATTAAAGATAATAATACAGAATTCCTTTAATACAACCAAGGGAATACTTTATTATTTTTCTTAAAAAATGAAAAAAATTATAGTAATTTATATATTTTTTATACTTACCAATGACCCAGACTTAGCTGGTGCTAACCCCAAAATATCTAGGGCCAAACACAAATTTTGCCCCCCCAATCCCCAAAATTTGCATGCAAAACCAAAAATTAGAAGTCCTATCTGGCTCTCCATACATTTTACCCTCTGCACATATGCAGACTCCAGGAAGTCACCAAATCTGGCGCCAAATGAATCATTCTTTGTACAAAAAAGGATTATAATAATTCAGGGGGAGGTATGAGTGCCCAGTACTGCCCACTCATGGGAGGGCCATTCTCATCTGGGTCATTGGTAAGTATAAAAAATATATAAATTACTATAAATTTTTTCATATTTTTATACTGTAACCAATGACCCAGACTTAGCTGAATTGTGAAAAGGCGCAGAGCCTAGAACTTCAGAAATAGTAGATCAACATAGATCAAATCCTTCAATCCATGATGAAGAAATTAGAATTACATGTATGTCTCTTAATACCATAACAGAAGAGACATAACCTAATATGTATCCCAATTATGTACATCCTAAATCTAAGAATAAAATCATCTTAATTAGGATGTAACAAATAAACTATTTTAGAGACTAGTCTGGACTAGGCCCTAAAAATAATTAAGGCATAGTGAGAATGAGAGAAAATTTCCCATAAACCTAAGCCACACAATAATACTGCAGCTGATCGCCGAACATAGTATGGACAAGACAGCTTCCTCAATAGTTACATACCCCATAAGGCAGAGAAGTGGACAAAATGACCCCCCCCCCCCCCGCCCCCACCTTTTTTTTTAACATAACTTCAAAGAAAGAGGGGAGAGCTCCAGAATCAATAAGCAGAACCCAGAAACAATATAAATAAATATCGATCAGGCACTCAAAAAATTAATTCATGAATAATAAATGGTGCTTAACGCCACTTCACAAGCCAAGGCTATAGCGATGATTTTAGTAAATAACATTATCCACTATAAAATATGCACTGCAGACGCCATATACAGGTACGACAAAATCAGTGAGAAATCAATTATAACATATACATACAAAAGCGGGATAAGATAAACAATCTCTGCAGAGAAAACACGCTTCAAGATCATTCACAGGAGGCCTCTGTAATATTAAATCCGGTAAAAAACACTCTCCAACATGTACTATTTGGTATCTACAACTATAAACACGTGAGAATATGCAATTCGAGAACCAACAAAATAGAGACCAGGATCTAGAAATTGAGGTAGGTAAGATTTATTTATTTATTTATTGTTGTTTATGGTCACATACTTCTGCACAATGGCTAATCATGACCACAACATGGAGATAAAGTCAAGGTCAGTCAATCGTTTATACCCCATGTTGCCTATTTTAGAGGACTTGCACCCCAAGCATTAGTGACTGGGTCCTATTTTACCAGTGAAACAGAGCCTGTTTACCACAGTAAACAAGCACTGCTTCACTTCCCGGGGTTCCCACAGGGGGGGGGGGGGGGGTAAGATAAACCGGCTCCAAAATCAGAAAATAAATACCGGTGTGCCATGATATCTTCCCCCTGGATATCTTCCCCCCACTCTGGATATCTCCCCCCCCCCCCACCCCAAAAATAAAATATGAAAAGAACTGAACAAAAAGATAAAGATAAGAACATTTATTTATGGAATTTTCATTGAAATTAACACAAAAAAGTTGTTCAACTCTTTAATATATACATGACCAGTGAATAGAAAATAGGCAATCTCAGAAGCAACTATTTTACAAATATCAATTGTTTTTTTTACACCCAATTGACATTCATAGAACCTTTTGCAGCCATTGTTTGGACTTTGTTATGGTTGGCCCCACGGTGTAAAAAAATCTATTGATATTTTTGAAATAGTAGCTATGTTTTTTGGACAGGTAAGGCGGAAGGTATGCAGTTTGGACATCTCCCCCACCCCAACCTCATCCACGTGTTCGGAAAAGTCCCCAAAATTGCTGGAAAGGTTCTAAGATTGCCTATTTTCAATTCACTGGTCATTATTCAATGGTATAAGCCAAGTGGAAACTGTTTTTAATTTGTTCTATATTTTTTGACACGGGTGGGGGGGAAGATAACCAGGCCTGGATATCTTCCCCCCACCCATGTCAAACTCCCAATTGACATTCATAGAACTTTATGCAGCCTTTGTTTGGACTTTGTTATGGTTGGCACCACGGTGTAAAAAAAACCTATTGATATTTGTGAAATAGTTGCTTCTGAGATTGCCTATTTTCTATTCACTGGTCATGTATATATTAAAGAGTTGAACCACTTTTTTGTGTTAATTTCAATGAAAATTCCATAAATAAATGTTCTTATCTTTATCTTTTTGTTCAGGACGACCTGGACGAGCATACCTCAGAACATGACCACCAAGTTCCTACCAACAACATCTGTCCCCAGAGTTGTTATAAGAGAGAGGGACCTCTCTCTTGCTCGCAATCATGGACGACATGGACAAGCGTACCTCCACACTTGTCAGACCGACATAAGTTCCTACCAACAACCTCTGATCACAGATGTTGTTATAAGAGAGAGGGACCTGTCTCTTGCTCACAATCACAGTAGACCTGTACGAGCATACCTCAGAACTTGACCGCCATGTTCCTACCAACAACCTCTGATTGCAGATGTTGTTATAAGAGAGAGGGACCTCTCTCTTGCTCACAATCATGGAAGACCTGTATGAGCATACCTCAGAACTTGACCGCCAAATTCCTACCAACAACCTCTGATCACAGATGTTGTTATAAGAGAGAGGGACCTCCCTCTTGCTCGCGATCACGAAGATCCGGACGAGCATACCTTGGAACTTGTCTACTTCCTCCTTCCCGTGCTTCCTCCTTCCCAATGTCGCAGGGTGAGCATGTTTGTATGTTTATAGTGCTCGCTACACACTTATTCCTCTTCTCGACCGCAACGGACATACCCGGCATCACGTCCCTCACATACGAGTTAGATCTGCCGGTCAAGCTAGCTGGCGACAAGGTCATCAATCCTACTAAGGATCTAGGCCTTGTCTAATACCTGAGTACTTTTGCTGCTAGCTCTTGACTGATTTGCAACGACAGCACACTTTGTGACGGCATCACAAAGCCACATCATGTTCCTGTTCCTCTGTAAATAGAAACTAAAAAACTATAGTGACCTTTTGACAAGAGGACCACTGAGTCCCCTTGCCGCGATAGGACCGATAGTGTCCACTCGCCTAACACAAACCATGACGCCCGTCATTCAGATTATCAAATCTGATACATGGAGTAGAATTAGTGGTAATACATCAAGTAAACTCATTACGACTGAGTAAATAAAGGAAATGTTCCTTTATTTGACATACTATTAGATAAAAATAATTACCTAAAACTAATATATGTCATTGTACCACCACCAAATCTACATATAATATAAGATAACATTAAATATAATCAATGAAATAAATATATCCAAAAGAAAAACTCTTTCAAAAATAAAATAAACATTTTTGAAAAATTTTTCCTAATATAAGAGTCCAAGTTCCGAACGATAAGCCCAAAAAATCCTAAGTGTGGACAAAATTATAAAAATTGTGTAAAATTAACTACCACACTATCAGAATATTTAAGGTTACCTACAACTGTTGTTCCAAAATAAAAATAGGAAACTACCTAAAGATGTAAACAAAACACCGGAATCAAGACCCCAAGCAACACGGCCCGAAGTCAGTAACAGAAACAATCAGTAACAGAAACAAGACTATCCGATTTAAAGCAAGAGATCTTCCTCAGAAGAAAAAAGAGATCTCTCGGAGACCAAAATGCCCGAACACCCTAAGAATGAGGATGTAACCCTCGGGATGTACAGAATAATTTTCTGCATAACTCTCAATAAATTTTATAAAAAATCTTTATTAAAACAAGCCAAAAAGCTTGGGAGCTTAACTGGGGGGGATCAAGGGAAGGCAGGGAAGGAATACTAAATAAACAGTGGATAGATCATAATCAATCAGAGATAACGTCAGGCTCATGTCCTCGAAATTAGGGAACATGAACTAATTTTACAAAATAATAAAAAATTACAGCCCTGAATGTATCAAAGCACCGTTTCTTCCTTCCATCATCCAATTCTGTCCTTGATCCACCAATTTAACCATTGATTTGTGGCTGGCATCATTATTAATTGAGATTTAAAAGCACAATTATCAGTTTGTTGTTATCTGACAAGGGCCAAACAAAGAATGATTTATTTGGCGCCAGATTCTGTGACTTCCTGGAGTCTGCGCATGTGCGGAGGGTAAAATGTATGGAGGGCCAGATAGGACTTCTAATTTTTGGTTTTATATGCAAATTTTGGGAATTGGGGGGTAAAATTTGTGTTTGACCCTAGATATTCTGGGGTTAGCACCAGCTAAGTCTGGGTCATTGGTTACAGTATAAAAATATCAGTTTTTTTGTTTTTTTAATGATTCGAGTGTTCGTCATCTGTGCTCCATCCTTCACAATCACACTTGAAACACCAGAAACTGCAAACTAAATTAAAAATACACTTGCACCGGATTACTATCACTGTTCAATTCAGTTCAATTACAAAACAATATTTCCACATTCATCGAACCCCTCAAAGTCAACATCTTCATCTGAGTCTCCCCTATCCTCAGGGAAATGCACTCCAAGTTCAACCTCACCATCACTGTCACAATTTGTTTGTTGTTCAAAGCACGTGTTTGCCTCACTTTCAACTGAAACCTTTCCAATGTCAGTCACACCACATTTTTTTATTCTGTTTTCCATAAAATAGTCCTCTGAACCATCCAGCGCATTACTTATTCCACAGCTCAAGAAAGATTTAATTATGGTTGTTTCATCAATTGTTTCCCACGCCATGCTGACCCAGTTGATGACGACTTGTCTGGATGGCTGAATAATAAACAACTAAACAACAACTAATTTACTTATGACTTTGGAAGGCTGATAACCATATTTATTTACAAACCTGTTTCTTCTGTACACAGTATCAAAGACCACAAAACTTTCTGATCTTTATTTCAAGTTGCACTGTTACACAAACACTCACAACATGAAACGTAAATAAAAGCACACGGGCGTGCTTATAAAAAAACAAGCTATATTTAATCGGACCGCTGTGGTGTGGATTGAGACTCCCCATTGTTAATACAAAAATGGCTTCATATGTATGTTGTTTTCAAACAGCTTTTCAATTCATATTTGACAAAGTGGATATTAAAATGAAGGTACGAAGTTATATTTGTTTTTTGAAGCACCTTTTTGATATGACTGCTTCAGATAACCAAACAACTCATTTTCAAGCAAATAAAAACCCGATACCTGGGTGGCCATACTGCCTGGAATAATTAATTATGAACTGGAAATTTCCCGTTCATTTCTAAATATGAAGGATCAGAGCAGAGTGGATAAATAAAATTGACAACACAAAATATATTTTGGGACTTTTAATCCAGTTGCAATGAAAAAATAAAGCAACACGTCGATATGATTGTAAAATTTTACTTAAGGTGCAATGTTATTGTGGTGAATGAATGAAATGAAAATATCAACAAAATAATTAACTTTTTATTTTGTTTGGTAATTTGTGAAATCCCTGTCGTTGGTTCAACTTACCGGTTTGTGTTACATATATGTACCTGAAAAATAATCCTGGAAAATCTGTGGTGGGCTTATTTTGGGGTGTCTTCCAATTAAATACGTTTTTCTGAAAGTTGGGGGGTGGGCTTATCCACGGAAGTGGGCTAACTGACGGGTCTGTACGGTAAGTGTCTGATAACATAGACCTATGGCCCTTGATTGTGATGGGCTGCAAGTTTAATACATCAAACAAGTAGACTAGGAAATTGGCAATCTGAGGAATGGATGAATCGTAAATGTCTACAGACTGGTCTGTACACCAATGAAAGAGAACTCTCCACTTCGCTGCATAATTCAACGAAGAGGTGGCCCTCCTACAGTTAGAAATTGCATCCACTGCTCATCCTGTAAAATGTTTTCTGTGCAAGAAGGACCTCACAACGGAAATACATGAAGGTTGAGACCTTCCGGGTTGTGATGCAGTGCACGGGACTTCCCCTGATATAAAAGGTCCTTTCGAGGAGGAAGTTTCCATAGAATGTCCCATAACAGACACCTGAGAAGATTGATCCAAGGTTTCTGTGACGACTGAGGTGCTATTAGTAGGATTTTACAGTGAGACTGTTTGATTTTTAACAGAATCTGCTGAATCAACAGAGCAGGAGGATATGCGTATCCTATCATTCTGTCCCATGAGATCGATAGACCGTCTACTACGTATGCTCGTTGATCTGGGCATGGCAACACGAATGTCGGTAATTGATTGTTACCGCGTGTTGCAAAAAGATCTATCATGGGACGACCCCACTGGTAGCAGATCTGACTGAATACTCACTTGTTGAGAGTCCACTACGATGGTAACAGATGACCTTTTTGGGAGAGCGAGTCTGTATATGACGACTCGGTATATGACAGACTGAGAGATGAACGTGATGACACAGAATGAATAGGAGAATCTTCTCCGTTAATTCTCATAATGGAATCCAATGAGTGCCTCCCTGGCTCCTGAGATAAGCCACTACCATCGAGTTGTCCGACAGAATCTGAATATGGACGTTCGCTATTTGAGCAATCCAATGTTGTAGTGCTAGCCAGATAGACATCATCTCCTTGACGTTTGTGTGCTTCTTTAGGAACTTCAAGTCTGCGGGACTTAGGGATGCACCCCAGCTCATCTGACTCGCATCCGTCATAATCGTAAAGACCGGATCTGGCAGCTGAAGTGGAACTCCCTGAGTTAACCACTGGAGATCTGCCCAAATCTGAACCTTTTGTTTTACTAGGTCCGTTACAACAATCTGGGTTTCGAGCAAATGCGTCTTCCCACTCCAGTTCTGAGAAAAGAAAATCTGGAGGGGACGCGTGCGCAGGCAGCCAATCGGAATAAGATCCGCAGCCGCTCTGCACAACCCCATCAGTCGCATAAACTTCCTCGCAGTGACAGCGGGAGAGTTTAGACAAAAGCGAGCATAACAACTAATATTGCTCTGGGTAACGACAGATGAACCAGATTGTTGTGAGTCTCAAAGCTCATTCCCAAGTGAATGAAGGACTTGGGATGGAGCTAGATCCTACTTTTTCACATTTACTATGAAACCAAGACGTCGGAACAACTGAAGCAGACTCTGTACATCATTCTGAAGAATAATAATGTCACCGTATCTCTGAAGAATGTCGTCCAAATAAGCCGATGTACCACAGCCAAATGAGCTCAGAAGTATGACATTATCAAGTTCATTATTTGAGTGAAAGCCCAAGGAGCCAGGTTCAGTGCAAAGCACATCGCACTGAACTGAAAAACCTCTCCTTGCATGGCATAACGCAGGTACTTTCTGAATGCCGGATGTACCAGGACATGAAAGTATGCATCCTTTAGATCTATGCTTGCCGCATGGTCATCCACTCGAATGCTCGCTCTTACCGACGGAATGGTTTACATATAGGACTTTGGAGCTATGATCAATTTGTTTATCCAGCTCAAGTCTATTACCAGTCAAAACAAGCTGTCTGGCTTCGGTATTAGATGAAATAGAAGATTCCATCACATCCGAGTGTAAATTGAATGATGTAGGCAAGGATATTTCCAAATCCACAGCCTGCTCATCCAGACGCAGAGGAGCTCTCTGGAATCTTCTACCGTTTTCAAATAACGTGATCCAGGAAACAGTATACTGATTGAAGATGCAGATAAGAAACCGCATTTCTTATTCAAACTTGCTAGGTTAAATATGGCGTTGTTAATGTGGCTGAAGGCCTCTGACACCTGCCAAGATTGTGCCAGGAAGGAAAGAACATCATCTTTCCTTCGCACGACATCTCTGTCTAGAGACGACAATGGTTTCTGCCTAGCAGACACAGCTTGCTGATCAGGTGGAACAAGGTCAGGATAGTGTTGATGAATGAAATTCATCGCAAACATCTGTTGTTCCAAAAGGGAAGGGTAATCTTCCTCCTTCTCCCTTTCACCATTCGACTGATTTAGCTGAGGATTTCGGTCAACAGCATCTGAATGTACAGATGACTGGACCGACCCAGCACCATCTGACAGCTCACCACCGGAATCTGTGAATCCACCAATTCTTTCATTGCTTGCACTTGCTGGGAAGCTGCGATGAGCTGTGCAATTTGAGACAGCAAGTCCATTACAGAGGAGCAGCGGTCTTCTGTTTTTTTGCTGCTTGCTGCTCCTGGGACGGAGATCCAGATGTAGATCTCTTCTCCGAACGTCCCAATGAATAAAGCCTCAGATCACTAGCTGACTGGGTACATCTTCGCATAGCTGCCTGGATATCTGAAGTCGGGTAGCTAGTGTGTGGTCGTGTGTGTTTATCTGAACCTGAGGAAGAAGCCATAACTGTAGCCGACCCCGGCTGCTGTTTAGATGGAGCATCCCGAGTGGCGAATGTGGGCATTAGCTCCGACTCAGGCAAGTTGCTCAAAACAACATTTGGCCCTAAATGCTGCTGGGTTAGAGAAGGCTCTCTCGCTCGCGGTCTATCAGACCTTGCTGAGCTTCCCAAAGAGAAACTTGCAGGCTTCTTCCCTTTTGCCGCCGTCGCTGGGTAAGCTTTAGTTTGTGAGGTGCACACTCTACCTAATTCTACACCTACACTTCCTTCAACCGCAACAGACTTACCTGGTGTTACGGCTCCCATTGTCGGGTTGGTTGCTGGAATAAGAGGCCTTATTCCTTGTTTAATATTAAGGAGCACCTTAGCAGCCAGTTCTGTTTGCTCATCAGAGCATGATGACGGCAGCACACTTTGGATAAAGAAACTGAAAAACTCGAATTATCCTGCAGTGACAGCTCCGGCATCAAAACTTCACCACTGATGATGTACCATGACACCTATCTCCAATGTCTGTCATCCCAATGTACACAAGTAGGACAAGAATCTGTAGGAGTGCATCGACTACAGGCAAGACAATAAGCATGTAAATCCGAGGAAGACTTTCTCGCCTTGTATTTAGAGCAGTAAGCTTTCATAATTAATTACAATCCAAAACAGAGTCGATAGCACTCCTACAAATTCAACATCAAAAATATATGATAAGGATACATGAAAATAGGAATCAAATTAATTTTGAAACAATTTAAAAAAAAATTTCGAATTTTATTTTTTTAAATGCCTAATTTTCCAAAGGGAACATCATGTGCCCAAGGGCATCCCGATAGAGCCTAAGAGTGGACAAATGCCAATTTATTTTGTGCTACACTACGGGAATCATAATCAATGTATCCTAGAATAATTCTATAGTATTATAATACTAAATACTACATGTTAAGGGCGTAGCCAAATGTAAACGTCAATAGAAAAAAACGGAAACAAGACAACAGGCACACAAAACGGCCCAAAGTCAGTAACCGATTTAAATGCTACCAGATGCAAAGCTAGATCTTCATACAAAGAAAAAACGATACATCAGATAGAAGATGCAAGACCAAAATGACCCAACACCCCTAGGGTGAGGGCGTAACCATGGGGATAAACAGAATAAACATTCTGTAACACACGTTAAACTCCCAAGAAATTTAATAAAAAATTTCCATAAAAACAGGCAAAGAGCTTAGGAGTTTAACAGGAGGGATAATGGAAGGATAGGGAAGGAACACTTAACAAACAGTAGGTAAATCATTAGCAAGAATGATGACATCAGGCGCATGTCCCCAAAGTGGGAAACTGAAATAATTTTTATAATTATTGTAAAGTTACAGCCCTGAACGCTTCAAATCACTGTTGTTCACTTCCATCATCCATTTACAGCCTTGAATCCACCAATTCTTTCATTGATTTGTGTCTGGCATCCTCAAAAAAGGAGATTTAAAGCACAGATGTCAGATCATTGTTTACTGACATGAGGCCAAACAAAGAATGATGCTTTGTCCAATTTTGGTACCTTCCTGGTTACCTCGCATGCGCAGTTAAGAAAGGTATGGAGGACCAGATAGGACTTCAATTTTTCAGTTTTGTATGCAAATTTTGGGGATTGGGAGGTTCAAAATTTGTGTTTGGCACTGAACTATATCGAGTTCGCACCAGCTTAGTCTGGGCCATTGGTTATTAGTATAAAAATATACTTGCTCCAGGCATGGGACCAGAACTTTTGAAACTCTCTGAATTAATTAGAAAAGATAAAACAGAGGCTATCAAAGGGGTCAGAAATCTGCGAAGTGACTAAATTTCTTTTTTTGGAAGTGCACAATTTTGTCTTTCCTTCAAATGGCTATCTTTTCTTTAAAACCTGCTTAAAAACTAAGATGGCCATAACAATGGTGGAAGAACAATCAGAACAGAACTGATCATATGGTAAGTCTCAATAGTTCCTTCAGATTTATTCTTGCAGCAAAAGAAGAATGGAACATTTCAGCCAGTAATAAACCTGAGAAACCTAAAAAAATTCACAATCTATCACCACTGCAAATAAGAATGAGAAAGTCATCAAGGCAATAGATAGATTAAACTATTTTGTTTCAATACACATGAAAGATGCTTATTTGGTCTTTCAACAGCTTTCTTAATTTTCACATAAGTTAAAAAATTTATAGTAATTTATATATTTTTTATACTTACCAATGACCCTGACTTAGCTGGTGCTAACTCTAAAATATCTAGGGCCAAATGCAAATTTTACCACCCAATCCCCAAAATTTCCATCTAAAACCGAAAATTACATGTCCTATATGGTCCTCCATACTTTTACTCCACTGCGCATGCGCAGTGTCAAGGAGGTCTCGAAATTGCCGCCAACAGTCATTCTTACAACCAGTGCCTGGTAAGCGTTATGTACTCAGCGGGGAGGTATGAGTTCCCAACTCATGGGAGGGCCATCCCCGTCTGGGTCATTGGTAAGTATAAAAAATATATAAATTACTATAAATTTTTTAACATTTTTATACTGTACCAATGACCCAGACTTAGCTAAATAGTAAAAAAGTTGGAGGGCCTAGGACATAAGGAAAATCCAGTAGACTCAATTACCCATAACAGACCTATTCCCATAAGGAGAAAAGGAGAGATAGGCTTACATGTATCTTTCTTATTTGTATCAAAAAAGAAAGACACAACAGTATTCTGTAATAGAGCACAATAACATCAATGATCTCTATAAACATCCAGTATAACCCTTTGTGCTAATATTTTTTAAGGAAAGCCAATAAATACGGGAGTCTAGATAAATGAGACTCTATATACTCATTTAAAAGTATTCAAGGATTGTATATTAACGTCCAATTAATCACGTGATATATACAAATGTTTCACACCAATCAATACTTAAAAATTATTACACAGATGAGTAAACATAGGCTTTACCCTAAAAATCATCTCCGAACCGACTCGGAATTACTGACTCCAAGGGAGGTATCCCCTTGCTTTACACTATAAAGCAGGTGACCTAAGGGAACACCCCTCCACCCCCTTTCCCTTGCCCTGGATCAAATACTCCAGAGCAAAGAGGGCAGCAGGACAGAGTCACTGCCGGAACCGAAACCCTATACACACATAGTTGCCACTGTTTAGTAGACAACATTTTGAGTAAAAAATAACGGACCTAAACAATGTAGATCTGCAGAAAAAGACTGAATATTCTCAGATACAAAATTGTGAAAATGGAGGGCTAAGACCAATATGCAGCCCTCATTAGATCTGTAATAGCAACATTATTAGCTTAAGCCCATGATGTAGAAGAACTCTTACTTCATGAGCTTAAAACTAAAGCACAAACTGCTGATTGAAGATATTATCATAAGCAGTACTGATAGTAAATTGAATCCATCTGGCCATAGAATGGACTGAAATGTGGAGGAAGCTACCACACCATGTCCCACAAGTAAATTTGTCCACAGTCTTTGTGGAGCTAGAAAAGCTACCAACAGAATTTGCATTGAAAAAATTACACTAGAGCCATATCTGCTGAATCAACGGCGCTGGAAGATATGCATATCTTATTATTCCGTCTCACAAGATCGATAGAGCATTTACTGCAAACGCTCGAATATCCAAACATAGACACATACGTCTGCAACTGATTGCTGAGATGTGTCTCGAATAAGTCGATCATAGACCGCTCTCCTTGGTAGCAATCTGATTGAATCCTCGTTTGCTGAAAGCCCATTCTGGCAGCAACAAACGGCCCCTCCGTGAAGGGAGTCCGCTAATACATTCAGACGACCCGGAAAATGACGGACCATTAAGAGAACTTGATGTTCCAGTACCAACTGAAAGATTCATTCCGTTAACATGAATAACAGGATGGAATTAGTGCCTCTATAATTCCGAAAATACGCTAATACCGTCGAGTTGGCGGACAGAATTAGCATATGAGCATTCTGAATAACGTTATCCAATAACGTAGCGCAAGCCAAAATGACATCATCCTTGATGTTTGAGGGCTTGATAAGGAACTACAGAATCAAAAGACCCTGGCACTTCAAATCTGTTGGGCTCAATGAAACGACCAAACGTGTTTGACTGGCATCAGTCAAAACTGTAAAACTCGGATCCGGCAATTGCAGTGGAACTACCTGAGTTAAGCACTGAAAACTTGCCCAAGTCTGAAACTCTTATTCACTTGATTTGACAAGAAGATGTACGTATCGAGTGAAAGAATCCTTACCCTCCAATTCTGAATTAAAAGAAATTGAAGAGGACCAATGCGTAACCGCCCCATCGGAATAAAATCGCGGCAGTTCCGCATAAGCGCATCAGTCCCATGAGATCTCTTGCTGAAACCTTGTCTTTTGAAGACAATAGTGAGCATAACAACTGATTAATTTCGCTCTGGTTAACGGCAGACGAACAAGAATGTAATGTGTCTCGAAGCTCATCCCCCGATGGGTAAATGACTTGGCCGAAACCAGATCCGACTTCTCCTCGTTTACTTAAGAAACTGAGACGTCAGATCAATAGAAGAAGAATCTGCACATCGTTCTGAAGCATTAACTCATTGCCATACCTCTGAAGAATGTCGTCCAGGGAGGCCGACGTTACCGCAGATGAATGAACTCAGAAATGAGTCATTACCGAGTTCGATATTCAAGTGAAAGCCCAGGGGCTAGATTCATACCAAAACACATTGCTCGGTGCTGATACAAAATTCCTATGATCAAGAAGCAAAGATACTTTGTAAACGCCTGATGTACCATGACGTGAAAGTATGCAACTAGAAATCTATGCATGTAGCATAGTCGTACACCCGAATACTCGCTCTGACTGATCGGATAGACTCCATATAAATACTTGGAGCCACAATCAGCTTGTTATCCAGCTCAGATTATGAGTGGATGGAACAAGCTGTCTGGTTTGGAACCAGAAAGGATGGTTGTAGAAACCTGGAAATTCCTAGATTTCTACGATCTCTATCGCGATCCCACCAAAAGAGACTGGACTTCTAGTGGAAGTGAGCCTCTTTCCTGCGTACTTGACAGAAACTGAGTCCATCTTGGAGTAAACGTAAGTTACGTTTGAAGGACAATATAGTCCTACCGAAATCACCCTTCGAAACCAAGGGACGTCTGTAAACTACTCCCAAAAGTTTGAGAAACTCGACAGTCTTCCACTCACTGTACACGACAGAGGATAAGACCAATACCTCCTGGTCCTGCAAGGCTAGCGGAAGGAGAAACCATGTCTTCCACGGCCCGCACCTCACCCCGTCGACCTAGGGGCCTCTGACCGGATGTCTTGGTCAGAATTACGGCCCCTACCTGAGTCGCTACCCTGATGGTCTCTAGAGTAAGACCTAGAGGATGCATAGAAACCTCTTTAGGAACTTCCCTTGGGCGTATTCGCCCCAGAAGTGCCTGTCCTACTTCATCCGCTGAATCCGACTATAGGAAGCGGATTTGAATAGCAGAGAGATTAAGCTTTCTTAGTTATCTGATAATATATTGCAGAAAGTTTGCCGGAGACCAGAGCAACTCTGAGAGAGTTTTTCACCTTACTATCCACACGTGTGAATGTAACCAGGGCCGCGTCACGTCTAACCAACTCCATATTGCCACTAAACGGTTCTACGTGAGGCCCTTTAAAGAATTTATGAGGATATACATCCTGGAATTCTTTTCCCTTGAGGCGTAATGATAATGCTCTGGTAAGGTGATCTGCGTACGATAATGTGTCTAAGCTAGCCGTATTAGACGATATTAACGTTTCCAACATGGTTGGAATAGACATAGACGAAAGTATAGACAACTCTAGGACTTAGACCTGGTCGTCTAGACGCAGAGGAACTCTCGGATTGCCCTGTCCTGCCATTTCAAATTATTCCATGAATTGATGAAAGGCAGATGAAGAGCACTTGCCGATATGAGACCGGACTTGCTCTATTAATAGCAAGTTATATACAGCGTCATATAAAAAATCAAATGTCTCTGAGACATTTCTGGACTGAGACGGAAACTGAGGGACGATGTCCCTGAACCGATTAAAGAAATCTGTGTCCAGTGGTGCTATCAGTCTTTTATTCGGCAATGCAGCATTTTGGTCCGGAGGAACAACATCAGAAAATTAAAGCCGGATGAACTCCACGGCAATTATGTTGTTCCGAAAGGGAAAAATTCAACTATTCCGTATCCCTTTCGCCATCTAGTCGGACCACTTGTAATACTTGGTCGTCCATGTCTGCACCTGCAGTGGAACGTACCGACCCAGCTTCTACGGATAATTCCTGATCCGACAGAGCTTCTGTCAGTTGCTGGGATGCTGCGACAATTTGTGCTGACTGCAGTAGCATGTCCGTAAGGGAGGCCTGTGGAGCTGTGGTCTTACAATATTTAGCTGCTGGAAGCTCCTAAGATGTTGACTCCTGCATACTTTTTAATGCGAACGTCCGAAGTATGAAGGCCTCATATCCTTGGCTACTGGATGGCGTGACCTGGTCGCCGTGAATTCCTGGTCGGCGAGATTGGCTGGATATCACTGGTCATGTAGCCAAAGTGCGGTCGTGTGCACTGCCGTGAAGGTTGAGACCTTGCGGATTGTGGTGAAGAGTGTGCGATTTCCCCTGCGACAGAAGATCCTCCCATGGAGGAAGCTTCCGCGGCATGTCCCACAACAGACACCTGAGTAGATTTATCCACGGTCTCTGTGGTGACAGAGATGCTACCAACAGAATCTTGCAGTGGGATTGCTTTATCTTGAGCAATATCTGCTGAATCAGCGGCGCTGGAGGATACGCATATCCTATTATCCCGTCCCATGAGATCGACAGAGCGTCTACTGCAAACGCTCGAGGATCCGGACACACGGACACGTACGTCTGCAACTGATTGTTGAGGTACGTTGCAAACAAATCTATCACTGGTCACTCCCATCAAATCTGATTGAAAACCTGTTTGTTGAGAGTCCATTCCGACGGCAACAGGCGACCCCTCCATGAAAGGGAGTCTGCTAACACATTCAGACGATCCGGAATATGACGGACCGATAGTAGAACCTGATGTTCCAATACAAACAGAAGAATTCTTTCCGTTAGCTTGAACAACGGAATGGAATGAGTGCCTCCCTGATTCCGAATATACGCTACTACCGTCGTATTGTCGGACAAAATTTGGACGTGTGCATTCTGAATAACGTCCATCCAATGACACAACGCAAGCCAAATTGACATCATTTCTTTGATATTTACATGCTTGCCTAAAAACTGCGGATCCCAAAGACCCTGGCACCTCGAATCCGATGGGCATAGTGTCGCGCCCCAACCTGTTTGACCGGCATCCGTCTTTATAGTAAAACTCGGATCCGGCAATTGCTGTGGAACTCCCTGAGTTAACCACTGAATGTCTGCCCAAGTCTGAATCTCGTTTCACTTGACTTGACAAGAGGATGTCCGTATCGAGCGAATGAGTCTTCGCCTTCCAATTCTGAGTCAGAAAGATTTAGAGAGGATGAGTGCGTAGCCGCCCCATTGGAATGAGATCCGCGGCAGCTCCGCACAGACCTATCAGTCTCATGAATTCTCTTGCTGTTACCTTCTCTGAGTTTATACAATAGCGAGCATAACAACTGACTAACTTCGTTCTGGTTAACGGCAGACGAACGAGATTGTTGTGCGTCTCGAAGCTAATCCCCAGGTGGGTGAATGACTTGGACGGCACCAGATCCGACTTCTGCTCGTTTACTATAAAACCGAGAGGTCGGAGCAATAGAAGCAGATTCTGCACATCGTTCTGAAGCATTAACTCATTGCCATACTTCTGAAGAAAATCGTCGAGGTAGGCCGACGTTACCGCAGACGAATGAGCTCAGAAGTAAGTCATGACCGAGTTCATTATCTGAGTGAAAGATTCAGACCGAAGCACATCGCACGGAACTGATATACGACACCTAGGACAGCGGAACGAAGATACTTTCTAAACGCCGGATGTACCATGACGTGAAAGTACGCATCCTTGTGATCTATGTTCGCGGCATAGTCATTCACTCGAATGCTCGTTCTGACTGATCGAATGGTCTCCATATAAAATTCTGGGACCACAATCAGCTTGTTTATCCAGCTTAAGTCTATAACTGGATGGAACAAGCCGTCTGGTTTCGGAACCAGAAATGGATGGCTGTAGAAATCTGGAGATTTGTGGTTTTCTACGACCTCTATCGCGTTCTTCAGTAAGAGAGACTGAACTTCTAAAAGAAGTGCGTCTCTTTTTAGAATATTTGACGGAAGTTGAGTCCATCTTGGACTTCGAGTTAACGGAGGTTTTCCTTTGAAGGACAGTTTCCGTCCTTCCGCTATCACCCCTCGAATCCAAGGGTCTCCGTAATCAATTCCCAATTTCGTAAGTAACTTGACAACCTTCCGCCCACTGGAATGCGACAGAGGTCTACACCATCACCTCCTGGATCTGCGAGGCTTGCGGAAGGGGAAACCACGTCCTCCACGACCCGCACCTCGCGTCGTCGACCTAGGGGCATCTGACCTGTTATTACGGACAGCATTACGGCCCCTACTAGAGTCGCTGCCTTGATGGTCTTGAGAATAAGGCCTAGAGGGCGCATGCACACCTCTAAAGGAACTTCCCCTGGACATACCCGTCCCAGAAGATCCAGGTCTACTTTTCTCCGCTGGTTCCGATTTTTTAGAAGTGGAGCTAAATAGAGAGTCTGAAGCTTTCTTAGGTAACTTATCATAAATAGCAGAAAGCTTGCCGTCAGAGAGAAGTTCTCCGGAGACCGGAGCGACTCTAAGAGAGTTTTTCACCTTACTATCCACTCTCGTGGACATAGCTAGGGCTCCATCAAGTCTAACCAACTCCAAATTAGCCACTGAAAGGGCAGAGTTATATGTAGAAAAGGCAATAGCCCTTGACAGAACTCTCAAAGACGTTTGTACGTCTTGAAATTCTTGCCCTTCAAGGTGTAATGACAACGCTCTGGTAAGGTGATCTGTGTACGAGAGTGCGTCTAAATTTGCTCTATTAGAAGATATTGTAGTGTCCAAGGTAGAGCTTTGAATAGACATAGACAACAGCATGGATAATTCAAGGTCTTCAGACTGGTCGTCTCGACGCAGAGGAACTCTCTGAATGCCCTGTCCTGCCGTTTCAAATCTATTTCTTGCATTAATGAAAGGCAGATTGAGAGCATTAGCCGAAAGGAAGGCTGACTTGCCCATTTTGGATGCAAGCTTACTGATAGCGTCGTTCAAAAGCTTGAATGTCCATGAGACATTCGTGGACTGAGATGGAAATTCAGGGATGGAGTCCCTAAACCGATTGAAAAAATCGGTCTCCAGTGGCACTATTAGCCTCCTATCTGGCTGAGCAGCATCCTGGTCCACTGGAACAACTTCAGGTAGGAAATGCTGGATTAACTCGACGGCTATTTTATGTTGTTCCGAAAGGGAGAATTCCAACTCGTCAACATCCCTTTCTCCATCCTGGCGGACCTCTTGGGTATCTCGGTCGTCCTCTCCCGATCCAGCTGCAGAATGCACCGACCCAGCAACATCAGATACTTCCTGCTCGGACAGAACTTCTGCCGGCTGCTGGGATGCTGCTATGATCTGTGCTATCTGCGATAGCACGTCTGTCAACGAGGCCTGCAGAGCTGCGGTCCGAGATTTTGCCGCAGGAACCTCCGTGGACGTTGTCTCCTGCATACCTCTTTTATGCAAACGTCCGGAAGGTGGCCTCGGATCCTTGGCTACCGGATGGCGTGACCTGGCTGTCGAGGAATCTCTGCACGGCGATGCTGGCTGGATATCAGCGGTCACATAGCCAAGGTGCGGTTGAGTGCGCTGCCGGGAGGACGAAGAAGCCATAGATACAGTCTCTCCGGACTGTCTATACATCGAGCATCCCGAAGGGGTGGACGTAAGGTCCGACTGAGGAAAGTTATGTACAACAACATCCGAACCGCGATGTTGTTGTACGAGAGAGGGACCTCTCTCGCTCGCAGCCTGTGCGGAGCTGGACGAGCTAGGGACCGAACCCAAAGGCTTCTTCCATCCTAGACTAAGATCTGTCGTCACTGGGTGTGCCTGTGGTATATTTATAGTGCTCGCAACACCCTTACTTCCTTCCTGGACTGCAACAGACGAACCCGGGTACTGACCCATTCGGTGAATGGATGCGACACCAGGCGAGCTAGCAGACGTAGACGCCAACGCCGTCGACCCTACTTGAGGCCTCTTAGGCAATTGCCGTATATCCATGAGCACTTTTGCCACTAGCGCTTCTCTCGATTGTGACGACTGACGCGCACTGGAAGACGACATCACGGAAACATCACCCAATTCTTGTTCCTCTGAAAAAGAGAGTGAAAAACTTGAGTGACCCTGCGGCGAGAGGACCGATGTGTGTCACGGTATGTTGTTAGCGGCGAGAGGACCGACATGGCCCTCTCCCCGCTAACAACATACCATGACACACATTCCAACGTTTGTCATCCCAATTGATACACACAGAACAAGGATTAGTGTGAGTACATTGACTACAATTAATACAGAAATCATGAGAATCAGAGGAAGATTTCCTTCCATTACAATTTGAACAATAATCTTTCATTGTGAAAATAATCAATTATAGTACCCGCAACAAGCCTAGCAAACAAAGATACATAATATAATAATCCATTATAATAATATGAAAAAATAATTCAAAAAAGAAAAAATTAAAAAAAAATTTTTTCAGAAGAGCTCAAGTTCCAAAGGGAACCCTGAGCCCAAATGGATCCCAAAAAAGCCTAAGTGGAGACAAAAATTTTAAATCATTCTGAAAAATTAATGTAACACTTACGGACAATATTAATGTATCTTACTATGAATTAATGTAGGTAGAAGACAAGAATCACTTATCAGTAGTAACCGTTGTCAACGTAAACAAAAAGTGTAAACAAACCAGAAACATGACTCCAGGCACTGGTAAACATGGCCCAGAAATCAGTGTCTAATTTAAACACTATTTGATGCTAAACAGAACCTTCCCCAGAAGAAACTGCAGATCAGATGGTAGATGCAGACCAAAATGCCTAAACACCCAAGGGTGAGGACGTAAACATGGGGAAAGAACAGAAAATAATTCTGTTTCCAAGCCAAAACTCCCAAGAAATTTTAATAATAAACATTACAATAAATAAGCCAAAAGCATGGGAGAATAGCTAGGGGAAGGGGGGGGGGATGAAGGAAAGGGAGAGAGGAAGCACTGATCAAACAATGGAACATTCATAGCAAGAATGACAACAACAGGGCCATGCCTCTTAAATAGGCAACATGAAATAATTTCGTAAAATAATTTTAAGTTACAGCCCTGAACATCAGAAACCACTGTTTTTTCCTCTCCTCATCCTATATCCACTTCATATCCACCATTTCTCTCATAATTATGTGTCTGGCATCATTAAAACTGAGATTTACAGCACAAATATCAGAGAGGTGACACTGTTTTCAGGGCCAAACAAAGAATGACTTTTTGGCGCCAATTTTGAGACCTCCTTGACACTGCGCATGCGCAGTACAGTATAAGTATGGAGGACCTACCAGGCCATCAAATTTTCGGTTTTTGATACAAATTTTGGGAATTGGGGGGCAAAATTTGTGTTTGGCCCTGAATTTAAAAGAGTTTGCACCAGCTAAGTCTGGGTCATTGGTACAGAATAAAAATACAGTTGTTTAGGCTTGTTTCCAGTTTTAATATATTTAAAAATGTTATAATTACTAAAATATACAACTGTTGTATGTTGTATCTTCTGAAAAGTTCTGTGGACAGATGACCATTTGCATTTATTATGACTAATTTACTTTATTATATAGGGATGTTTGGGTTCCCATTCTTATGAAGCTGACATACTGCAATATGGAAGTTGCAGTTCTTCAATATGTTTTGATGAGTATTATATAAAAAAGCATTTTAATATATAAAATGGTTTTAGGTGCCAAATGATGACAACAGTATATAAGACCCACAAAAATACAATACAGAGTCATGGGCTATCTACATTGTAAATTTGATTGAGATGTGTGAATTGCCTGGAAATCCATTTCCCGTATAGTAACGGTCCTGTGAGATTTGACCTTATACTTACAGACTTCAAAATCAAGAGGAGTTCTCCCACTTTTCATAAGGGCACCAAACCTGTAAATTTGGTGAACATATACATAATAGAATCACAGTAATTGTCTGGAAACCATTTGTAGACTTTGGCTATGGGCTTCAAAAGAAATAGGATTTTTCTCTTCCCCTACAAATACTTTCTGCAAGTGTGACTCAGCTGCAATAAACAGAACTAATGTTATTGTCTGGGAACCAAAAGGTACTGGTTTTAGTAACAGTGACTTTGTATAGGTTTAGTGGACATTCACTGAACAGAATTAAGGTTGTTGGGCAGAAATATTTGTTAATGATAAGGTCCAACCACCAAACCTGATGCTCACTCTCATCATATAATTAATGGAGTTTGAACTCATAACTCAACAAAAAATCCCATGCTTTTTGTATTTTTCTTTGAATTCCTTACTTGTATATTGGTATATCTGGCTCTGTTCCATCAACTTCTCTTAGGGTTAAACAACACTGCTGTAGCTGTGATTTGGGATCATTCCAGTCTTGATTCAATATGAAGTACTGAAAACAGAGTTTAAACATTAACTATAATGTATATTAACACACAACTTTTTCCCAGATAATACATTCAATTGTTTTGTTGACCCATTCCTAATAAAACAATAAAATTAATTTACCAATAATATTGATAAAATCACCCAAAACTTAATTCTTGCATTTTCTCACCCAAAATGTTTATAGTAATATATCAGTGACTGATAATTGTCCTTAAAAAAATGTAGACTTCTAATTAACTGATACCATCCAGTTCAAATTATTTGACCTAGCTTAGGCCTAAAAAAATTAAAAATCTGTTTCTCAGGCCCTCCCGCATGGTCCTTTTGGCTGCCGCATGCTCTCTTTTTATAACCAATCCAAACTTAAAAAAATGCCGCTCAGGATCACAGATCCAATGTCGAGTTGTGACCTTGACCTTTGACCTGGCGAGTCCAAGGTCAATAGGGTTCTTCCTCGCACCAAGGCCAACACACCTATGAAGTTTCATGACTCTAGGTTGAACCACTATCAAGTTCTCATCCGGAAACCAATTGTTGCGATATACTATGTTCAAGGTCACTGTGACCTTGACCTTTGACCTGGTGAGTCCAACATCAATAGGGTTCTTCCTCGCACCAAGGCCAACACACCTATGAAGTTTCATGACTCTAGGTTGAACCACTATCAAGTTATCATCCGGAAACCAATTGTTGCGATATACTATGTTAAAGGTCACTGTGACCTTGACCTTTGACCTGGTGAGTCCAAGATCAATAGGGTTCTTCCTCGCACCAAGGCCAACATACCTATGAAGTTTCATGACTCTAGGTTGAACCACTATCAAGTTATCATCCGGAAACCAATTGTTGCGATATACTATGTTCAAGGTCACTGTGACCTTGACCTTTGACCTGGTGAGTCCAAGATCAATAGGGTTCTTCCTCGCACCAAGGCCAACACACCTATAAAGTTTCATGACTCTAGGTTGAACCACTATCAAGTTATCATCCGGAAACCAATTGTTGCGATATACTATGTTCAAGGTCACTGTGACCTTGACCTTTGACCTGGTGAGTCCAAGATCAATAGGGTTCTTCCTCGCACCAAGGCCAACACACCTATGAAGTTTCATGACTCTAGGTTGAACCACTATCAAGTTATCATCCGGAAACCAATTGTTGCGATATACTATGTTAAAGGTCACTGTGACCTTGACCTTTGACGTAGCGAGTCCAAAATCAATAGGGTTCTTCCCCTCACCAGGGCCAATCTACCTATGAAGTTTCATGAATGTGAGTTGAACCATTATCAAGTTATCATCCGGAAACCAATTGTTTAAGATTTACTATGTTCAAGGTCACTGTGACCTTGACCTTCGACGTAGCATGTCCAAAATCAATAGGGTTCTTCCTCCCACCAAGACCAACCTACCTATGAAGTTTAATGAATGTGAGTTGAACCACTATCAAGTTATCATCCGGAAACCAATTGTTTACGCCCGCCCGCCCGCCCGCCCGCCCGCCCGCCCGTTCACCAAACTATAAGTCGAGTTTGACTTCGTCACAACTCGACTAAAAAACAAAATCGAATTGATTATGTCTGATATTTTACCCAAGTCAATAAAACTGTCCCTTGAGTGCAAGAAGGCTTTGCAATGCTTTAGCATTGCAAAGCCTTCTTGCACTCAAGGGACGTAATACACCACCACCCATGCTATTATGTAGATTATGGGGCCTAAAACATAAAACAAACCAAGAACATGAACTTTTTAATGGCAAAGAAATAATTACAAAAATAAAAAATAAAATAAAAAAACGCCCGCACGCATGCAATTTTACAAAAAATGGCCTGAGAAACAGAGTATCTACTTTGTGAGGCCTTATTGGTTTATATAGTTTAGTCTAAATCCTTGAGTCCGATAAATTCACAAAAAATTCACATTTCAGAGGCTGAATGGATTCATAGAGATTTCTAGTCAAGTCTTGGTTGCCTTGTAGAACTAAAGCCCTGAAATATAATATTCATGGCTTGCTAGCAGGTGGTAGTACTCAAACGATTAGTCGACTAGTCAATGTCGACTCTGGGCAAACCAGTAGTCGACTCTCAATTGTGCAGTTGACTAGTCGGAGGAGTTCAAGCTTTTAGGTAAATAGTACCCCTTCTGTGCCACTGTCAGACAGTTTGAACAGCAATATTGGGCAATCAATGTATACATCTATTGCCATCTAATAGTAGTGACAGTAGTTTGTTTTAACTGGTACTAGTAGAGTGCTGAATTATTTGGGGCTATCAGGATATGTTATTAATTTGCCTTGTTGCAATTTATGGGAGAGTGCCTGTAGGCACTCTCCCATAAATCGCAACAAGGCAAATTAAATAAGACTATATAATTTCACTCTTAGCATAATTAGAAGCACATTAGCAGAATAATGTTCCAGTAAGTTGCTGTATATGAATGCCCAAGTGAAGCCAAATTTGGACCTTCAGCACTCTACTGGAACACCAACACTGTTATAAGGAGACAAGTTATCACCAATGACTAGTCCAAGTTGACTCGACTTTTGGGTATTGACTAGTCGACTTTGGAATTCACTAGTCGTTTGAGCACTAGCAGGTGGTGCTGGCTAAGCCTAGCAACCATGTTTCATGGTGCATCATGTTATCATCACAGACCCGTAATAAATGAAAGTCTTGCAAGAAAATTCACATGGTGGTTGATGTCCTGAAAGCTCCCCCCAAAATGCCCAAAGGGTAATAAATGGACATATCATGGGAAATATCAAATTGGCCATGGTGTGGAGTGATGTTCCACAAGCATCTGGCTATCTTGTGATATATTAACATTGTCACACAGACTTTGCTATTGTAACTGTTCTGGTTTTTAATACACGTCTGTTCTATGAAACCCCCATCTAAACCACACAGAAATTGAAAATCCATTCTGTGCATATGTGCTGAATGGGAATCACTGACAGACTATTTTCAAGTAGAAGAGAAATTTTACTGGAATTTTCTACAAATTGTGCACTGCAATTACAATTTGAATCACTTGCGATAGCTAAACATAGTAACATTGGTTCCCCTCACAAATTTGGTGGGTGATAAAATGCAATCTTTTCGTTGATAGTTCATCCCATGTGTTCCAAGGTGTTCTATGTTCCTACTGGCACATAGAACACATTGAAATTCACGGGACGAGTTGTCAAACGAATTACTAAGTGTCCTTCTAATAATCGTTTTTATAGACTCGAAGGCATGTAATAAACGCAGAACAACATATGCATGTCATTCTGTGTATTTTTACATGCCTATTACTTTTCCTCCAAATGTGTTCCACGGAATTCAGTTGATGGGTAATGTTTCCATTTGACATAATGAATCCATCAACAGAACTAAACTCCACCCATTTTTGCAATCAGCCAATCAAAACTTTGTATTCTGACCCAGATCAATTCAGAAGCTGTAGTGACAGCTTATAAATCAAATGCCTCTGTCAATAAATAACAAAAGAGTTTTAAAATGTTAAAAAATTTATAGTAATTTATATATTTTTTATACTTACCAATGACCCAGACTTAGCTGGTGCTAACTCTAAAAAATCCAGGGCCAAACACAAATTTTACCCCCCAATCCCCAAAATTTGCATCTAAAACCAAAAGAAATCATGTCCTATAGGACCTCCATACTTTGCCCTTACTGCGCATGCGCAGTGTCAAGGACGTTCCGAAATTGGCGCCAATTATCATTCTTACTGGCAGTGCCTGGTCAGCGCTATGTACTCAGCGGGGAGGTAAGAGTTCCCAAACTCCTGGGAGGGCCATCCCCGTCTGGGTCATTGGTAAGTATAAAAAATATATAAATTACTATAAATTTTTTAACATTTTTATACTGTACCAATGACCCAGACTTAGCTGAATAGTAAAAAGGCTGGAGGGCCTAGGACATGGAGGAAAATCCAATAAGCTCAACTATATAATATAGAGGCAACCCCTCAAGGAGAAAAGGAGTATTAGGCTTTACATGTATCTTTCTTATTTTATGTTAAATTAGAAAGATACAATACCCTTCATAATTGAGCACAATAACATTCATGTTCTCTATTAACATCCAGTATAACCCTTTGTACTAATTATTTTTAAAGTAAGCCAATAAATAAAGTTAGTCCAGAGAATTGAGACTCTTTACATTCTTTAAAAGTGTCCGAGGATTGTATATTAACGCCCGTTTGACACTTGACATATACAAATGCTTCACACCGAGCTACACTTTAAAAATATGACATGAATGAATTTTAACATTAATATTACACTTTAAAACCATCCCGGAAACGACTCAAAAATACTGATTTCGGAGGAGGCATTCCCTTGCTTTTCACTATAAAGCAGGTGACCTAAGGGAACACCCTCCCCCCCCCCCCCCCTTCCCCTTGCCCTGGGTCAAATAGCCCAGAGCGAAGAGGGCAGCCGGACGGAGTCACTGCCGGAACAGAAAGCCTGCATAACTATAGTTGCAACTGTTTAGTGGACGACATTCTGAGCAACAGATAACGGACCTAAACAATGCAGGTATCCAGAAATGGACTCAATATTTCTGAGATAAAAATTCGTGAATGTGGATGGCTGAGACCAATAAGCAGCCTTCATTAAATCTGTAATAGCAATACTATTAGCGTAAGCCCAAGAAGTAGCAAGAGCTCTTACTTCATGAGCCGAAATCTTAAGCACAGACTGCTGAGAAGAAGATAAACTCTCATAAGCAGTACGGATAGTTAATTGAATCCATCTAGCAATAGAATGGACCGAAATGTCCCTTCTATTAGGCATCAGAGACAGAAAGAAACGTTTTCGTCCCTTTCTGATAAACTGAGATCTCTGTTTATAGATACGTAACGCTCTAACAGGACAGAGTAAAGGCCTACGCCCGTCTGAAGACGGAAGAGCCTTAATAACAATAGGTTCCGGATATTTATTAGGAGCCTGATTCTTAGCTAAAAAACCCACATTAGTAGTGAAGGTGATAGTGTTCCCAACACTACGATAGTGAGAATCATCCACCGACAGTGCATGAAGCTCACTGACTCTTCTAGCAGAAGAGAAAGCTAAGAGAAAAGCTGTCTTATAAGATAAGAATTTGAAATCTACTGTCCCAAGAGGTTCAAATGGCTTTTCCTTCAGTTTAAGAAGAACCCAAGCTAAATTCCATTTAGGAATTAACCTAAGAGTTCTGGGACTATTTATCGAGAAGTTTCTTACCAACTTAGATAAAGAGACATTAGATCCAATTTGTAAACTATCATGATGTGCATAGGTATCAGATAACATAGACCTATAACCCTTAATAGTAACAGGCTGCAGTTTGATTTTGTCAAACAAGTATACTAGAAAGTTTGCAATGTCTGGTATAGAGGGATCAAAAATATCCACAGAATGATCCCTACACCAACGACGAAAAACCTTCCACTTAGCCGCATAGTTTAGCGAAGAGGAGGTCCTCCTACAGTTAGAAATCGCGTCCACTGCTCGTCATGTAAAGTGCTTGCCATGCAAGAAGGACCGCACAACGGAAAAACGTGAAGGTTGAGATCTTGCGGGTTGTGATGGAGTTGACGCGATTTCCCCTGTGCAAGAAGATCCTCCCGTGGAGGAAGCTTTCGCGGTAGGTCCCACAACAGACACCTGAGTAGATTTATCCACGGTCTCTGTGGAGACAGAGATGCTACCAACAGAATCTTGCATTGAGATTGTTTTATCTTTAGCAATACTTGCTGAATTAACGGCGCTGGAGGATACGCATATCCTATCATTCCGTCCCAAGGGATCGACAGAGCGTCTACTGCAAATGCTCTTGGATCCGGACACGGAGACACATATGTCTGCAACTGATTGTTGAGATGTGTCGCAAATAAGTCTATCATTGGCCGTTCCCATTGGTAGCAAATCTGATTGAATACTTGTTTGTTGAGAGTCCACTCCGACGGCAACAAGCGACCCTTTCGTGAAAGGGAGTCTGCTAGTACATTCAGACGACCCGGTATATGACGGACCGAAAGAAGAACCTGATGTTCTAGAGCAAACAGAAGGATTCTTTCCGTTAGATTGAACAACGGAACTGAATGAGTGCCTCCCTGATTCCGTATATATGCCACTACTGTCGTATTGTCGGACAGGATTTGGACATGAGCATTGTGAATAATGTCCATCCAATGACGTAACGCAAGCCAAATTGACATCATTTCCTTGATGTTTATGTGCTTGCTCAGGAATTGCGGATCCCAAAGACCCTGGCATCTCGAATCCGTTGGGATCAATGATGCACCCCAACCTGTTTGACTGGCATCCGTCATAATGGTAAAACTCGGATCCGGCAACTGCAGCGGAACTCCCTGAGTTAACCACAGAATGTTTGCCCAAGTCTGAATCTCTCGTTTCACTTGATCTGACAAGAGAACGTCTATGTCGAGCGAATGAATTTTCACACTCCAATTCTGAGTCAAGAAAATTTGGAGAGGACGCGTGCGTAACCGCCCCATCGGAATGAGATCCGCAGCGGCTCCGCACAGACCTATCAGTCTCATAAATTCTCTCGCTGTGACTTTGTCTGCGTGCAGACAATAGCGAGCGTAACAACTGACTAATTTCGCTCTGGTTAACGGCAGACGAACGAGATTGTTGTGCATCTCGAAGCTCATTCCCAGATGTGTGAATGACTTGGACGGCACCAGATCCGACTTCTCCTCGTTTACTAAAAAACCGAGACGTCGGAGCAATAGAAGTAGATTCTGCACATCGTTCTGAAGCGTTAACTCGTTGCCGTACCTCTCAAGAATGTCGTCCAGGTAGGCCTACGTTACCGCAGACGAATGAGCTCGGAAGTATATCATTACCGAGTTCATTACCTGAGTGAAAGCCCAGGGTGCTAGATTCAATCCGAAGCACATCGCCCGGAATTCATACACCACTCCTAGGACTGCGAAGCGTAGATACTTTCTGAATGTCGGATGTACCATGACGTGAAAGTACGCATCTTTGAGATCTATGCTCGTTGCATAATCGTTCACCCGAATACTCGCTCTGACCGACCGAATCGTCTCCATATAAAACTTAGGAGTGACGATCAGCTTGTTTATCCAGCTCAAATCTATGACTGGACGGAACGAGCCGTCTGGTTTCGGAACCAGAAACAGATGGCTGTAGAATCCCGGAGTCTCCTGGTTTTCTACGACCTCTACCGCGTTCTTCATTAAAAGAAACTGCACCTCTGATAATAGAGCGTCTCTTTTCTGCGGATTTGACGGAAGTTGAGTCCATTCTGGACTTCGAGTTAATGGAGGCTTTCGTTTGAAGGATATCTTTAGACCTTCCGAAGTCACCCCTCTCACCCAAGGGTCGTCCGTAATCGACGCCCACTCTTGTGAAAAACTCGACAACCTTCCGCCAACCGGTACGCGATAGAGGTTGAAGCCATCACCTCCTGGACCTGCGAGGCCTGCGGTAGGAGAAACCACGTCCTCCACGACCCGTACCTCGTCCCGTCGACCTCGGGGCGTCCAACCGGTTGTCCCGGCCCGAAGGACGTCCCGAACGTGAGTCGCTACCTTGACGGTCTCTTGAATAAGACCAAGAGGACGCACCGGAACCTCTATAGGAACCTCTCTTGGGCGCATTAGACCCAGAAGTGCCTATCTTACTCTTATCTGCCGTGTCTGACTTCTTAGAAGCAGATTTGAACAGCAGAGAATCCGAAGCTTTCTTTGTAATTTTATTGTAAATTGCAGAAAGCTTGCCGTCAAAGAGAAGTTCTCTGGAGACCGAAGCGACTCTGAGAGAGTTCTTCACCTTAGTATCCACGAGTGTGGATGTAGCTAGGGCTGTGTCACGTCTAACCAACTCCAGGTTTGCCACTGAAAGGGCGGAGTTACACGTGGAATAAGCTACGGCCCTTGAAAGAAGTCTTAAAGAGGCTTGTATATCCTGAAATTCTTTCCCTTGAAGGCGCAGTGATAACGCCTTAGTAAGGTGATCTGCGTAAGATAAGGCATCTAAACTGGCTCTGTTAGACGAAATAGTTGTTTCCAACACCGCGGTTGGAATAGACGCCGACGACGGTAATGATAATTCCAAGTCTTCCACCTCGTCGTCCATACGCAGAGGAACTCTCGGGATACCCTGTCCTGCTGTGTCGAATTTATTCCTTGCATTAATGAAAGGCAGGTTGAGAGTATTGGCGGACAAGAAACCTGCTTTTCCTGTTTTGGAAGCAAGTTTGAATATAGCGTCGTTCAATAATTCAAATGTTCTTGCAACATTATTGGACTGAGACGGAAACTCGGGAGCGATGTCCCTGAACCGCTCAAAGAAATCAGAGTCCAATGACGCTATAATTCTCTTGTCCGGAACCGCAGCAGTCTGGCCCGACGGAACAACTTGAGGGAGAAAGTGCCGGATGAAGTCCACGACAGCTTTATGTTGTTCCGAAAGGGATAGCTCCAAGTCATCCGTATCCCTTTCACCATCCGGTCGGACCTCATGATGCTCCCGGTCGTCCGCCCCCGATGCTTCGGCGGAGCGTACCGACCCAGTGCCGTCGGATAATTCCCGAACCGACACCGTTTCTGTCGGTTGCTGGGATGCTGCGATAAGTTGTGCTATCTGCACAAGTACGTCCGACATCGAGGCCTGCGGAGGCGCAGTCTTTTGCTGCTTTGCCGAGGACAGCTCCGCATCTGATGACTCCCGCATACTCTTCCTATGCGAACGTCCGGAGTCCACCGGCCTCGTGTCCCTAGCTACCGGATGGTGTGACCTGGTTGCCGAAGAATCCCTGATCGGCGAAGCTGGTAAAATATCGGCGGTCACGTAGCCAAGGTGCGGTCGTGTGCGCTGATGAGAGGAAGAAGCCTGAGCAGTCTCCGCGGACTGCCTATACAACGGAGCGTCCCGAGCGACGGACGTGTGCTCCGCTTGCGACACATTTTGTACCACAACATCCGGTCCCAGATGTTGTTGTACGAGAGAGGGGCCTCTCTTGCTCGCGGCCCGGCTGGACCTGGACGAGCTAGGAACCGGACTCAAAGGCTTCCTCCGATCTCGCCTACTATCCGCCGTCACTGGGTGTGCACGTTGAATGTTTATAGTGCTCGCATCACCCAACATTTCCTCCTGGACCGCATCGGACGAACCCGGCTGCCAAACCATTCGGTAAATGGACGCTACACCGGGCGAGCTAGCGGACGACATTTGTTTAATCTCCATGAGCACTTTTGCCGCTAGCTCTGTATTCATTTGTGACGACGGAAGCACACTTGCGGAAGATAACATGGAAACATCACCCTGTTCTTGTTCCTCTGAAATAGAAACTGAGAGAGTAGAGTGACCCTGCGGAGAAAGAGCCGGCATTGCCCTTTCTCCACTAACAACATATCGTGACACACGTTTCCAATGTTTGTCATCCCAATATTGACATATAGAACAGGGATTAGTGCGAGAACACTGACAACAATTAATGCAATGATCATGAAAGTCAGAGGAAGATTTCTTCCTATTACAATTTGAACAATATCCTTTCATTGTGAAAAGTCAACAACAAGTCCTAGTTACTCGCACAAACCCCTGACACAAAGATACATAATAACATGATCCATTAATAATGAAAAAACAATTGCAAATCAAAATAATTTTTGAAAAATATTTTTTCAGCGAAGCCCAAGTTTCTGAAAAGTAACGTTGAGCCCCAGTGGATCTGATGGCTAAGTGTGATCAAAAATTTTAAATTTATATTAAATAATTAATGCAACACTTACAGATAATAAAAATGTATCTTATAGTGAGATAAACTACTCCAAAGGCAAACAGCCCCCCTCAAAAGAGACTGTTGCCAATGTAAACAAACAGTGTAAAAACACCAGAAAACATGACTCCAGGCACTGACAAAACTGGCCTGAAATCAGTCATCAAAATTACACTCTATCTGATGCAAGACAGAGACTCCCAGGGGAGAATCTGCAGAACATCAGATGGAAGATGCAGAACACAACGTTTATACACCCATGGGTGAAAACGTAACTATGGGGAAAATAACAGAAAACATTCTGTAACCAAGCAACTCTCCCAAGAGAATTTTAGAAATGATCTTTCTCAAAAATATGCCAAAAGCATGGGAGAATTGCAAGGGGGGACTTAGAAGACCAGGGGAGAGGAAACACTGAATAAGCAGTGCAACTTTTTAGCAAGAATGACAACAAGAGGCCCATGCCTCGAAAATAGGCAACTTAACATAATTTCATAAAAAATTTTAAGTACAGCCCTGATTATTTTTTGTCACTCCTTTTTCCTCTCCTCCTTCTATATCCTCCTTAGAATCACCATTTCTCCAATAATTACGTGTCTGGCATCCTTTAAACTGAGATTTACAAGCACAAAGATCAGTGAGATGTTGACTGATGAAAAGCCTAACAGAGAATGATAATTGGCGCCAATTTTGGAACGTCCTTGACACTGCGCATGCGCAGTAAGGGCAAAGTATGGAGGTCCTATAGGACATGATTTCTTTTGGTTTTAGATGCAAATTTTGGGGATTGGGGGGCAAAATTTGTGTTTGGCCCTGGATTTTTTAGAGTTAGCACCAGCTAAGTCTGGGTCATTGGTACAGTATAAAAATTTGAAATTTTCTCTGTGTGATGTTTGGATTTTGAAATGAATAGATTCCTTGTCATAGAGGCATGTAATAATCACAGAATACCACGATGAGTGAATGCATCCATCAATATGACAGAAAGACATGCCATCGCGGAAGGACAGAATTTGAGGCTGCACCTCTCGGTCTATGCTACGATGGCATTTGTGCCATACTGATGAATGCATTCACAAATTGTGATGTTCTGTGTTTGTATTGAGCTAAACATATATGGTCTGCACGATGTAGAGGTCAGTCTATATTAAAAGTCTTTTAGAAGTCAACATGTATGTGCTAATTAGTAATTACACTGCTTACATGTATGAAGTAATATCTACCTAAGCTATGACCAACCACTTTCAGCTGTACAGTAGCCCACAAATGCTAAAGATTCCTAATTTCTTCACCTGCCTACCCCTGGAGATCTGGGATTCATACAATTTGTACCTGTTTATACTTGCTCACATACCTGTTTATACCTGCTCACACTCCAAATAAGATAACAAAAATTTTATTCACATCTTAAATATATTCAACTGTGACTCCAAAATTTATTATTTGAAGCTTTTCAAAATAAACTATACAATTATCCAATTAATGCAATTACACAATCCACAGGGGCAATAAAATAATCATCATTCATATTTTGCTGGGCCAATTTTTTATTATTAATTATATTTCTGCCATACAGTGGAGCCCACTTAATTGGATATCTCTTAATAGTATATCCCTGTTAATTGAATATAATTTTCAAACACAAAACCATTTACCATATCTTCAGTACACATTTGATCTGTTAATTGCATATGGGTTGTAGTGTAAACTCCTGTTAATCGTATATAAATTTTTGTAATATGTCGAAAAAATTACTGCTACACGCACCAAATTCCCCTTATTTATCAACCTTTTTGGCCTCACTACATCCAATACAGGCATTTATTCTATTATATCTTGTTTGACAGAGCTCTATGAGCTCTGTCAAACAAGATATAATAGAATAAATGCTCAGTTTACCTCCAGAACACAGGAAACTGACCAGATCCCTGTTAATTGTATACTCCTGTTAATTGAATAATTTTCACTGGCAAAATGGATATTCAATTAAGAGGATTCTACTGTATTAGCAAATTAGCTAGTACAGTCGAACCCTTCTAATTCAAAAGCAACTTTACCAGTGAGAATTATTCCATTAACAAGAGCATTCAATTAAACAGGGATATACTGAGCATTTATTCTATTATACTTTGTTTGACAAAGCTCATGGGGCTCTATCAAACAAGATATAATAGATTAAATGCCTGTAATGGATGCACTGATGCCAAATATGTCTAGGAAAAAGAGGAATTAGGTGACTGTCTTGGTAATTTCTGGACATACTACAAAATATTTTATTCAGTTAAGAGTTTATTCTACAATCCATATGCAAATAATATGTCACATTTGTCCTAAAGATATGGTAAATGGTTTTGTATTTGGAGGTTACTTTAATCAACAGGGTAATTCAATTAAAAGGTATTCAGTTAAGTTGACTCCACTATAGCATATATGCACATGTGAGTTGGACCATGCATCGCTAAGATACATGATGATTAGTTCAGTGGTTGCATAAAATTGAGAAGAGAGTAATTATTACTGAAACTTTCAAGTGATCATCTGTGCCGAGTTGAAGTTAACATTGATGGTTTGGTGTGAAATCACGTCACATTTTTAGGTATTTGTGTATTAGTGAGCCCATATTAATTTTATTTCAGCAGCTAGCTTGATTTAGGCCATAAAATGCTAAATATGTTATAAATTTCATGGTGCAAAGTATGGAATAATTATAAAAAGAGAAATACATGTCTTTCCACCATAAGTTGACATTTTTATGAGTTTCTCCAAATAACTAGGTTTAGTAATTTTGGTGGCTGAGAAACTAATATATAACATTCCCTACTTATTATACGTCATACAGTGTTGTATGATGGCTAATAGTTTTCTCACAGTAAATGAGTGTATTGTAACAACTTTTGCAGTGTGCGATTCTTTTGGGACATATGCTTCAGGAAATTCTAAAGTGTGTTTTTGATCACTTCAAGCTATCAGAATGTCACTGATAAGATACTGAGACAATAGTGTGATCACACTGTAGTTAAATGCACATGTATATCATCCATACACACCTACAACTCCGCGAATTATGTCAACTAGTTGAGTGCTAAATTATTTTTCAAAAGTGATTTGAAACAAGGGTATTTTTTTTAGAAACCAAGCTACCAGAAAGAGTAGCCTTAGTTTAGAAAGATTTGTTCATAATTGTTTTGTTATAATTTATTGGAGAGTGCCTAATGGCACTCTACAATAAATTGTAACCAAACAATGTCATATAAACTTTTTTTCTTCTACTGCTGAACAAACAACAAGCCAATGCATCCCATGTAAAACCACTAAAGTGGCTTCAACAGTGCCATGATAGTGGCTTCTACCACTCAACCAATTAAATTGCTCAGTTGAAATTTTAGTTTGGTTTTATGACATTACGTGGTTATTTATGTTGTCTTTGTACAAGACATTAATCCCAGTTGCCCAAATTGGGAGTATGGTGGCACAGTGTGCTAAGGCATGTTGATGATATACATGTCTTCAGCTGATGATCGCCATAATTGTACTGGGACAGTTACTAGCCAACTGTTCACTCAAGGCACACCAGCTTCCTCAACTGTCTTGACATGATGTGCCGCTGATTAAAATGTGACAAAAAGTCAATGTTTTAGTTTCATTCTTGCTGGTATTCAACTAAATATGTTTGTGGTTTACTCAAATGCACTGTCACAGTAATTTCCTCTGGAAGACTTAACTGCTAGTCAGTCATTTGACTTTGACATTCAGAGGTGCACTGTACCCTGCTCACTTCCGTTTGAAATGAGGAACGCTTTTGTTGGACCAACTTAAGTCCCAGACATCGGGAGAATTTTGGAAAGAAAATCATTGTGTAACATTATTACCACACATATTGGAAGCTTCCAGGAAGCAGTGTTTCCATTAATTAAAGGGCACATTCAAGTTGATAATTAGCATGAAGTAAGTCTTTTCAGTGTGTCGCAAGTGGAGGATTATTGGGGTATTTCAAGCACACGATTCATTACATTATACATGTGTGTCTGCACATCAAGGTAGGATATTTTAAAACATTTGGCCTGTGCAAACTGTAAATAACAACAGAAGATCAATAGAATTTCATCAGTGACCTCATGTTGAATTGTGTACAAACAGTGAATGTTACTTTGCAATTCATTCTTCATGTTTTATTAATGAAAGTATCTTTAAATTGCATTTTCAGCATAAAATGTGTGAGAAGAGGTCATACTGTGCCACATATTGTAACATTCAATCCTTTCAAGCAGCATATTTTTATCGCTCGCTTTGTTGAGCTGACAAGCTCTGTTCTCAAAAAATACCTCAAAAAATTGTAGATTTCATCTGTTTTAGACACGTTTGGAATGTTTGATTTAGTGGAGCTCTCAATTTCTTGGTTCTGTTGAATAAATAGGGTATGAAAGCACAGTGGTGATACGAAAAGTGAAACAGGCTCCACACAGTTACCCACCATTTTATTTTTTCCATTTGGAGTTTTCTTTGTTTGAAAATTTGTCTCACCTTTAGTCTTGGAAAGAAACAGACATCACAAAAGAGAGTACATGCCTCTAGACCTTGATCCACATACAGTGCTCCAATAAATGCTGAAATTAAAACAATACAGTTTCTTATGCATAATTTTCATAAAATGTATCAAAGCCTTAGTGTGAAAAAAGTAACAAGTGCAACGCAGATCGCAGGCCCCCATGGTGGATGGTCTGTTCTATGAAACATGCAAAATATTTTTTAGGCCTGTTGGGCATTTAAAAAATAAGTTGCATGTTATGAAATGGATAAAAGATTTCAACAGCAAGTGGGAATTGAAGCCCTCTCTCTCCCATCATGCATCTGTTCTCAGGCATCTACCATTTCACAACAGTGACGACAATGTAATCATTCCATATTGCATTTTTATTAAAAAATTATTGACGTCCATCATCCTCCTATTCTGTGTTACCAATGGTATAAATATGAAAGTACAGTCTCGAGGCATCTATCTATTTATTAGATACAGGTGGTAACCGTAAAATAGGAACACAAAAAAATCAATGAAAATGGTCATCCTTCGGCCATTCTAAATTTTTTTTCCAAAATATATGTGCATCATCCTCCTAGCATCTCTGATCAATGTTAGAAATCCTCCTAGTGATGTGCATCATCCTCCTAGCATCTCTGACCAATATTAGAAATCCTCCTAGCATCTCTGACCAATGTTAGAAATCTGAAAAAAATAGCTCGAAACATGTCTAAGATACAGGTGATAATGTCAAATATGGCAAAAAAAAAAAATGACAACAAAAAAGTCTGTCATTCAGCCATCTTGAATTTTGTTTCAAAAGATTTCGGCCATCTAGAATTTTTAAAAAAATAATTGATGTGCATCACCCTCCTAGCATGTCTGACCAATGTTAGAAATCTGAAAGTAATAGCTCAAAATATGTCTAAGATACAGGTGGTAACGTCAAATATGGCAAAGAAAATAACAAAAATGGCTGCCATTCGGCCATCTTGAATTTTTTTTTCAAAAGATATTGGCATGCATCATTCTCCTATGGTATCTGACAAATGTTGAAAATTTAAAACGAATATCTCAAAACATCTCCAACATATGGGTGATAACGTAACTTGAGAATGCAAAAAATAAACAAAGATGGCCTGGCCATCTTGAATTTTTTTTTTTCAAAAAATTTTGACGTGCATCATCCTCAAAGCATCCATGAACACAATGTTAGAAACCTGAAACAAATATATTAAAACATGTCTAAGATACAGGTGGTGACATCAAATGAAGCAAAAAATGATGACAAAAATGGCTCCCGGTCGGCCATCTTGAATTTTTTTTCAAAACATTTTGACGTACATTGTCCTATTATGTGCCACCAATGACATAAAAATGAAAGTACACCGTCGACGCATCTATGAGATACAGGTGTAACAAAAAAATGACAACAAAAAAGCCTGTCATTCAGCCATCTTGAATTTTTTTTCAAAAGATTTTGGGCGTCTTGAATTTTAAAAAAAAAAAATTTGATGTGCATCACCCTCCTAGCATCTCTGACCAATGTTAGAAATCTGGAAGTAATAGCTCAAAATATGTCTAAGATACAGGTGGTAACGTCAAATATGGCAAAAAAATAACAAAAATGGCTGCCATTCGGCCATCTTGAATTTTTTTTTAAAAAGATTTTGACATGCATCATTATCCTATGGTGTCTGACAAATGTTGAAAATTTAAAACTAATATCTCAAAACATCTCCAAGATATGGGTGATAACGTAGAGGCTCTACAGAGTGTGTAATCGCTCACCTGGAAATACATATAAAAATGTAATTTCCCATAGGCTTTCCATGGTAACTATGAGCTGCAATTGTGGCCATGTTTGCAACATTACATCAAAATTACATGAGGATCATTGGTAGAAGGTGTCCCAGTCTTCAATCACATGAAGTTTCAAAACATTTGAATCCATCAAACAGAATCATAGAATGTCTCTGGGGGCCATATTTTCCAGCCAATAGGAACAAAAAGAGGATTTTTTGTAGAGGGCTTCCTATAGACCATTCTTGTCAAGTTTTGGTTCACGTCAGCTAAATAGTTCCAGAGAGAAGAAGAAAATGTGATTTCCTACAGGTTTTTTCTATGGTAACCATGAACTGCAATTTTGGCCATGTTTGGCCAACATTAAAATGAGGAACGTCGGTGGAGGGTGTCCCAGTTATCAACCATGCAAAGTTTCAAAACATTTGGCCCTATGGTTTCAGAGGAGAAGAGTTTTCAAAATTGACCAATCAGAATCAAAGAATGCTTCTGGTGGCCACGTTTTTTCACCCAACAGGAATAAAATGAGTAACAATTGTAGAGAAACTCTCATAGACAATGCCTGCCAAGTCTGGTTCACATTGGCTCAGTACTTTCAGTGAAGATGATGAAAATGTGATTTCCTATAGGGTTTCTATAGTAACTATAAGCCACAATTGCAGCCATAAGTGCAACCCGATGAAGATTAAAATAAGGATCATTGGTAGAGGGGGTTACAGTCATCAGTCACATTAAGTTTTTTCAAACCATTTGGCCTTGTAGTTTCAAATAAGATTTTCTTGAAAATGCATACATTTATGAATTCTGTTTCAACAAAAATCAGTAAAAAAGGGTTAAAATATTTTGAAAATTACAATTTTTTCAGACAGCATTCTCTTTCAAAACAGCTTTTGGATAGGTAAAGGGTTACATGAATCTTAAAAGATATACAATAATTACTGCCATCTGAGCTGATATGATTGCAAGATAATAAACAAAACTAACCTAGATTTTCCAAACAATCTGTCAACATGTATCAAACATAATTAGATTACAGCTGAAGATATCAACCTACAGTTGCACTTGTTTTACAGTACAAGTCAAAATAAGTTATGTAGGATAATCCTATAAACTATGTATCTTTTCTCTTCCTACACTGATAAGACCAGAAGCTGACATCATTTTCTGGAAAGCTCTCACTGATAGCTTTTCCAGAAAATGGCAGATTCTGATTTTGTCAGGGCAGAAGCTGCAGTCTACTATGTTTATTGCAGTTATGCTAGAGCTTATTTTGACTTGTACTGTATACATAATATTTTGGGTGTTTTTTCCCCAGTTCTCAGTGGAGAAAAAAATTGAACCAACCCATACCAGATTCTCAAAAAACAATACCTATCAAATACAGTACCTATCTTTTGTGCAGACAAGAGGGGCATTGGGTTAAGCATTAGAATATTGCCTCTGGTGGCCACATATTTCCATCCTCTCATAGACCATTCCTGTGAAGTGTGGTTCACGTCGGCTCAGTTTCAGAGAAGATGAAAATGTGATTTCCCATAGGGTCTCTCTCGATAGTAACAATAAGCCACAATTGTGGCCATGTTTACAACCCAATCAACATTAAATGAGGATCGTTGGTAGAGAGGGGTCCCAGTCATTACTTATGTGAAGTATCAATACATTTGGCTTGGCAGTTTCAGAGGAGAAAATTTTTGAAAATCCACCTATCAGAATCAAAGAATGCCTCTGGCGGCCATGTTTTTCAACCCTCGGGAACAAAATGAGAATTGTTTGTAGAGGACCTCCCATAGACCATCCCTGCCAGGTTTGGTTCACGTCGGCTCAGTAGTCCCGGAGAAGAAGATGAAAATGTGATTTCCCATAGGGTTTCTATAGTAACTATAAGCCGCAATTGTGGCCATGTTTGCAACTCGATCAACATTAAATGAGGATCATTGGTAGAGAGTGTCCCAGTCATCGTTTATGTGAAGTATCAAAATATTTCGCCTGGCAGTTTCAGAGGAGAAGATTTTTGAAAATCTACCAATCAGAATCAAAGAATGCCTCTGGCGGCCATGTTTTTCAACCCACAGGAACAAAATGAGGATCATTTGTAGAGGACTTCCCATAGACTATCCCTGCCAGGTTTGTTTTCACATCGCCTCAGTTTTGCCCGAGAAGAAGAGGAAAATGTGATTTCCCATAGGGTTTCCACAATAACTATAAGCCGCAATTGTGGCCATGTTTGTAACCCAATCAACATTAAATGAGGATCATTGGTCGAAGTGTCCCAGTCATCATTTATGTAAAGTTTCAAAACATTTGGCCTTGCAGTTTCAGAGGAGAAGATTTTTGAAAATCCATCAACCAGAATCAAAGAATACCTCTGGAAGCCATGTTTTTCATTCGACGGAAACAAAATGAGGATCGTTTGTAGAGGACCTCCCATAGACCATTCCTGCCAAGTTTGGTTCACACCGGCTCAGGGGTTACAGAGAAGAAGATGAAAATGTGAAAAGTTTATGGACGCCGGACAACGGACGCCAAGTGATGAGAAAAAAAAAATGAACAAACATGGCCCAGCCATCTTCTTTTTTTTTTTCAAAAAATTTTGATGTGCATCATCCTCATAGAATCCATGAACAATGTTAGAAACCTGAAACAAATATATTAAAACATGTCTAAGATACAGGTGGTAACATCAAATGAAGCAAAAAATGACAAAAATGGCCACCAGTCGGCCATCTTGAATTTTTTTTCAAAAAGTTTTGACATGCATTGTCCTCCTATTATGTGTCACCAATGGTATAAAAATGAAAGTACAGTGTCGAAGCATATATGAGATATAGGTGGTAACATAAACTAAGATACAGGTGGTAACGTCAAATATAGCAAAAAAATGACAACAAAAATGGCTGCCATTCGGCCATCTTGAATTTTTTTTTTTCAAACAATTTTGATGTGCATCATCCTCATAGCATCTATGAACAATGTTAGAAACCTGAAGCAAATATATCACAACATGTCTAAGATACAGGTGGTAACATCAAATGAAGCAAAAAATGATGACAAAAATGGCTGCCAGTCAGCCATTTTGAATTTTTTTTTCAGAAATTTTTGGCGTGCATCCTCCTCCTATTATGTGTCACGAATGGTATAAAAAAGATAGTACAGCGTTGAAGCATATATGAGATACAGTTGGTAACATAAATGAGGACAGACAGACAGACGGACAGTCAGGCAGACAAGTGGACAGACGGAGTGTAATCCAATAGTCCCCCAAAACGGTAAAACTGTAAGGGGCTAAAAAGTGCCTTTTTCGGGATCCTGTACTTGAGTTAGAAGTGAAATTCAGGAGTTTATAGGACTTCTCACTCAAAATATTTTCAAGGGTTTTCAAGAAGTTGGAGATGAGAAATTCAAGTTTTTATTCCTGGATATATATCTAGGATTCCCATCCATACAAGAGTTATACAGTTACATGTGTAGCTGTATTGAAACAACAGACACTGATAGTTAAAACAAGAATTTGTTCTGAATGATATTTGAAAAAAATTGGCTTCCTCAGAAGTCTTATGCATATGCAACGTATCTCCAGCTCTCGAAATTCACCACGGCAAACAGCAATGCCGTAGATAATGCCGTAAACAGACAAAACTCTCCCGGCAGTCAAGTGCCGTAGTACTAGCAGATCGCCGTCGGCAGGTAAAGGGTCTAACCACAGACTATAAATTATAGTTTGTAGTTCTACTTTCAGTCAATCGCGTGATGACAGTGAGCTAAATACGCAATTCCCGACGTCATAATTGTTCACATTTAGTCATTGATTATAGTCTCTATAGTCTTACTTTCAGTCAGCCGCGTGACGACAGTGAGCTAAACACGTAGTTCCCGACATCAGAATATTTCCTCATTAGTCATTGCGTCAGTCGTAAACACCGCGTGTAATGTCCGTTTATATCCAGTGAATGAATAATTAAATCCACAGCGAAATTATCATTGATTATGGGGTGAAAGAAGACACTATTAATAAATGGAACTTAGACTGCAATGGATATGAACTGGGAGAAGAGGGCTTTGTTAACTCTGTGTTCTGCAAACTGTGCCGTAGCATGTATGCAGGTGATAATGGCACATTGGTCGGGACTGTGCCACTACCATGCAGAAAAAGAGGCATTGTCACGGAAAAACTTGATAAGTGGGTCGTTGGAACATCGGTGATAAAGAAATGCAATGCTGTATCGCATATAACACAGTCCAACATTCATAGGAATGCGTAATTAGCCAAACGTTCGAAAGATTTGATGAAAGTAATGCCACTTGACTCTGAAAACAGTCTAACCCAATCATCGAATAACATTGGCCCTATTCCAAGTTCAGTTTCTCGGCAGCTCACTTGTGTCGTACTTGGACCATCTTTCCAGCATTCCGAACATCTTACCTCCCAAAATATTGAAAAAGTTGACTGAATTTCTTGGGATGCCCCAAGCAAGGGCTTTCGAACAGTAAAAGTTTAGACTTCAATAGAAAAAAGTGTCGGTGTGTGAGTGGGGGGGGGGGGGGGATCTATAAGTAGTCTATACTATGTAGCTTGGAAATTTTAATAGGCGTCGGAACATTTCCTTCTGTGCCATCATGAATATTATTACACATGTATTTATATGTAAGAATACAGGCCCCTCCCAACCTCTGGTAACTATATTCTCACCTACTCGCTTGTGTTGCCCTGAGGCCACTTTCCAACATCCTGTCATCAGTTGCGTGGATAGCTTTCACTTCTGGGGGTGGGGGGGGGGGGCAGCAGAGTTAAAAAAAAAATTAGTGTAGGTCCAATTGAATATAGTCCTTGCCTGGAATGGTACATGCATGCCATTTCAGTTCACTTATCAAGAGTCGTCTCGCATTTACAATTTAATACAGTTTCTTGCCTCAAAGAATTGTAAATGCGTGACAACTCTTGATAAATGAACTGAACTGGTGTTCACTTTTTAAGTGCCCAAACGGTTTGATTAAATATCAAGTACATTTTTGAAATATAGTAACCAGTGATGTGGTCAGGGCATGCCTAACCCCACTGCACGCCCAACAAATATCACATCCTGAACATCCCCCAATCCACGCCACTGGTTACTTTGCCCCTGAAATGTACTTGATATTAAAGTTAACAAAACTAAAATATCTATACACACCCCCAATATCGATTCGTGGCTATACCGCCCCCTTTGGAACCCATGAAAGCAAAGCAGTGCTTGTTTACAGTGGTAAACAGATTATCTTTCACTGGTAAAATAGGACTCGGTAACCAATGCTTGAGGTGCAAGTCCTCTAAAATGGGCAGCATTGGGATGAACAGAATGATTGGCTAAACTTGACTTTTCCCTTTTGTTGCAGTCACAATCAGTGACTTAGCCATAGCTGCAGAAAAGTTACTTTAAACACCAATAAATAAATAGGTATGTGCCACTGATTGTACCATGCCTTGGAAACGCATGTCATTTGACCTAACGGATCATCGATGATTGTGGCTTATGTCTTCATTGAATCTGTTTCAGTCGTCATCAGTGGCGTAAAAATCAGGGGCGGGGGAGGCTTACTCACCACACCTTCAGGTTTTTATGTCACAGCTGACGACTGACCGTAAGGGGGCAGCTATTCCCCCCAGTTGCTCTCCTAACCCCCCCCCCCCCCCCCCCCCCAAAAAAAAAAAATAAAAATAAAAAATAAAAAAAATAATAAAAAAATTCCAAAAATTCTTTACCCACGGTCCCGATTAAGCTCGTGGCAATGTTTGAAGTCAGTCCAAGACAAAACACAAAAGAAGAGGCAGACAGAAATGGATAAATTTAGAAGCGAACCGGATAACGAATGGAACAGGGAATTAGAATTTGCAGTGTCCAGCAGTCCTCACCTGGGGAGTCGATCACAGGAGCCTCAAATTCGCTGAGATAATGAGTTTTGGCCCTCGTTTTTTTCAAAAATTTCCCCGGAGGGGGATACCCCCTTTTGTGCACTCCCCCACCTCGTGGTTGCATGGCTCGGATGATGCTGCAAGTCATACCGTCAAAATATTGCTGCATAATTAATTGGCACCTCCTTTGATTCCGCCCTGATTGTTACGTCCCTGGCTGTCATCTCACAACAAATGTAATTTGATAGAAATGCCGGTGCACATTATTCTTGGTATCACATGATTAAACCAACAATGTTTGGTGTATTCCACCGACGACAAAAACTGATGCCGGTTTCAAAGCATTTCTTGGTCGAAGAATTCTGCGTATACGTCACACGTTAGATCTTTTGTTGTTTACACGTGCAGTGCTCATTTTGAAGAGGCAGAGCTTTTGTGACAAATGTTGTAAAATGAAAGAAAGCTGTTAAAACAATGTTGTCACAACAGAGTTTTAACTACTTCCTTTCATTTCACAACACTGGTGTCGTTTAATCTTCACAGAACTTAGAAGATCTTCAAATTAATTATTTTCCAAGCGGTTGAACCAGTTTGGTCAAATTTTTAGGCAATTGAATTCTGAACTGAACTGTAGTATTCGAGTTACGCCGACTCATATGGAAAAGTCGAAGTCGGAAGATTTGTACCAACATGGCCAGGTAAGATAAATTTTGTACTGGTTTATTGCATGCACTTAGTCTTTCGTCTCAAGGCCATTGAAATAACGGTTTACAGTTGGTCAGAATTTTGATTTTTGAAAACATGCTGTTAAAAAGAAAAGGAAATTTTAACCATTCAGAATACCAAGAGGATATTCACCCAAAAGCCACCAGAATGCTTCATTTAATAGTACATTTTTAAATATTTTCTGGGGGAGAACCCGACCCCCCCTCAAGGCGCTCATCGCTTTGCGACGAGCGGCCAGATCCCATCAGGATCTGGCTGCTATGATAATAACAATTCCACGATAAATGATTCATCCTGCAAAAATGCCGTACATGAACCGTAGATAGCAAGATCATCCACGGCAACATACTGCCGTAGAGTGAGGATGCCAATTTCAAGGGCTGCATCTCTGTGTGGGAAGTGGAATATTGCCATAATGAATCATCTTGAATGACCTGATATCTCACTTTTAAGGAGTTTTCACATAATGGTTCCAATATTGAAGGACTTTCCTGTCTCATTCTCAACTAAAAACCAATATAAGGGTAACTGAACTATTGTTTTGAAAACATCCACAAGACAGCTAATAATTTATGGATTATTAAAGTAGCACCCATAACCCATACAGCCACAAACAGAACCTTTTATATGGCTCTGAAAAATTTGTTCTAAGTGTATTCTTCCTTGAGAACTTTACTGGTGGGATGCATTTTTCTTTACAGTGTTTTTACATCATTGCTGCCTGCCTGAACAGGGCGACAGCAATAATGGAGAAACACTGTTAAGTCAACTGTACCTACGTAAATGTATATACAGTAGTTACTAATGTTAAATTAATCTGAGGACTTGAGGTTTAACCAAACAGAGAGTGGTGGCCACAGAACAGAGCTGGTTTCTCCGGTTGATTCTCCATTCAAGAACGATTCATTGGACTACACACTATCTGGTATCAACATCACTTATTACCAGTTCAGCAGGTTCTCTAATATATTGGAGGAGTTCAGCGGCGCGGTAAAACTCATTAATTCACAACATCAAGCAACTGTAGGAGAATAGCAGGCATTTATGAAAACAAAATTCATGAACACCCTACCGCCATCTTCCAGTAATGGTAATAGTAATAACATGATTTTGTGAGGTGTCCCGGTTTATTAACAGCCCTTGAAGACTGAATAACAGCCCTCTGGCTTATTAACAGTCCCCGACTTTGTCTCGGGCCAGTAATAAACCCTCAAGCTGTCATTCATTCCTTTCGGGACTTTAATAAACCGTAATGCTCTCCAAACTCATGTTATTGCTATATTATCAGGTTGATGTTGTAGCAACCGGTTCTTGACAAATCACTGAAGTTAAGCAACGTCGAGCTCAATTAGTCCTTGGATGGGTGACCATCTCAGCGATTGATTCAGACTCCTATGCTGTGTCCTTGGGCAAGACACTTAACCCCGATTGTCCATATGGAGGCACGATGACGCTGTGTACTAAAGTGTACTGCTCGTCGACGGTGTGCATGTCTTCAACCAATCTAATCTTGCCTGTGCTGCAGTGCAGAGTTACGATGTTGGGGAGCTGGCAGCTCCTCGTCGTTGCTTGGTGGTTCTCTCTGGGTATTCCAGCTTCCTCCACCCGTAAAACTGTCACCGACACGATATGACCTTGGCTGTTAAAGTGTTGTTGAACCTTAATATATAAATACATAGATATAGTAGTCACAATGAGGTACTAATGATACCAACGCTTGTGTCCAATCCATATTTTTCTTTAATCATTTACCTCACACTATAGCTAAATCCAGACAGTCCTATTCACAAAAACTATCATGGAAATTTAATTATATATTTCAATCTTCATATAAAAAACATAGCTTGATATGACTCTCATTGGTATGTGCTCATCCAGCACTTTTTAATGAGAAATAAAGTCATAAGCTATGTTTTTGAGGCAAAATATGAACATATTTTGTTATACAAGAAGTTTTTTGGGGAAAATGTCACTGAGTCATATCAGAGAAAGAGTTAACAGGTACATTGGTAAAGCAAAAGATGAGTGTTGATCAAATGGAAAGAGGTCTTAAAGTTACAGTTTGAAAATATTAACTGATCCATGACCTCACAAATTCTTGTTACCAAGAATTATAAAATGAAGAATAAAAACATATTTGTAAAATATATAATCTTGATGTGATATATAAAATCATCTAACATGTTTAACCCTTTACCCAATGCAGACAATATCAAAATTTATTATTTTAAATATCATTTTTTAAAACTTAAAAAAAAAAACAAATCATGTGACCCCTCGTTGGAACGAGCTGGTCGAGCTCGTTCCAACGAGGGGTCACATGATACGGTTTTGTTGAAATTTTTTGAAAAATAATACTTTTTTTCAACAGCTGAATTTGCATATTACAGGGGTGGATGTGGACGATTCATTGGGTAAAGGGTTAACTAAATTTCTTCGTTGGCTATTCCATTTTTGCAATCAGGCAGGTTTCATGTCTTTAATCAACTAGGAAAAAATGGAGGATCTCTAAAAAGTCAGGATTTCATTTGAAATTTCTGCACTGAGTGCACTAAATCGATCTGTCCCAAGGCTTATCAAGGCTCAGATTGATTTCAATGAATGAGGTTTAAAAAGTTCATGTCAAATAGTGATGAATTTGAGATTCTTTTTATCACATAACATGTAATTTAACTTTTTAGCTAACATAACAACTAAAGCTTGCTGCGCTGTTCACAAAATCACCAGCCAACTATGATTACTTTTTTTCAATTTTTGCCTTAAAAACATAGCTTATCTTCCTTCATTGAAACAAGCTTGTCAAGGTTCCTGACAAGCTATCTTTTGGAGACAAACAATCAACTTTTTTAGTTATCCAGGAAATGTTTTCTGCAGTTGCCTACAGTTTGTATTTGTAGATAGTAAATGAAAATGATAAATTTTAAGTAATTTGTATATTTTTTATACTTACCAATGGTCCAGACTAGCTGGTGCTAACTCAATATAATTCAGGGCCAACACAAATTTTGCAATCCCCAAAATTTTCATACAAAACCAAAAAATTTAAGTCCTATCTGGTCCTCCATACTTTTGTTATCTGAGCTTGCGCAGTATCCAGGAAGGTACCAAAATTGACGCCAACTATCATTCTTTCTACAGTGTCTGCTAAATGTTATAATCAGCGGGGAGGTATGAGTGCCCACTCATGGGAAGGCCATCCCCGTCTGAGCCATTGGTAAGTATAAAAAATATACAAATTACTTAAAATTTATCATATTTTTATACTACAACCAATGGCCCAAAATAGCTGAATCGTAAAAAGGCTGGAGGGCATAAGACTTGAAGGAAAGTTAAAAAATTTATAGTAATTTATATATTTTTTATACTTACGAATGACCCAGACTTAGCTGGTGCAAACTCCATTAAATTCAGGGCCAAACACAAATTTTGCCCTCACCAATCCCCAAAATTTGCATCAAAAACCGAAAATTTGATGTCCTGGTAGGTCCTCCATACTTTTACTCTACTGCGCATGCGCAGTGTCAAGAAGGTCTTGAAATTGGCGCCAAAATGTCATTCTTACAACCAGTGTCTGGTAAGTGTTATGTACGCAGCGGGGAGGCAAGAGTTCCCAACTCCTGGGAGGCCATCCCCGTCTGGGTCATTGGTAAGTATAAAAAATATATAAATTACAAATTTTTTTTAACATTTTTATACTGTACCAATGACCCAGACTTAGCTGAATAGTAAACAGGCTGGAGGGCCCAGGACATAAAGAGAAATCCAAAAGGCTCAATTACATATAACAGAATTATCCCCTCAAGGAGAAAAGGAGAGATAGGATTTACATGTATCTTTCTTATTCTTATCAAAAAAGAAAGACACAAAACCATTCCGTAATTGAGCACCAAAACATCAATGATCTCTATTAATATCCAGTATAACCCTTTAACCTAATTATTTTTAAAGGTAAGCCAATAAATAAAGGCAGTCCAGAGAAATGAGACTCTTTATACTCATTAAAAGTGTCCAAGGATTGTATATTAATGCTCGTTTGACACGTGACATATACAAATGCTTCACACCGAGCTACACTTTAAAAATATTACATGGATGAGTTAAACATTAGCTTTACACTTTAAAACCATCCCGGCGCCGACTTGTCGGAAGACGGACGGGTCTTAACAACAATAGGTTCAGGATACTTATTAGGAGCCTGATTCTTAGCCAAAAATCCAACATTAGTGGTAAAAGTAATAGTATTACCAACACTACGATAGTGAGAATCATCTACAGATAAAGCATGAAGCTCACTAACTCTTCTAGCAGAAGAAAAGGCTAAGAGAAAAGCTGTCTTATATGTTAAGAATTTGAAGTCCACTGTGTCAAGGGGCTCAAAAGGTGCTTCTTTTAGCTTAAGAAGAACCCATGCCAAATTCCATTTCGGAATTAATCTAAGGGTTCTAGGTCTATTTATCGAAAAGTTTCTTACTAATTCAGATAAGGAGACATTAGATCCAATCATTAATGTATCATGGTGTGCAAAGGTATCAGATAACATAAACCTATAACTCTTGATAGTAACAGGCTGCAGTTTGATCTCATCAAACGAATAGACCAGAAAATTAGCAATATCAGGAATGGAGGGATCATAAATATCTACAGAGTGATGCCTACACCACTGATGAAAGACCTTCCACTTGGCAGCATAATTTAGCGAAGAGGAGGTCCTCCTGCAGTTAGAAATCGCACCCACTGCTTGTCCTGCAAAGCGTTTACTGTGCAAGAAGGACCGCACAACAGAAAAATAGGTTGAGACCTTGTGGACTGTGGTGAAGAGTGCGCGATTTCCCCTGCAACAGAAGATTCTCCCAGGAGGAAGCTTCCGTGGCATGTCCCACAACAGACACCTGAGTAGATTTATCCATGGTCTCTGTGGTGACAGAGATGCTACCAACAGAATCTTGCAGTGGAATTGCTTTATCTTGAGCAAAATCTGCTGAATCAACGGCGCTGGAGGATACACATATCCTATTTTCCCGTCCCACGAGATCGAAAGAGCGTCTACTGCAAATGCTCGAGGATCCGGACATGGGGACACATCCGTCTTCAACTGATTGTTGAGATGTGTCTCAAACAAATCTATCATTGGTCGCTCCCATTGGTAGCAAATCTGATTGAAAACCTGTTTGTTGAGAGTCCACTCCGACGGCAACAGGCCAATACAAACAGAAGGATTCTTTCCATTAGCTTGAACAACGGAATGGAATGAATGCCTCCCCAATTCCGAATATACGCTACTACCGTCGTATTGTCGGACAAAATTTGGACGTGTGCATTCTGAATAACATCCATCCAATGACGTAACGCAAGCCAAATTGACATCATTTCTTTGATATTTATGTGCTTGCCTAAAAACTGCGGATCCCAAAGACCCTGGCACCTCGAATCCGACGGTCATAGTGTCGCGCCCCAACCTGTTTGACTGGCATCCGTCGTAATAGTAAATAGTAAAACTCGGATCCGGCAATTGCAGTGGAACTCCCTGAGTTAACCACTGAATGTCTGCCCAAGTCTGAATCTCTTGTTTCACTTGGCTTGACAAGAGGATGTCCGTATCGAGAGAATGAGTTTTCACCTTCCAATTCTGAGTCAGAAAGATTTGGAGAGGACAAGTGCGTAGCTGCCCCATTGGAATGAGATCCGCGGCAGCTCCACACAGACCTATCAGTCTCATGAATTCTCTCGCTGTAACCTTCTCTGAGTTTAGACAATAGCGAGCGTAACAACTGACTAACTTTGCTCTGGTTAACGGCAGACGAACAAGATTGTTGTGCGTCTCGAAGCTCATCCCCAGGTGGGTGAATGACTTGGAAGGCACCAGGTCCGACTTCTGCTCGTTTACTATAAAACCGAGACGTCAGAGCAATAGAAGCAGATTCTGCACATCGTTCTGAGGCGTTAACTCATTGCCATACCTCTGAAGAATATCGTCCAGGTAGGCCAACGTTACCGCAGACGAATGAGTTCGGAAGTAAGTCATTACCGAGTTCATTATCTGAGTGAAAGCCCAGGGCGCTAGATTCAGACCGAAGCACATCGCAAGGAACTGATATACGACACCTAGGACAGCGAAACGAAGATACTTTCTGAACGCCGGATGTACCATGACATGAAAGTACGCATCCTTGAGATCTATGTTCGCGGCATAGTCATTCACTCGAATGCTCACTCTGACCGATCTAATGGTCTCCATATAAAATTTTGGAGCCACATGTTTATCCAGCTTAAGTCTATTACTGGACGGAACGAGCCGTCTGGTTTCGGAACCAGAAAAAGATGGCTGTAGAAACCTGGAGATTCCTGGTTTTCTACGACCTCTATCGCGTTCTTTAGTAAGAGAGACTGAACTTCTGAAAGAAGCGCCTCTCTTTTTTGTATATTTGACGGAAGTTGAGTCCATCTTGGACTTCGAGTTAACGGAGGTTTTCCTGTAAAGGACAGTTTCAATCCTTCCTCTATCACCCTTCGAACCCAAGGGTACTCTGTAATCAATTTCCAATTTTGTAAGTAACTCGACAACCTTCCACCCACTGGAACGTGATAGAGGTCTACACCATCACCTCCTGGACCTGCAAGGCTTGCAGAAGGAGAAACCACGTCCTCCACGACCCGCACCTTGTGTCGCCGACCTAGGGGCGTCTGACCTGTTATTACGGCCAGCGTTACGGCCCCTACTAGAGTCGCTGCCTTGACGGTCTCGAGAATAAGGCCTAGAGGGCACGTACGCACTTCTAAAGGAGCTTCCCCTGGATGTACCCATCCCAGAAGATCCAGGCCTACTTTTCTTCGCTGGTTCCGACTTTTTAGAAGAGGTCTTAAATAGTAGAGAGTCTGAAGCTTTCTTAGTTAACTGATCATAAATAGCAGAAAGCTTGCCGTCAAAGAGAAGTTCTCCGGAGACCGGAGCGACTCTAAGAGAGTTTTTCACCTTACTATCCACTCTCGTGGACGTAGCAAGGGCTCCATCACGTCTAACCAACTCCAGATTAGCCAGTGAAAGGGCGGAGTTATACGTAGAAAAGGCAATAACCCTTGACAGAACTCTCAAAGATGTCTGTACATCCTGAAATTCTTGCCCTTCAAGGCGTAATGACAACGCTCTGGTAAGGTGATCTGCGTACGAGAGTGCGTCTAAATGTGCTCTATTAGAAGATATTGTTGTTTCCAAGGTAGAGCTTTGAATAGACATAGACGACGGCATGGATAATTCAAGGTCTTCAGCCTGGTCGTCTAGATGCAGAGGAACTCTCTGAATGCCCTGTCCTGCCGTTTCAAATTTATTTCTTGAATTAATGAAAGGCAGATTGAGAGCATTAGCCGAAAGGAAGGCTGACTTGCCCGTTTTAGAAGCAAGCTTACTGATAGCGTCGTTAAAAAGCTTGAATGTCTGTGAGACATTCCTGGACTGAGACGGAAATTCAGGGACGGAGTCCCTAAACTGATTGAAAAAATCAGTGTCCAGTGGCGCTATTAGCCTCCTATCCGGCTGAGCAGTATCTTGGTCCGCTGGAACAACTTCAGGAAGGAAATGCCAGATTAACTTGAAGACGATTTTATGTTGTTCCAAAAGGGAGAATTCCAACTCATCAACATCCCTTTCTCCATCCTGACGGACCTCATGGATATCTCGGTCGTCCGCTCCCGATCCAGCTGCGGAACGCACCAACCCAGCATCATCAGATACTCCCTGCTCGGACAGAACTGCTGCTGGCTGCTGGGATGCTGCTATGATCTGTGCTATCTGCGATAGCACATCCATCAACGAGGCCTGCGGAGCTGCGGTCTTACGGGATTTTGCCGCAGGAAGCTCTGTGGACATTGTCTCCTGCATACTTCTTTTATGCAAATGTCCGGAAGAAGGCGGCTTCGAATCCTTGGCTACCAGATGGCGTGACCTGGCTGTCAAGGAAACTCTGGACGGCAATGCTGGCTGGATATCGGTGGTCACATAGTCAAGGTGCGGTCGAGTGCACTGTCGTGAGGAAGAAGAAGCAGTCTCTCCGGACTATCTATACACCAGAGCATCCTAAGGGGTGGACGTAAGCTCCGACTGAGGAACGTTATGTACAACAACATCCGAACTGCGATATAGTTGTACGAGAGAGGGACCTCTCTTGCTCGCAGCCTGTGCGGAGCTGGATGAGCTAGGGACCGAACCCAAAGGCTTCTTCCATCCTAAACTAAGTTCCGTCGTCACTGGGTGTGCCTGTGGTATATTTATAGTGCTCGCAATACCCTTATTTCCTTCCTGGACCGCTATGGACGAACCCGGGTGCTGACCCATTCGGTGAATGGACGCGACACCGGGCGAGCTAGCGCACGTAGACACCAACGCCGTCGACCCTACTTGGGGCCTCTTAGGCAATTGCCATATATCTATGAGCACTTTTGGCGCTAGCTCTTCTCTAGATTGTGACGACGGACGCGCACTGGTAGACGACATCATGGAAACATCACCCAATTCTTGTTCCTCTGAAAAAGAGAGTGAAAAACTTGAGTGACCCTGCGGCGAGAGGACCGGCATGGCTCACTCCCCGCTAACAACATACCGTGACACACGTGTCCAACATTTGTCATCCCAATTGATACACACAGAACAAGGATTAGTGTGAGTACATTGACTACAATTAATACAGAAATCATGAAATCAGAGGAAGATTTCCTTCCATTACAATTTGAACAATAATCTTTCATTGGAAAATAATCAATCATAGTACCTGCAATAAGCCTAGCAAACAAAGATACATAATATAATAATCCATTATAATAAAACGAAAAAATAATTCAAAAAAGAAAAAAATTTTGAAAAAAATTTTTCAGAAGAGCCCAAGTTCCCAAAGGGAACCCTGAGCCCAAATGGATCCCAAAAAAGCCTAAGTGTGGACAAAAATTTTAAATCATTTTGAAAAATTAATGTAACACTTACGGACAATATTGATGTATCTTACTATGAAATAATCTAGTAGAAGACAAGAAATCACTTATCAGAAGTAACCGTTGTCAACGTAAACAAAAGTGTAAACAAACCAGAAACATGACTCCAGGTACTGGTAAACATGGTCCAGAAATCAGTGTCTAATTTAAACACTATCTGATGCTAAACAGAGCCTTCCCCAGAAGAAACTGCAGAGCATCAGATGGTAGATGCAGACCAAAACGCCTAAACACCCAAGGGTGAGGACGTAAACATGGGGAAAGAACAGAAAATAATTCTGTTTCCAAGCCAAAACTCCCAAGAAATTTTAGTAATAAACATTACAAAAAATAAGCCAAAAGCTGGGGGAGAATAGCTAGGGGGGAATGAAGGAAAGGGAGAGAGGAAACACTGATCAAACAATGGACCATTCATAGCAAGAAGGACAACAACAGGGCCATGCTTCGAAATTAGGCAACATGAAATAATTTTGTAAAATGTGTTTGGCCCTGAATTTAATGGAGTTTGCACCAGCTAAGTCTGGGTCATTGGTACAGTATAAAAATATCCAATCGCTCAATTACTTCGATAAAGAATTGCTGATTCTTAGCCAAGAATCCCACTTCAGTAGTGAGGGTCACAGTATTACCCACACTATGGTAATGGGAATCGTCGAAGATAATGCATGAAGTTCAATAACTCTTCTGGCAGAAGCAAAGGCTAATAGAAAAGCCATTTTATAGGTCAAGAATTTGAATTCTACATCGTCTAATGGCTCAAATGGAGCAACTTGAAGCTTCAACAGAACCCAAGCCAAATTCCATTTAGGAATTAATCTGAGGGTTCTAGGTCTATTAATATAGAAATTTCTAACTAGCTTGGATAAAGAAGAATCTGATCCAATAGCCAAGTTATCATGATGAACGTAAGTGTCTGATAACATAGACCTATAGCCCTTAATAGTGACGGGCTGCAGTTTGAGTACTTCAAACAGGTAGACTAAGAAATTGGTAATCTATGGCATGGATGGATCATAGATGTCTACAGACTGGTCCGTACACCAACGGAAAAAAAACGTCCACTTTGCTGCATAATTCAACGAAGAGGAGGTCCTCCTACAGTTAGAAATTGTGTCCACTGCTCATCCCGTAAAATGTTTTCCGTGAAAGAAGGACTGCACAATGGAAATATGTGAACAGAAGGATATGCACGGCAAATCGCAGGTACTTTCAGAATGCCGGAAGTACCAGGACATGACCCTTTAGATCTATGTTTGCCACATAGTCGTCCACTCGAATGCTCGCTTACCGACCGAATGGTTTCGTTACGAGGAACAGGTGACTGTAAAAACCTTGAGAATTTTGATTCTCAACAACCTCTATTGCTTCCTTTAATCAGAGAGTCTGTACCTCCACAAGGAGAGACTCTCTTTTGAAAGGATCCGCCGGAAGATTTGTCCAATGCGGACATCTTGTAAGTGGGGGCTTTGCTCGGAATGATAACCACAGGTCTTCCGAGACTACACTTCACACCCACTGATCTTCTGTGACTTTGATTCAGTTTCTTGCGAATTTTGATAACCTTCCGCCAACTGGCAAGCAATAGAGGTCTTGTCTATCACCTGTACGACTTACGAGGCGAGAAATTATGTCCTCCCTGCGATGAGCCTCGTCCCGTTGGCTTAGGGGCGTCTGACCTATAGTAGCGATCAGACCTGTGCCCCTTTCCCGAGTCGCTATACTGATGACCTCCGGAGCAATTATAAGAGGGTTTCTTGTACCCTTTTGTTGATTGTTAAGTGGAATGGCCTCGCTTACCCTGGTCTGCTGAAGCATGTTGTTGAGACGCAGATTTCAGTAGCAGTGCACTGGAAGCTTTCTTTGTAGCCTGTTCATAGACTAATGAAAGCTTGTCATCAAATAGAGTATGTCCAGAGACCGGAGCGACTAGGAGAGAGCTTTTCACCTTGTCATCTATAAGTGATGTCGACGCAAGGGCTGCATCACATCTAATCAACTCCAAATTTGCAACTGTCAGAGCAGAGTTGTACGTGGCATACATGACTGCCCTGGAAAGAACTCTAAGCAGGGAACGAATGTCCTTGAATTCCTTCCCATTAAGACGTTGTGCCATAGCTCTGGTGGGGTGATCTGCATAGGACATCGCGTCCAGATTCGCTCTATTGGATGAAATAGCACATTCCATCACTTCCGAGCGTATAGTGAATGATGTAGGTAGAGCCATATCTAAATCCCCAGCCTGCTCATCCAAATGATAGATAGGTTGAATATGGCATGGTTAACATGGCCGAAGGCCTCTGACACCTGCCAAGATTGTTTTGCGAAGGAAAGAACATCATCTTTCCTTCACACGAAATCTTTGTCCAGAGGCAACAGCGGTTTCTCTCCAGTAGTCGCAGCTTGCTGATCAGGTGGAACAATGTCAGGATAGTATTGATGAATAAAATTCATCGCTACCATATGCTGTTCTGAAAGCGAAGGGTAATCCTCTTCCTTGTCCCTTTCACCATCTGACTGATTCAGCTGTGATGTCCGGTTCATCACATCTTCGTGTGCAGATGACTGGACTGACCCAGCACTGTCCGACAGCTCACCACCGGAATCTGCGGAAGGCTTCTCTTGCACTTGCTGGGATGCTGCGATTAGCTGTGCAATCAGCGACAGAAAGTCCGTTACCGAGGCTTGAGGAGCAGCAGTCTTGTTTTTTTGCCAATTGCTGCTCCTGGGACGCACATCTGGAAGTAGATCTTTTCTCTGCATGTCCCAATGAACAAAGCCTTGGATCACTAGCTACCAGATGGTCCGACTTCACGGGCGAAGACTGGCTCCATCTTTGCGCAGCTGGCTGGATATCCGAAGTTGGGTAGCTAGCATGCGGTCGTGTGTGCTTTTCTAACGTAGCGGAGGAAGCCTTGACTGCAGTCTAGATGGAGCGGCGAGTGTGGACATTAGCTCTGGCTGATGCAAGTTTCTCAAAACAACATTTGGCCCCAAATGTTGCTGAGTTAGAGAAGGCTTTCCCACTCACGGTCTATCAGACTTCGCTGAGCTTCCCGAAGAGAAACTTGCTGACTTCCTCCCTATTTCCATCATCGCTGGGTGAGCTTTAGTTTTTGAGGTGCTCGCTCTACCCAATTCTACACTTCCCTTCACCGCAACAGACTTACCTGGCATCACGGCTCCCACGAACGGGGTAACCGCTTCACCGGTCGAACTAGATTCTTGCAAAGGATTAAGAGCACTAACTAGAGGCCTTATCCATTTGCTTAATATTCCTGAGCACCTTTGCCGCTAGCTCTGATTGCTCATCAAAGCGTGACAATGGTAGCAACATTGGATGGGTGTCACAATACCATCACCATGTTCTTGTTCCTCTGAAAAAGAAACTGAAAAACTCGAATTATTTTGTGGTGAGACCTCTGGCATAGGAGCCTCACCACCAATGACGTACCGTGACACCCGTCTCCAATCTCTGTCATCCCAATGTACACAAGTAGGGCAGGAAACTGTAGGAGTGCATGGACTACAGGCAAAGCAACAAGCGTGTAAATCTGAGGAAGACTTCCTCGCCTTGCATTCAGACCAGTAAGCTTTCATAATTACAATCAAAAGACGAAGTCGATAGCACTCCTACAAACTCCACAACAAAATATATGATAAAGATACATGAATAATAGCAACCAAAATTAAATTCGAAAAAATTATAAAAAAAATTTCGAAACAATTTTGTGAAAATGACTAATTTCCCAAAGGGAACATCATGAGCCCAAGGGCATCCCGATGGAGCCGAAGTGCGGACAAAATCCAAATTTTATGAGCTACACTACCAGAATCATAATCAATGTATCCTACAGTAATTCTACAGTATTATAATATTAAATACTACATATATTTAAGGACGTTTCCAATGTAAACAAGGTCAAAGGAAAAAACTGGAAACAAGATATCAGACACGCAAAAAGGCCCAAAGTCAGTAACCAATTTAAATGCTACCAGATGCAAAGCTAGATCTTCATACGAAGAAAAAACAATACATCGGAAAGAAGATGCAAGACCCAAATGACTTAATACCCCCAGGGTGAGGACGTAACCATGGGGATAAACAGAATAAACATTCTGTAATACACGTTACAACTCCCAAGAAATTTAATAAAAAATTTCAATAAAAAATAGCCAACAAGCTTAGGAGTTTAACAGGAGGGGTTCATGGAAGGATAGGGAAGGAACACTTAACAAACAGTGGATTAATCATTAGCAAGAATGATGATGTCAGGCATATGTCCCGAAAGTTAAAAAATTTATAGTAATTTATATATTTGTTATACTTTCTAATGACCCAGACTTAGCTGGTGCTAACTCTTAAATATCTAGGGCCAAACACAAATTTTGCCCCCTAATCCCCAAAATTTGCATCAAAAACCTAAAATAACATACCCTATATGGTCCTCCATACTTTAACTCTACTGCGCATGCGCAGTGTCAAGGAGGTCTCAAATCTGGCGCCAATTGTCATTCTTCCAACCAGTGCCTGGTAAGCGTTATGTACTCAGTGGGGAGGTATGAGTTCCCAACTCATGGGAGGGCCATCCCCGTCTGGGTCATTGGTAAGTATAAAAAATATATAAATTACTATAAATTTTTTAACATTTTTATACTGTACCAATGACCCAGACATAGCTGAATAGTAAAAAAGTTGGAGGGCCTAGGACATAAAGGAAAATCCAATAGGCTCAATTACATATAACAGAATTATCCCCATGAGGCGAAAAGGAGAAGTAGGCTTTATACATATCTTTCTTATTTTCATCAAAAAAGAAAGACACAACACCATTTTGTTATTGCGCACATTAACATCAATGATCTCTATTAACATCCAGTATAACCCGTTATACTAATTATTTTTAAAGGAAAGCCAATAAATAAAGGAAGTCCAGAGAAATGAAACTCTTTATACTCATTAAAAGTGTCCGAGGATTTATATTAACGCTTGTATGACACGTGACATATACAAATGCTTCACACCGAGCTACACTTTAAAAATATTACATGGATGAGTAAACATTAGCTTTACACTTTAAAACCATCCCAGCACCGACTCAGAATTACTGACTCTAGAGGAGAGGAGGTATTCCCTTGCTTTTCACTATAAAGCAGGTGACCTAAGGGAACACCCTCCCCCCCCTTCCCCTTGACCTGGGTCAAATACCCCAGAGCGAAGAGGGCAGCAGGACAGAGTCACTGCCGGAACAGAAAGCCTGCATAACTATAGTTGCAACTGTTTAATGGACGAAATTCTGAGCAACAGATAACGGACCTAAACAATGTAGATCTCCAGAAATGGACTCAATATTTCTAAGATAAAAATTTGTGAAAGTGGAAGGCTGAGACCAATATGAAGCCTTCATTAGATCTGTAATAGCAACACTATTAGCGTAAGCCCAAGATGTAGATAGAGCTCTTACTTCATGAGCCGAAATCTCAAGCACAGACTGCTGAGTTGAAGATAATTTATTATAAGCAGTATGGATAATTAATTGAATCCACCTAGCAATAGAATGGACCGAAATGTCCTTTCTATTAGGCATCAGAGACAGAAAGAAACGCTTACAATTCTTTCTGATAAACTCAGATCTACGTTTGTAAATACGTATAGCTCTGTCCGGACAGAGTAAAGGCCTATGCCCATCTGAAGACGGAAGAGCCTTAATAAAACAATAGGTTCCGGATACTTATTAGGAGCCTGATTCTTAGCCAAAAATCCAACATTAGTAGTGAAGGTAATAGTATTTCCAACACTACGGTAGTGAGAATCGTCCACACATAGTGCATGAAGCTCACTGACTCTTCTAGCCGAAGAGAAGGCTAAGAGAAAAGCTGTCTTATAAGATAAGAATTTGTAGTCCACTGTGTCAAGAGGCTCAAATGGTGCTTCTTTTAGCTTAAGAAGAACCCAAGCTAAATTCCACTTAGGAATTAATTAAACTAAGGGTTCTAGGTCTATTTATCGAAAAATTTCTTACTAATTTAGATAAAGAGACATTAGATCCAATTTGTTAACTATCATGATGTGCATAGGTATCTGATAGCATAGACCTATAACCCTTTATGGTAACAGGCTGCTGTTTGATCTCATCAAACAAGTAGACTAGAAAATTTGCAATGTCTGGAATGGACGGATCATAAATATCTACAGAATGATCCCTACACCACTGACAAAAGACCTTCCACTTAGCAGCATAGTTTAGCAAAGAGGAGGTCCTCCTACAGTTAGAAATCATGTCCACTGCTCATCCTGTAAAATGCTTGCTGTGCAAGAAGGACCGCACAACGGAAGGTTGAGACTTTGTGGGATGTGATGCAGTCTGCGCGATTTCACCTGCGAAAGGAGATCCTCCTGTGGAGGAAGCTTCCGCGGCATGTCCCACAACAGACACCTGAGTAGATTTATCCACGGTCTCTGTGGAGACAGAGATACTACCAACAGAATTATTTTTGCACTGAGATTGTTTTATCGTGAGCAATATCTGCTGAATCAATGGCGTTGGAAGATATGCATATCCTATCATTCCGTCCCACTAGATCGATAGAGCGTCTACTGCAAACGATCGCGGATCCGGACATGGTGACACATACGTCTGCAAATGATTGTTGAGATGTGCCACAAATAAGTCTATCATTGGCCGTTCCCATTGGTAGCAAATCTGATTGAATACTTGTTTGTTGAGAGTCCATTCTGACGGCAACATGTGACCCCTCCGTGAAAGGGAGTCCGCTACTACGTTCAGACGACCTGGTATATGACGGACCGAAAGGAGAACTTGATGTTCTAGTACAAACAGAAGGATTTTTTCCGTTAAATTGAATAACGGAATGGAATGAGTGTCTCCCTGGTTCTGAATATATGCTACTACCGTCGTATTGTCAGACAGAATTTGCATGTGTGCATTCCGAATAATGTCTATCCAATGACAGAGCACAAGCCAAATTGACATCATTTCCTTGATGTTTATGTGCTTGTTTAGGAACTGCGGATCCCAAAGATCCTGGCACTTAGAATCCGTTGGGCTCAATGATGCGCCCCAACCTGTTTGACTGGCATCCGTCATAATTGTAAAATTCAGATCCGGCAATTGCAGTGGAACTCTCCGAGTTAACCACTGAAAATTTGCCCAAGTCTGAATCTCTTGTTTCACTTGATTTGACAAGAGGATGTCCGTATCGAGCGAATGAATCTTCACCCTCCAATTCCGAGTCAGAAAGATTTGGAGAGGACCAGTGCGTAGCTGCCCCATCGGAATAAGATCCGCAGCAGCTCCGCATAAACCTATCAGTCTCATGAATTCCCTCGCTGTAACTTTGTCTGAGTGAAGACAATAGCAAGCGTAACAACTGATTAATTTCGCTCTGGTTAACGGCAGACGAACGAGATTGTTGTGCATCTCGAAGCTCATTCCCAGGTGGGTGAATGACTTGGACGGCACCAGATCCGACTTCTCCTCGTTTACTATGAAACCGAGACGTTGGAGCAATAGAAGCAGATTCTGTACATCGTTCTGAAGCGTTAACTCGTTGCCGTACCTGAAGAATGTCGTCCAGGTAGGCCGACATTACAGCAGACGAATGAGCTCGGAAATGAGTCATTACTGAGTTCATTATTCGAGTGAAAGCCCAGAGCGCTAGATTCCGGCCGAAGCAAATTGCTCGGAACTGATACATGACTCCTAGGACAGCGAAGCGAAGATACTTTCTGAACGCCGGATGTACCATGACGTGAAAGTACGCATCCTTGAGATCTATGCTCATAGCATAGTTGTTCACCCGAATGCTCGTTCTGACCGATCGAATGGTCTCCATATAGAATTTTGGAGCCACGATCAGCTTGTTTATCCAGCTCAGATCTATGACTGGACGGAACGAGCCGTATGGTTTTGGAACCAGAAAAAAACGGCTGTAGAAACCTGGATATTCCTGGTTTTCTACGACCTCTATCGCGTTCTTCTCCAGAAGAGACTGGACTTCTGATATAAGCGAGCCTCTTTTCTGCGGATTTGACAGAAGCTGAGTCCATCTTGGACTTCGAGTCAACGGAGGTTTTCCTTTGAAGGACAGTTTTAGCCCTTCCGAAATCATCCCTCGAACCCAAGGGTCGTCCATAATTGACTCCCAATTGGTTGAGAAACTTGACAGTCTTCCGCCCACTTGAACATGATAGAGGTTTATACCTCACCTCCTGGACCTGCGAGGCCTGCGGAATGAGAAACCACGTCCTCCACGGCCTGCACCTCACCCCGTCGACCTAGGGGCATCTGACCGGTTGTCTCGGCCAGTATTACAGACCCTACTGGAGTCGCTGCCTTGACCGTCTCTAGAGTAAGACCTAGAGGACACATAGGAACCTCTATAGGAACTTCCCTTGGATGTATTTGCCCCAGAAGTGCCTGTCCTACTCTTTTCCGCTGTATCCGACTTTTTGGAAGCGGATTTAAATAGCAGAGAGTATGAAGCTGTCATCTGATCATAGATTGCTGAAAGCTTGCCGTTGAAGAGAAGCTCTCCGGAGAGAGTTTTTCACCTTACTATCCACGTGCGTGGATGTAGCCAGGGCTGCGTCACATCTAACCAACTCCAGATTTGCCACTGAAAGGGCAGAGTTATACGTGAAAAATGCTATGGCCCTCGAAAGAACTCTTAAGGAGGTTTGTACATCCTGGAATTCTTTTCCTTCGAGACATAATGACAACACTCTGGTAAAGTGATCTGCGTATGATAATGTGTCTAAGCTAGCCCTGTTAGACGATATTGTCATTTCTAACGTCGTGGTTGGAAGTTACATAGACGACGGTATAGACAATTCTAGATCTTCAGCCTGGTCGTCTAGACACAGAGGAACTCTCTGAACGCCCTGTCCTGCCGTTCCGAATTTATTCCTTGAATTGATGAACGGCAGATGAAGAGCATTAGCCGATAAGAAACCGGACCTGCCCGTTCTGGAAGCAAGTTTATATATAGCGTCATTAAATAGTTCAAATGTCCGTGAAACATTTCTGGACTGTGTCAGAAATTCAGGGACGGTGTCCCTAAACCGATTAAAGAATTCAGTGTCCTGTGGCGCTATCAGTCTCTTATCCCGCTGCGCAGCATTTTGGTCCAGAGGAACAACGTCTGGAAGATAATGCCGGATGAACTCTACGGCAATTTTATGTTGTTCCGAAAGGGAAAATTCCAACTCCTCCGTATCCCTTTCGCCATCCTGTCAGACCACTTGTAAATCTCGGTTGTCCGTGCCTAAGCCTTCAGTGGAATGTACCGACCCAGCTTCCTTGGATAATTCCTGCTCCGACAGAGTTTCTGACTGTTGCTGGAATGCTGCGATAATCTGTGCTATCTGCGATAGCACATCCGTAACAGAGGCCTGTGAAGAGGCCTGGCTACCAGATGGCGTGACCTGGTCGCCGTGGAATCCCTGGTTGGCGAAGCTGGCTGGATATCACAAGTCACATAGCCAAGGTGCAGTTGTGTGTGCAGTCGTGAGGATGTGGAAGCCAATAGAGCAGTCTCTCTGCACTGTCCATATAACAGAGCGATCCGAGCAGTGGACGTGTGCTCCGACTGAGGAACGTTATGTACCACAACATCTGGGCCCATATGCTGTTGTACGAGAGAGGGACCTCTCTCGCTTGCAGCCCATTTGGAGCTGGACGAGCTAGGAACCAGACTAATAGGCTTCCTCCGAACCATCCTCATCTCCATTGTCACTGGGTGTGCACTTTGTATTTTTATAGTGCTCGCATCACCCAAATCTCCTTCCTTGACTGCAACGGACGAACCTGGCCGCTGAGCCATTCGTTGAATGGTTGCTACACCGGGCGAGCTAGCGGACGCCAAAGCCGTTGATCCTACTTGGGACCTCTTAGGTAATTGACATATATGCATGAGCACTTTTGCCGCTAGCTCTTCATTTGACTGTGACGACGGAAGCACACTTTGCAAAGACATCACGGAAACATCACCCTGTTCTTGTTCCTCTGAAAAAGAGATTGAAAAACTAGAGTGACCCTGCAGAGAGAGGACCGGCATGGACCTCTCCCCACTAACAACATACCGTGACACACGTCTCCAATGTTTGTCATCCCAATTGACACACACTGAACAAGGGTCTGTGTGAGTACACTGACTACAATTAATACAGTAACTATGAGAATCAGAGGAGGACTTCCTCTGATTACAATTTGAACAATATTCTTTCATTGTGAAAAATTACAAACAGTCATAGTACTCGCACCAACCCTTGAAAACAAAGATACATAATAAAATAATCCATTATAACATTTCGAAATAATAATTCAAAAAGTAAAAATGTTTTGAAAAATTTTTTTTAGAAGAGCCCAAGTTCCCAATGGGAATGATGAGCCCAAATGGATCCCAAAAAAGCCTAAGTGTGGACAAAACTTTTAAATCATTTCAAAAAATTAATGTAACACTTACGGACAATATTAATGTATCTTGCTATGAACTGAACGAGATAGAAGACAAGTAATCACTATCAAAAGTAACCATTGTCAACGTAAACAAATAGTGTACAAAAACCAGAAACAGACTCTCCAGGCACTGATAACATGGCCCGAAATCAGTTACCAATTTAAACACTATCTGATGCAAAACAGAGACTTCCAGAGAAGAAACTGCAGAACATCAGATGGTAGATGCAGACCAAAATGCCTAAACACCCAAGGGTGAGGATGTGAGAATGGGGAAAAAACAGAATATTTATTCTGTAACCAAGCCAAAACTCCCAAGAAATGTTAGTAATAAACATTACAAAAAATATGCCAAAGCATGGAAGAATAGCTAGGAGGGAATAAAGGAAAGGGCGAGAGGAAACAATGAACAAACATGGGAAACATGAAATAATTTTTATAATTATTATAAAGTTACAGCCCTGAACGTTTGAAACCACCGTTGTTCACTTCCATCATACATTTACAGCCTTGAATCCACCAATTCTTCCATTGATTTGTGTCTGGCATCCTCAAAAAAGGAGATTTTAAAGCACAGATGTCAGAACATTGTTACTGACTTTAGGGCCAAACAAAGAAATGATGGTTTGCGCCAATTTCGGTACCTTCCTGGATACTGCGCATGCGCATATAACAAAAGTATGGAGGACCAGACAGGACTTGATTTTTTGGTTTTGTATGCAAATTTTGGGGAGTGGGGGGGGGGGGGTGCAAAATTTGTGTTTGGCCCTGAATTATATTGAGTTAGCACCAGCTAGTCTGGGCCATTGGTTGTAGTATAAAAATATATGAGAAAAGGATTAACTCAATTCTACTTCTGAAACCAACTCACTCAGAATGAACATTTTTGAACATTTATTAGATTCTCTCATAATAACCTCTGTAAGAGTGCAGGAGATACATACATATGAACAATTATATGATTGATACACATGATGGTAGACAAATAAAGCCATTGTACAATAATCACCACAGCTGTGGCGAACAACCTGGAGACTTGAGTCTTGAGATTAGGGTACTCGTATAAAGTAAGATACTTATTCTTTCTCAGGTTGTGTTTTCTAAAATCTACTTGGTAAGTATGTAGCACTGACCCGAGTAAAGGTCCCGTCTTACAGTGCATTTCTTGCTTTTGAAAAGCAAGAAAAAATCCTCATTAACCCTTTACCTAACATGAAAAGCAGACGACACTTGCAAAAGAATTCGTGAATAACTAATTTTTTTCATTTTTTGTCTCAAAACCATGGGTTATGACCTCTCATTGGAATGAGCCCGACGACCTCGTTCCAATGAGGGGTCATTACATATCTTTTTGAGACAAAAATGAACAAGAGGGATGTTACATCCCAACGCTCACCTACATTCGCGCTTGATAATGTCGTTCCAATGTAACATGCCTAATATTTAGTTAATATAAATCATTAACTAGGCATCAAATGATTAATGTGGTTTATGTGATGGCTTTGGAAAGTCTATATTTCTGCATTTATTATATATCAATTCAACATAGAATAATTGGATATAAAAGCATATTTTTCTTTTAGAAATGTTTATGATTAAGAATATGAATCGTGAGGCCAGGTATTAAATCATAAATAAGAATTAGGAAAGGCTTTCATAAATCACTGAAATTGTAATTGAAGTACATTCATTGGTTAAAGAAGAGTTGCGGAAAAACATTCATTCAAGAAAGTGACTATAAGTCCCAACAAAAATACATCACATCAACAACTAAAATAAGCCTTAATGTTACTAGTAACAAGTATGAGAAAGTATTAAATAAAAAAAAAAGTAAAAAAAAATTTTTTTAAAGAAAGTGAATATAAGTCCCAAAAATCCCCATTAAATTCCTCAAATATGCATGTAATAAGGGCGCAACGTTAAGGCAATGTAGTTCAGTAACCCATGCGTACAATATCGATTGCCTGGAAAGACACATAGAAACAGAACTCACCTTAACACCTCACCTTAACACAAACTTTTAGAACTTAAAATTGAGTAAGTCAGACAAAAACGTGAACATTGTGACTGAAAAAAAGAAAAGAAATCAGTTAAATTTCTGCATACAGTAGGGTTAATACCTACAGTTGTTATTGAAATGAGAAAATAAACAGTAATGAGAGGTGAAGGCACCACAATCTGCACAAAAGCTGACTTTAACGCAAATTCTTACAACACCTAAACGCTAATTCTTACAACAAGTTTTGGCAGAAAATCAGCCTCAAATTCCTCAAATATGCATGTAATGAGGGTTAAATATTACTGCAATGGAGTTCAGTAACCCAAGCGTAGAATATTAATCACCTGGAATGACACATAGAAACACAACTCACCTAAACACAAAGTTTACAAAGTTTTACAACTTAAAATTTACTAAGTCCGAAAAAACATGAAAATTTTGAGTGAAAAAAAAGAAAATTTCTCTTAAATTTCTGCATACAGGAGGGTTAATACCTACAGTTGTTATTGAAATATAAAAATCAACAGTAATGAGAAGTTAAACCAGCACAATCTGCACAAAAGCTGACTTTAACGCAAATTCTTACAACACCTAAACGCAAATTCTTACAACAAATTTTGGCAAAAAATTTTAGGTGAAATTTGGAAAAAAGTCATAGTATCAGGGTTAAATACTGTTCTGATAGCCCCCTACAACCTACATATGCAATATCAAAGGCCTGAGCCCACTGATCTTTGAGAACTCGGCTTAACACCTCACCTTAACACAAACTTTTAGAACTTAAAATTTACTAAGTCCGAGAAAAACATGAAAATTTTGACTGAAAAAAAAGAAAATTTTCGTTAAATTTCTGCATACAGTAGGGTTAATACCTACAGTTGTTATTGAAATATGAAAATCAACAGTAATGAGAAGTTAAACCAGCACAATCTGCACAAAAGCTGACTTTAACACAAATTCTTACAACACCTAAACGCAAATTCTTACAACAACTTTTGGCAGAAAATTTTAGCTGAAATTTGGAAAAAAGTCGTAGTTTCAGGGTTAAATACTGTTCTAATAGTCCCCTACAACCTACATATGCAATATCAAAGGCCTGAGCCCACTGATTCTTGAGAAATTCACCTTAACATTAAATCTTACAATATTGGACACACCGGACGCCGATGCTGCCGCCCGAGGTTATCACAATAGCTCACCACATCTTACAGATGTAGGTGAGCTAAAAAAAGAATTGAAATTAATTGGCGATTTTTTAGAACAGCGCTGCCTGGTTTTGGTCTTTACGTTGGGTAAAGAGTTTAGGTATGAGGATTGAAAAATATCTTACTCGAACAACACTATGATGCTGATGTTGACTTCTGATATCATTCCCACATATGATGTGTTGGGAGCGATATTTTCTGTAACGAGCTATTTGAGGTGGTTGTGTGATAAAAGATTTTACCAAATACAGTAACACCTGATTCTACTTCACTTAAGGAAAAACAAATGTCACTGCTTCAGGAGACATCTATCGGACTCTTTTTGGAAGTTCACATGAAGAATTTTAATCTTTTATTCAGAAAAAGTTAAATTATAACAACAGTGCAAAAAGACCTACCTTCAAGAACATCTGCCTTTTCTTTGGTTTTCATTTTGATTATGTCACCTCTTGCTTGGACATAAATAACAAACTTAGACATTCCCAAATCATCAAACAATATTGACTGAGTTTTGCTGTTTACCAAGGAACTCCGAAGTAACTGAAAAACAGAGAGATAGTATCGTAGCAAACCAACATATTGAACATTCAGTGCCATCACCGATTCAGAAAATCTTGAAGCAAGAATCACTTAATTTAAGATCAAATTCAACTTAATTAAAGGTACGATATCTAACCTTTAATCATTAACAAAGTTGATGACACTGATCATGATTTTCAATGTTTTTAACAATTATTTCTTTTACCAATAAATTGGATAAAGATGAAACCATGTTTTATCCAATTTAATTATAAAAGAAATAAGTTTACCCAGAGGGAAAGAAGCTACAGAATCGGCAGATCTGGGATAGGGTGGGGGCACAAAGGACAATCACTATTCAACTGCTTTGTCATGGACAATCATCTTAGTATCATCTAGGATGCAAAACATGACTTTAAGTTAGTGATGGGTAGTAAACGCTGCCACCAAATAATAGTAATTCACCCAAATTTATGTAATGTTTTTGTGCTTTGTTTTGCCCATAGGTTGATCAGGTTTCTCAAAAACAACTCAACAAAGGTAGCAGCTACCTGTTGAAAAAAATACAACCAACAGGCATTGAAATAAAGAATGAAATAAAGAACCTATTTTCGCTAACTTGTCTCAAAATTGTAATTCATATCCTGTCACTTTTCATGGAAAAACTACATTGATATCATGAAAATGTTTATTTTGAATAGAACTGTACATTTTGACCATTCATTGCATACTGTTAAGTGTTTGTAATCATTCAAAAATAATATTGTATATCCTATCAATACCTTAGTTCAGCAATTAGAACATACAGTGGCTACCTACATGTCCACTCCAGTGAGCGGGAGGTAGCCACTACATTCAGATTGCTGAAGTAATCAATATCCGAGTTTCAATCCAACAAATTGTGGATCACATGCTCAACCATCAAAAGTGAAGGTTGGCATTTTTTGATTCAGTTGATGGTAAAATGCCATAGCTAACAGTGTACAGGCTACGCATTTTGAAATCCTCGTAACCTCCCCATAACCTGAACAATCGTTCACAACTTATTTTCAGGTCTGAACGGAAAGTATATTTAATGAAAGTGTCAGTGACACTGTAGTTTAACTTCACTGTGTGTAGTGTTTGATAAAAAGGACAATATTCAATGTTTATGAAAGGATTATGAAATAAGACAAGAAATGTGATAATTGAGAATACATTAATTTCTGTTCCCTACATGCTATGCTTTCAATAAGAATAATTTGAGGTGTAGACTGCACTAAAGAAATGAGGCCTGGGTTAATGAGGCAAAAAGTTAATGTCTATCAGCAAAAGTTACTAAGTTACAGTAAAATTATTCCAAAATGAGCCATCCTTCCAAGATACAATGAAATCCCTTCATAAATATAACACGTACACTTTGCTAAAAGAATTTAGGTCATATGATGGTCCGGCAGTCACGTTTGACCAATCATGATCAAAATAGAAAGGTCCCATCTGGATATCATACCATGTTATCCTACCACGTTACAATGAAAGCCCTTCATAAAAATAACCTATAGATAGTGCTAAAGGAATCTAGGTCACATGACCAGGTGGTGGTAACAGCTGACCGATCATGACCAAAATAGGAAGTCTCCTTGAGACATCATACCAGGTTTTCCTTCCTAGTTACAATGAAACTGCATCATAAATATGAACTGCAAACTGTGCTAAACAAATCTAGGTCATGTGCATGTGTGCCATTATGGTTGACCGATCACGACCAAAATAGGACGTTCTCATCTAGACATTATACATAGTCATCCTACCAATTTACAATGAAATCCCTTCATAAATACGACCTGTAGACTGTGCTGAAAGTATTTGGGTTTCAGGTCAGCACAGCCGTCACGATTGACTGATTGCGACCAAAAGGGGACATTCTCATCAGCGGTCTTAGGGAGAAGTGACTTCTCCCTCCAGAGACTTTAGGGAGAAGTCAGGGGCCAGGAGGGAGAAGTCAGTGGACATGAGGGAGAAGTCAGAAAAAAACAAAACTTATATGACATCGTGACAAAATAAATTTACATAGAGGACACAATTGTGGAGAAAAAAATAAATAAAAGTTATACTTACACACACAAAACTAAGTCATGTAGGTTAAAATCCTCCCCCACCTCCCCTACAAAAAATTGTGTCGTCCATGGTTTCTGAATACCCTAACTCTTTCCCTAATAGTGATGACTAGGGTTACCATGCAGTTGATTTTGTATAAAGATTGCCTCAATGCAGTGGATTTGAAATTTAGCATTACCCATGGTGAGAGTGTTCTTCTCTGTAATAGACGGTATATTCTTTTAAAAAAAATATTTAAAGTATTTAAAATAAATTTCAAGTTCACATAAGAAGCTGGGTCATTCATGGTTTCTGAATGTCCTAATTGAATTGAAAAGCGTAGTTAAAAAAGTTTTCAACATCCTTCGTAAATTAAGCGTCATTAACAATTTGAGCTAATTTATTTCTAAGGTAAATGACAAAATATTTCAGTTGGCTCCCTTACCTGCTGCGCTGGGTGATAATACTCGGTTCAGAAAAATGACAGTTTCTGCAATCCATCTTACATTGACATGTCTGATTGGTGCTATAAGGCCTGCCATTCTTATCCATCCTAATATATGTGATTCTATTGTAGCCTTATTACATTTAACCCCCTTCCAACACAAGTTTTCAAAGAAAAACTTTCAGTTTCAATGCAAAAACTGTGGGGCGAATTTTAATGCAACAAATTTTTCAATGGAACAGAGTGTAACCAAAAGCAATTTCTACATTTTTATGAATTGTCCCCTGCACATTTTTTATGGTTTTGAAATGGTGGTTACCTAACTTTAATAAATTCTAATAAACTTGATGCGTGTCTTGTGTGAATCGTTGTTTTTGCTGACACTTTTGGTTTTAAATAGCATTTTGTGCTGTTTGCTATCAGTTTGGGCGTATTGTTCGAACGACTACGCCATTACAACTCTTTTCAGAAATATAAAATTGGGCTAGTTTAGGCTATTTTCAGAGCCGTATGACGGATTTTAACAGCAGCCATTGTGTTTACTTATTTGTGAATGCGGAAGCGTTGTTTTTTGGGGAAAATAAAACATAAGAAAATATAGAACCTTAGTGAGCACGCTCACATACCCCACGTGCCCCGATATTTCAAGCTCTAATCATTTTTTTAAAATAAACATAGATTCTAGGAATACTGCAGAAAACAGTGTTCTGTAGTTTTAACGGTATTGAAAGAATTCAAGCAGAGAAAATGCCCGGAAAACTGTAATTTTGATGAACTTTTCAAAGTCTATGGGGCCGTAATTTTGGAAAAAATCAGTGGAGCGGAACAAAACCCAAACTTGTTCTGTAGGCCACCATGTTAGACTAACATATCAAAAATCAGCTCAATATCTGGAAGCATGTGGGAAAAAAGTCCGGAAAACTGTAATTTTAATGAACTTTTCAAAGTTCAAGGGCCGTAATTTTGGTAAAAATCAGTGGAGCGGAACAAAATGCAAACTTGATCTGTAGGCCACCATGTCAGACTAACATACCAAACATCAGCACAATATCTGGAAGCGTGTAGAAAAAAAGTCCAGAAAACTGTAATTTTAATGCATTTTCTGGAGTCCAAGGGTCGTAATTTCGGTAAAAATCAGTGGAGTGGAACAAAACGCAAACTTGTTCTGTAGGCCACCATGTTAGACTAACATATCAAAAATCAGCTCAATATCTGGAAGCGTGTAAGAAAAAAGTCTGCAAAACTGTAATTTTGATGAACTTTTCAAAGTTCAAGGGCCGTAATTTCGGTAAAAATCAGTGAAGTGGAACAAAATGCACACTTGATCTGTAGGCCACCATGTTAGACTAACATACCCAAAAACAGCTCAATATCTGGAAGCATGTAGAAAAAAAGTCCGGAAAACTGTAATTTTGATGAACTTTTCAAAGTTCAAGGGCCGTAATTTCGGTAAAAATCAGTGGAGCGGAAAAAAATGCAAACTTGATCTGTAGGCCACCATGTTAGACTAACATACCAAAAATCAGCTCAATATCTGGAAGTGTGTAGAAAAAAAAGTCTGGAAAACTGTAATTTTGATGAATTTTTCAGAGTCCAAAGGCCTTAATTTCGGTAAAAATCAGTGGAGCAGAAAAAAATGCAAACTTGATCTGTAGGCCACCATGTTAGACTCACATACAAAAAATCAGCTCAATATCTGGAAGCGTGTAGAAAAAAAGTCCGGAAAACTGTAATTTTGATGAATTTTACAGAGTCCAAGGGCCTTAATTTCGGTAAAAATCAGTGGAGCGGCAAAAATGCAAACTTGATCTGTAGGCCACCATGTTAGACTCACATACCAAAAATCAGCTCAATATCTGGAAGCGTGTAGAAAAAAAGTCCGGAAAACAAGTAGGACTGACGGACGGACGGACCAGTCAAAAACATTATACCCCAGTAACTTCGTTGCATGGGGTATAAATATAGTAAACTGCCACGTCTCACAAGGAAGTTTTGGAGGGCGATTTGAATTTCGCCCCCAATGTAAGCCAAGGCGACTTGAGGAATGACAAGCCGACTTCTTCGCCCTAGTTGCCCACTCGGCTGACCCCTGATTCTCATCTAGACATTATATGGAGTCATCCTACCAAGCTACAATGAAATCCCTTCATAAATACGACCTGTAGATTGTGCAAAAGGTTTTCAAGTTTCGTGGCTCACATAGCCATCACAGTTGGTCAATCGTGACCAAAAACCTCGAACCTGCATATGAAATTTTGTGATGATCAGAAAAGAACTACAGTGTGTAGCCTGTGCTAAAGAAAATGTGCTAAAGAAAATGTGAAAAGACTGACAGACTCACAAACGGACAGAATGACAGACTCGCAGACTTCCGCATGCGTGTTGGCAATAGCATATCTTGACTTTGTCAAGTTAAGCTAAAAACCACAGAGTTTGACAGAAGACAGTAATCAGTGTCAAAATTCAGCTGCCTTAAAACACAGAAGTAAGAAAGATATCGACATGAACATATATAGATAGTGCCATGTGTTTCATTAACCAGATCTGGCAATCTTGTTTGGGAAAAGGCTGATGAGTTATAACAAGCAAATTATGTGGATACTTACAGAAAGATGGCCTTCATGGTGAGAAGGAAAATGTCTGAACAGAAAATCAGATGCAATCAAATTTAACACAGTATCTCCAAGGAATTCCAGTCTCTGATTGTGACCCCTAAAAAGAAATGACAAAACAGCATGATACTAAAGACAAAATAAGAGTACAGTGCAACCCTGTTAAGTGAACTGAACAGTTAACAGTTAAGAAGAGAAGTCAATTAATCAGATTTTGGTCTTTCTCTTGTTTTGTGGTGATGAACAGTACATTATTCTATTAAATCTTGTTTGACAGAGGTCAGGGAGCTCTGTCAAAGACGATATAATTTATTAAATGCTTTTATTGGCTGTACAGAGCCATAGAGTTCAATAAATGTGGGGGATTCAGTGGCAGCCAGAGTAATTATTTCACAGATCACAATATTTTTTACTCAATTAACAGGAGTTTATACTTAAATTTGCATTGAAGGTATGACAAATGGTTTGGTGTTTGAAAGTTATATGAAATTAACAGGGTTGTTATTAAATTTAAAAATATCAGATAGGATGGAGTCTATTGTAAAAGTTCCTGTCCAGGTGGTCTGTATATGACAGGAATGTGCAGATTACTACAAAAACACCAAGGGGTCAAGAATTTTCCACCAATCAATTATTTACAATTTCTGGAAATCACACAAGAAGCATGAGCAAACTTTTTGGTCATTGACCAGTGGGTAAAACCCAATGGTTTATGAGCTTATAGGTTTGTAGAGCATTTGTTTTTAGTCACATAAATAATGTGATTTTTTATGGCAGTACAATTCATTATCAGACCAGCAAAAGTGATGAGCAGTGCTGCTGTCATTAGTAACTCAAGGCATGGGCCAGCTCTGAGATCTGATGCCAGAAATGCTTGATTATTTTCAGGTCCAATTATATAGCTCTTCATAAGGATCCATGTACATCAAATGAATATTTTTCTCTATATAACACTTAAAATATTATCAACTTACATTGTAAGAATATTATAACCCACATTTCTCAAGGTGAATGATTTTGCCAAAAGACGTATGCAGTCAAACTCAATTCCAGTTGAATCTTCAAATTCCACCAGTTTCTAAAGAAAAATTAAAAAGTGTTTAAACATATTCTTGATCAAAAACAAATCCTCAGATATTCAAAAAGAAGAAGTTATTCATTATTTTTGTACAGTATGTTCGGAAGTAGTCTGATTTGCGGCTTTTACCAAATAAAAATTACCACAAAGTTACTTATTTAAACAAGAGGCCCCAGGGGGTCTGAGGGCGTTCACCTGACGAGGTAGACTAAATATCAACCCAGGGAATTGATTTGAACAAATAGCATCTGCCCCTCCTAAGAGAAGCTTATACCAAATATCCAAAGATCCCGACCAGTGGATCTAAAAAAAAAAGATTTTTAAAGAATATTCCTCATATTGAACTAAGTTATAGTTCAGGCTCCCACAAGGAGCCCAAATATGAACCCAAGGACTTGGCTTTAACAAACTTGAATCTCACCCCCCTAAGGATTCTGCACACCAAATATCAAAACATTTTGACTGCTGGATCTGAAGAAGATGATTTTTAAAGAAAATTCCTCATTTTCAACTAAGTTACAATTCAAGCCCCCACAGTGAGCCGAAGTATGGACCTAGGGACATGGTTTGAACAAACCTGAATCTGTTATCCCTCTAAGGATGCTGCATACCAAATATCAAAAGCATTCTGACTGCTGGATCTGAAGAAGATGTTTAAAGAAAATACCTCATTTTGAACTAAGTTATCATTCGGGCTTCCACAGTGAGCCCAAATATAAACCCAGGGACTTGACTTGAACAAACTTGAATCTCACCCCCCTAAGGATGCTGCATTCCAAATATCAAAATATTCCTGCTGAATCGGAAGAAGAAAATTTTTAAATAAAAATTCCTCATATTGAACTAAGTTATAATTCGGGCTCCAACAGGAAGCCCAAATATGAACCCATGGACTTGGCTTGAACAAACTTGAATCTCACCTCCCTGTGCCCAAATATGAACCCAGGGACTTAGCTTTAACAAACCCAGGGACTTAGCTTTAACAAACTTGAATCTCACCACCCTAAGGATGCTGCACACCAAATATCAAAACATTCTAACTGCTGGATCTGAAGAAGATTTTTTAAGAAAATTCCTCATTTTGAATTAAGTTACAATTCGAGCTCCCACAGTGAGCCCAAATATGGACCTAGAGACATGGCTTCAACAAATTAGAATCTCACACCCTAAAGGATGCATACTACATATCAAAACATTCCGACAGCTGGATCTGAAGAAGATTTTTAAAGAAAATTCCTCATTTTGAACTAAGTTATAATTTGGGCTCCCACAGTGAGCCCAAATATGAACCCAGATACGTGGCTTGAACAAACCTGAATCTCACCCCCTTACCCAAAAGATCAAAAGATTCTGCCTGCTGGATCTTGAGAAGAAGATTTTTAAAGAAATTTGCCTGAAAAGTTCAAATTCAGGCTCGTATACTGGGGGGGGGGGGGGGGGGGGGGGGGGGGGGGGAGCCAATTTTAACAAACTTGAATCAGATCCACCCCACAATGTTGCATACCAAATATCAAAAGATTCTGCCTGCTGGATCTGGAGACGAAGATTTTTTTAAGAAATTTGTCTGAAATGCACTAAGTTTGAACTCAGGCTTCTATAGTGAGCCCAAATATGAATCCAGGGGGCCAATTTGAACAAACTTGAATCAGATCCACCCCATAATGCTGTATACCAAATATCAAATGATTCTGCCCACTTGTGCTGGAGAAGAAGATTTTTTAGTAACTTCTCTAATATACATAGGGTGCTATCAGAGTTATGCCCCCATGGATCCCCAAGTGTTCAAGTTTGTTCATTTGAACAAACTTGAACTGACATATGGTAATGAATAGCCATACAAAGTTTCGAGCAAATTGACCTAGCGGTTTCAGAAGAGAAGTCGTTTGAAAAATGTTCACGATGCTGGACAGACGACAGATGGCAAGTGATAAGTTTAGCTTCCTTCGGTGAGCTAAAAAACAGAAAAAAAGACAGAACACGATATAAACAGAGTCCAAGAATTAATCTACATTAAGCAATCCGTCTCCATAGGATACATTGTCAATCCTTGAGCCCCTCAGGAGTGACAAAAACAGACCAAGCATCATGCCTTTTCTTCAGTTGATCATAATGTAAAATGTGGAGCTCCCCTATGAAGCCCCTTGATGCAACCTATGTGGATTAATTTTAAGTGCACACCTCTAGAGGGTACTGAATACAAAATTTCTAATTCTTCAGCTACATGGCCAATTCCGACTCCCAAAGGGAGCCCAAATATTAACCCAGGCACTCGATTTGAACAAAGTTGAATCTGACCTTCCTAGAGATTGTTGTATACCAATATGAAAGCATTCTGACTGGTGGATCTGAAGACGAAATTTTTTTAAGAAATTTCCTTATATTGCACTAAGTTAAAATTTGGGCTACCATAGCAAGCCCAAATATTAACCTACAGACATGATTTTAACAAACTTGAATCTCACCCCAATAGAGATGTTCTATTACAACAAACTTGAATCTCACCCCAATAAAGATGTTCTATTACAAATATAAAAGCATTCTGACAGGTGGATCTGAAGAAGATTTTTTAAGAAATTTCCTTAAATTGCTCTTAGTTACATTTCAGGTTCCCACATGGAGCCCAAATATTAACCCAGACCCTCGAATTGAACAAACTTGAATCTGCTCCCTCCCCCTTCCCCAACCCCACCCCAGGGATGCTGTATACAAAATATGAAAGCATTCCGATTGGTGGATCTGAAGAAGAAGATTTTTAAAGAAATTTCCTCGTATTGCCATAAGTTAAAATTTGGGCTACCATAGCAAGTCCAAATATATACCGTATTTACTCGATGAATTGAAACACTCTTTGTATTGATACACCTGAATTTTTAAGAAAAATAATTTTTAAAATTACTCAAATAGTTGAGACAGTGTAAAAATTATTTTCCGAATTTATCTTAAGTATTGATACAGGCTGAACATTTGTTTACAGATTTCGTTTTGAGCACAGTTTTACTTTGTTGATACTTTCGATGAACCAGATTCATTAAAATATATATGTCAACCGTGTTTGTTTTTAATATCGCCAGGTAGGTTCATGTATGTACTTTGTTGATACTTTCGATGTACCGAATTTAGTCCTTGAAAGATGTGTCAAATGTTTTTTTATTACTCACGCCAGTAAAAGAAAGAAAGATCCAAAGCATGTGTTCAAGGTAAGATCGAGGTAAGTTGAATTCAAATGGTAAATCCTTGTAAATCCAGAAAAGAAAAGGGCTTTATTTCCTTGTCATTCAAGCAAACTGCACGTGCGAATCAAATCAAGGAGGTCAAGTTACCGGTAGGTAGATTCCGGTTCCTCCTCTCTCGCAGTTTAGAAATGCAGCGAGAACTACCGAGAATGTGAATATCTGCACGAAAAAGATGGGACTTTGTACAAAACGGGCAGGACAACGTAAGTTCAATGTTTGGGTAAACAGAATGATTTCATGTAGTAGTATGTGTGGGTTAAGCCGGGAAATAAATATGTCTGTCGCAAATTACTTATCGATGGGGCTTTGTACAAAACGGGCAGGACAACTCGGCCCTTTGCCATAAGTTCAATGTTTGGGTAAACAGAATGCCTTCACGTAGTACCGGTAGTATGTGTGGGTTAACCCGGGAAATTAATGTGTCTGTCGCAAATTACTTATCAGTTCAATACAAAAGGTGTTAATAACAGCTTTATGTCTTGAACCTTTCAGTAATTTGAGACAGAGATGTTTCGCCATTCATGGCGAATCTAATAAATCATTTGGGTCTCTGTGTGAAAACAACACAATGACAAAGAAAACAGGACACAGCTTAAAATATTTTTGTTTATTCTTTCAATTATTTTCATCGATGTAATCAACAATAACAATATTTCCATAAAAGTACAATATAATTTCATAAAAGCAAAACAAGTGAATATTTCAGACACGATGTATGATTACATGGAGCCACCTGGTTACTGTGAAATTTCTCTTTTGACTTTTCGGAGCACCATGAGTGAACCTTAGTTAGGCCTTAACAAATGTTGGCAAGTATATGGTGGTATTTCCATTCATCACATCGGAAGGGGGTGGTGGGGGGGAGCTGTATACAAATAATATTTTTTATCATGAGTTGGAAATCACCAGCAATGATTTTCAATCCACGATAGGAAAATAATATTTTTGAACAGGTGATAGGGAGCTACTTTCTTTTATTTCCATACATCAGAGGTGAGGGGCTGCTTCTTAGATTGTTACAAATTGCCGGTAGTGAAATTTCAACAAAAGTGAATAGGCATACACCAAGAACGAAATCCTGGGATACTCCATAAATTTATTGGGGGCTGTTTACGGGTATTATTTTTTATCATGAGTTGGAAATCACTGGGTGTGATTTTCAAATTATGATAAGAAAATAATATTTGTGAACAGGTGATAGGGAGCTACTTTCTTTTATTTCCATACATCAGAGGTGAGGGGCTGCTTCTTAGATTGTTAAAAATTGCCGGCAGTGAAATTTCAACAAAAATGAAGAGGCATACACCAAGAACGAAATCCTGGAGTACTACACAAATTTAATGGGGGCTGTTTACGAGTATTATTTTTTTATCATGAGTTGGAAATCACTGGGTGTGATTTTCAAATTATAAGAAAATAATATTTGTGAACAGGTGATAGGGAGCTACTTTTTATCATTTCCATACATTATTACCAGTACCGTACTTTACATTTTCATTGATAAAATTAATTACTATCAGGAAGCTTGTCATCTGAATCAAAACAATCGTTCCCTGCTTCCTCCATTGACATCAATTCACCTAAATTATAACATGTGTGACAAGCATCATCCAATTCACCTAAAGTTTCAAATGGACTCTCCACAGGTATCTATGGGTCCTGCCCCACTAAATTGTACTCAGCTCCGTTAAGGTGTACATTGATACCACACATTTTAAAAGAACGTTTCACCATGTCTTTCTTTTCTTTCAAATTATTCATTGCGAATTCAATCCAACTGACTACATTCGGCTTTGAAGTGGGCTTTATTCTCTCTTCCTTTTTCTCAATGATTTCCCTTGTAGATTCATTAATGAACTCGGCCCACTTTCGTCTCAAATCACACTTGACTGGTTTATTAATACTCACATCAAGAGGCTGAAGTTTTGATGTGCATCCACCTGGTATAATCGCAGGTAAAATGTTGTTTCTGCGAAGCACTTTCTTAACACTGTCAGTTAAATGTCCCCTGAAACTGTCCATAACAAGGAGACAGCGTTCTTTCTTCGTGTGACAGACAAGTACATCTTTAACCCAAACCTGCATCATATGTTCATCCATCCACCCCTTCTCCTGAACGCACACTATCCAGTCCTTTGGCACATCAAATTTAAGTTCCCGCTTGCCTTTAAAAATAACCATTGGAGGCAAGACGGCACCACTGCTAGAAACAGCCAAAACAAGAGTCAGGTGCCTCTTTTCAGAACCAGTAGAGCGCATGCGAACTGACTTGGCACCAACTTTGTCTACTGTCTTATTTGGAACAAGATCAAAATATACAGGTGTCTCGTCCATGTTTATAATGTACTCGTCATCAAAATCGTCTTCCAACCTTTTCTCCTTGATGAACTCTAAGAACTTTGCTGTCTTTTCCTCCAAATCTTTTGGCAGTCTTTGTGCAAGAGATGTTTTGGCACGCAATGTTAGATCATGACGCTGCATAAATCTTACAGCCCAACCATAACTGGCTTGAAAGTCCTTGGGCATTTTGACTTCCTCTTTCTTAACTAGTTCTCTGACATACGAACATAAAGATTCAATGGAAACTGGTAATTGCAGGTCCCTCTGCACCAACACCCACTCTGCAATTTTATCGTCTATATCGGTGCCATACGAAACAGGCCGCCCTCTTTTAGCAAGATGTCCTGCCTTGTTTCTCTGTCCTGTTGGGTCATCAAAGTTAATTTTAGACCACCTACTCAGTGATGCAGGATGTATTTTGAGTTTGGAAGCAGCTTTCCTTAATCCAATCTGGTTGGCTAAATCGACTGCCACTTTCTTCTCTTTTGCATTTAAACTTTTGTACTTCCCTCTTACAACTGATATGGAATTGTCTGTTTCTGAGTTTTTACATATTTTTTTTGGTGGGCTTTCTGTGTCTGTTACCAAATCTATTTTTCTCTTCGCTGGTCTACCCACTGGACGTTTCACTACAGGTTTCCGTGGGCTCAATTTTACTTTGGGTCGCACTTCCTCTGATGTCCGGTACTTGATCACAAACTTATCCATGTCTACAGCTGTTTACAACTGACTGTCGATGGGTTCAACCCCAGATATTTTATACAGTTTTGGGATTTAAAAAAAACAATACGGTACTCACTTTGATGCTTTATTGAATTTTTTTCTTTCTTTACTATTATTTTTGTCTCCACACACAAGCCATCACTTTTTTAAACAACACTTGAGCAGGTGATTATGGCATTGTTTTATTTGGGCCAGTCACTGGCGGCTTTTTGATTGATGGGGTAACACCTGTTTCTTTTCAGTTGTGTTGTTTTTAAACGTAATCGATACTCACCACTGAACTTCATCAATGTTGTTTTTACAACCGAAAACAAATTGAAGGGAAGTATTAACATCTTATATTGTATATGTAATCATTATAAGCTACGAAATGGCCATTGTCCCAAATTCCTTGTCAAAAGCATGTCAAACTGTCAATCAAGTGCGCTGTTCGAGATACTTGACCTTCATTCAATTGGCAAATTAGAAATCAGCTGGGTTTTTTAAATGTGTGTTTTACGTTTTCACTAGGAATATTCTTTTCAAGTGGCCCACTCACAGGTATTTATCATTTTCAAAGAATTGATACACATCGTTTGAGACATTTCCTAAGAATTGAAACAGTTGAAAAAATATTTATTTTAAACTGTATCAATTCATCAAGTAAATACAGTACCTAGGGACCCAATTTGAACAAACTGGAATATTAGCCCCCTAGAGATGTTGTATACCAAATATGAAAGCATTCTGAGTGGTGGATCTGAAGAAGAAGATTTTTAAAAATTATCCCCCGTATTGCACAAAGTTAAAATTTGGGCTTCCATAGGAAGCCCAAATTTTTAACCTAGGGATTTGGTTTGAACAATCTTGAATCTGACCCTCATAACAATGATGTACACCAAACATTAAAAGATTCCGACTGGTGGTTCTGAAGAATATATTTTAAGAATATTCCCTGTATTGCCGTAAGTTAAAAATTTGGGCTCCTGTATTGACCCCAAATATGAACCAATGGGCTTCATTTTAACAAACTTGTATCTGATTCCCCATGGATGCTGTATACCAAATATCAAAAGATTCTGACCACTGGTTCTGGAGAAAAGATTTTAAAATTTTTTTGCAAATATGCTGACTCAGCATTTTTCAATGCCCTCTCCAGAACACCCTAACATAACAGATGGCAATTTTTTTTACCATTCAAATCTACTGGTCCTAAGGATGCTTCATACCAAATAACAGTTTCCTGTTCTGTGTGGTTTGGGAAATATGGGTGTTTGAAAATATTTCTATTTTCAGCTCCTGGGGTTCCCATGGAGAGGCGGGATTATTTTTTTTGCACGAGTCAAGTACTTATGACCCAATAATACCACATCACAAATTTCATTCAAATTGGACCATCGGTTCAGAAAATAGAAATTTTGGGCAGTGGGCAAAAGTCTTACCCCTCCATTACAAAGCGAATATTGCTTCATGAACATCTCTCCATAACAAATATCAAGTCATTGTACCTGCTGGTTCATGAGAAGATTTTTAAAATATTTTGGAAGAGCATTTTCCCCCACCCCATCCCTATGGGGCTGGGCATGTTGAGTTGAACAAAAATGCAATGCCCCTTCGGGACCATCACTCACACAAACTTTCACTTGAATTGGCCCAGTGGTTTTGGAGGAGAAGACCAAAACAAAACGTTGATGGACAATGGACAACAGACGGATGATGGATGGACAAATGACAGACGGAGAGGGATTAGATTAGCTCAGCTTAACTTTGTTAAAGGTGAGTTAAAAAAAACAGCTGAAAATGGCCCTGACCTTGCAATAAAAGAAACACCTGCAGATTTTCCTGCTTTACTATTGTTGTTAGTTAACCCTTTGCCTAACACAAACAGAAGACAACACTTGTGAAAAATTTCTTAAATAGAGCCATATGGAGCCGCCTGTCTCCCCAGCAGAAACTCGGCATTAAGTTTATATCACTTTTAATTCAGAATAGACCCTACCCTGTTATTCTTTCATCTGTTTTCATTTGTAAACAATTCAGAATTACTGACAGCTAACCATCAAATTAAAAGGGGATCAACTCTAAATCACTATACACTAAAAATAGGGAGCATAGTGGCTCACTGCTCGGTACATTGGATTTCAGATTAAAAGGTGGACGATTTGATTCTGATCTGTGTCATTTGTATTGTGTCCTTGGGAAAGATTCTTATTCATACAGCATGTTGACTTGCCTTCAACGAATGCAGAACCGGCTTGTGCCTAGTTAGTAAAGTGGAGAGTGTGATGATTACTCTCTATTGTTTGGTGGTTCTCTCTGGCTTTATGCATTCAAAAAACTCTGATATGTCTGGACCTTGAAAGTTGAACATGCAAAGCCAATAAACCCCAAGAAGGAAGAAAACACCAAAAATAGCAAATGTTTATCTTTCAAATGATTATATTTCTCATATTTCTCAAAATCTGACCCTAGTGAAGAAACAGGATTTCTCTTTAGTGGCTTTACACTGTGAGCATTAGCTTGTTGTTTGTGCAGCCGTAGATCAAGAAATGTTCATATAAAATTGAATTATTACATGCACACTCCAATAAATAGTAACAAAACAATTATTGATGAACAAACTCTTTTAAAACAAAGGATCAACACAATCAAAAGAGAAAAACATTTTCCAAGCTCTTTCCAATATCATATCACATAACTGCACACCGCGAGCCGAGTAAATTCTGGGATATAAGGCGATGTAGTTTGACCACTATTAGACATTCATATGATTTTCTACCTGTAGTGCTGGACTAGACTCAATCCAATGTCTATCACCATTTGGTTCATCATTCTGTAAGGGATGTCTGGGTAAATCTTTCCAAACATTAAAAAGGTCTGGGTCGTCGAAGACTGTGTTGCCAAATACTCGATCAACAATATCCATTCCTCCATCTATGTACAAGGCACCTGAGAAAAGAAAAGTAATTATATATTCATTAGTGTGTTTACACCCCTTCATTGTGGAGACACTCACTCATCAGCAACACTCTCTTGTCTGATTTACTTAACCCTTTACCTTACTCGACAGAAAGATGACATGTACAGACAAGAGCACAGACTAGCATTGCATAATAATACGGCCAGTAGGCTTTTACGAATTGTACATAACTACTGTTTTGATCCATGGACCAACCAATACCATCGGACAGAATCCCAATCGAAATGAACTTGTATTGTAGTATGAACGAGACACAAACCAAGTTTGGTGCTGGTCAACAAATCAAAACTCAAGATATCATCCAAAAACTGAAATGTTGACAAAAATGTGAAATTTCTAAAGTGAAAAGGTGCATAACTCTAGAAAGAATACTCCAACCAAAAATTATAATCACAGGTGCACAGATTCCCATGATGGTGAACATGCATACCACGTTTTGAAAGAATCAGTCCAAGAACCTCCGAGAAACCCTCTGGACAAAATTCAGGCCGATGAGGCAAATTATTCAAAGTAGTTTGTATATTTTCATACTTACCAATGGCACAGACTAGCTGGTGCTTAACTCAAAGTTATTAAGGGCCAAAGACAAATTTTGAACCTCCCAAATCCCCAAAATTTGCTTGCAAAACCAAAAATTAAAAGTCCTATCTGGCCCTCCATACATTTACTCTTCATGCATGTGCAGACGTCAGGATGTGACCGGAATTGGCGCCAACATCATTCTTTGTAGAACAGAGTACTACATAAAAATTCAACGGGGAGGTATGAGTGCCCACTCATGGGAGGGCCATCTCCATCTGGGCCATTGGTAAGAAAAAAATATACAAATTACTTTGAATTTATAATATTTTTACACTGTAAACCAATGGCCCAGACTAGCTGAATCGTAAAAAGGTGGAGGGTCTAGGACTTCAGAATTAGTAGATCAACATAGTTCCAATCCTGTAATCCAAGGTGAAAGGAAATTAAAATTATTAGGAATTACATGTATGTCTCTCTATACAATAATAAAGAAGACATATCATACAAAAAATGCCCAGTTCAAGTAATTCCGTATACTTAGCATGAGGACTATGCTAATTGGATGTAACGAGTTCCCAATTTTTAAGGCTAGCCCGGACTAAGTTCCAAAAATTAGGATGGTGTATTTGAGAATGAGAGAATATCCCCCACAAACATACGCCACATACAATAAAACTCCAGCTGTGTGCAGAATGTAATTTCGTACAAACAGCTTCCCTCAAAGTTACATACCTATCAAGCCAGAGAGGTAAAAAATCCCCCCCCCACACCCCTGTCTTTTGAAGGAATGTTCAAAAAGAGAGAGGGGAGCGCTCTGGAATCAGTAAAAGTGGTACCAAAAAACAATATAAATATCCGTCGAACAGGCACTCAGGTATTATTATTAAAATGTGCTTAATGCCACTTTCCGAAAGAATGAGTCTGCTAGTACGTTCAGATGACCCGGTATATGACAGATAGAAAGAAGAACATGATGCTTCATGATGTATAGGAAAATCTTCTTCATTAGTTGGCATAACGGAAATGAATGGGTCCGGCTTGGTTCCCGATGTACGCTACTACTGTCAAGTTGTCCGACCAAATTTGAACATGGATGTCCATTATTTTGTGAATCCAATGTTGTAGTGCTAGCTGTATTGACATCATCTCTTTGATGTTTATGAGTGTCTCCTGAAACCGAGGGTCCCAAAGATCCAGATACTTCAAAACTGCAGGACTTAGGGTCACGCCCCGACACGTTTGACTCCTATCCGTCATAATCGTGAAAGCCAGATCCGGGAGCTGAGTGGAACTCCCTGAGTTAACTACTGAATATCTGCCCAAATCTGAACCCTTGTTTGTCTAGGTCTGTTAAAACAATACTGGTTTAAGCGAAAGCATCTTCACACTCCAGTTCTGAGTAAAGAATATCTGGAGGGGACATGCACGCAGACGGCTCATCAGAATGAGATCCACAGCTGCTCTGCACAGCTCCAACAGTCGCACGAATTCTCTCACTATAAATGCATCTGAGTGTAGACAAAAGCGAGTGTAGACAACTGATTAATTTTGCTCTGGGTAACGGCAGATGAACCAGATTGCTGTGAGTCTCAAAGCTCATTCTCAAGTGAATAGACGACTTGTACAGAACAAGATCCGACTTTTTCTCGTTTACGATGAAACCGAGACGTCGGAGTAATAGAAGCAGACTCTGAACATCGTTCTGAAGAATAATTCTGTTGCCGTATCCCTGTAGAAGGTTGTCCAAGTAAGCAGATGTTACCACAGATGAATGAGCTCGTAAGACATTACCGAGTTTATTATTCGAATGAAACGCCCAGGGGGCCAGATTCAGACCAAGGCATATTGTTCTGAACTGATACACCTTCTCTTGTATGGCAAACCGCAAGTACTTTTAGAATGACAGATGTACCAGGACATGAAAGTATGCATCCTTAGATCTATGCTTGTTGCATAGTCAATAACTCGAACGCTCGCTTTTACCGACCAAATGATTTCCATAAATAAATTTTTGGAGCCATGATAAGCTTGTTATCCAGCTCAAGTCTATTACCAGTCGGAACAAGCCATCTGGCTTTGGTACGAGGAACAGGTGACTGTAAAAATCTTGAGAATCTTGACGACCTGTATTGCTTCCTTTGATAAGAGAGTTTATACCTCCGGTATACTGCTCTTATGCAAGAATTTGATGGAAGATTTGATCCAGTTTTTTGCGGATCTTGATAACCTTCCGCAAACTGGCCAGCAATAGAGGTCTAAACCACCACCTGTATGACCTGCGAGGCTCACGGGAGGAGGAACCACGCTCTCCCTGTGAAAAACCTTGTCTCATCGGCCTAGGGGCATCTGACCTATAGTCCAGATCAGATCTACGCTCCTTTCCCGAGTTGCTATACTGAAGACCTCTAAGAGTAATTATAAGAGGGTTTCTTGTACCCTCGTGAGGAGTTTTCTTTTGACAATTTTTGTCTAGAACGCCCTCCTCACTCTTGTCTGCTGAAGTGGGTCATTGATACGCTGACTTCAAAAGCAGAGCACTAGACTCTTTCTTAGTAACCTGATCATAGACTACCGAAAGCTAGTTGTCGAAAATAAAATATCCGGAAACCGGAGCGACTCAGAGAGAGCTTATCACCCTGTCATCTTATCAGTGATGACGAAGAGAGGTAAGAAGATTTTTAAAGAAAAATTCCTCATATTGACTAAGTTATAATTTGGGCTCCCACAGGGAGCCCACATATGGACCCATGGACTTGGCTTTAACACACTTGAATCCCCCCCCCCCTCCCCCACAAGGATGCTACTCACCACATATCAAATCATTCGGACTGCTGGATCTGAAGAAGAAGATTTTTTAAGAATTCCTCATTTCGAACAAAGTTACAATTCAAGCTCCCACAGTGAGCCCAAATATGGACCTAGGGACATGGCTTGAACAAACTTGAATCTCACCCCCCTAAGGATGCTGCATACCAAATATCACAAGATTCTGCCTGCTGGATCTTGAGAAGAAGATTTTCAAAGAAATTTGCCTGAAATGCACTAAGTTCGAATTTGGGCTTCTATCGTGAGCCCAAATATGAATCCAGGTGGCTGATTTGAACAAACTGGAATCAGATCCACCCCACAATGTTGCATACCAATATCACAAGATTCTGCCTGCAGGATCTGGAGAAGAAGATTTTTGAAGAAATTTGCCTGAAATGCACTAAGTTCAAATTCGAGCTTCTATAGTGAGCCCAAATATGAATCTAGGGAGCCGATTTGAACAAAATAGAATCAGATCCACCCCACAATGTTGCATACCAAATATCACAAGATTCTGCCTGCTGGATCTGGAGAAGAAGATTTTTTAAGAAATTTGCCTGAAAAGCACTAAGTTCAATTTTGGGCTCCTATACTGAGCCCAAATATAAACCCAGGGAGCCGATTTGAACAAACTTGAATCAGATCCACCCCACAATGTTGCATACCCAATATCAAAAGATTCTGCCTGCTGGATCTTGAGAAGAAGATTTTCAAAGAAATTTGCCTGAAATGCTCTAAGTTCAAATTTGGGCTCCTATACTGAGCCCAAATATAAACCCAAGGGGCCGATTTGAACAAACTTGAATCAGATCCACCCCACAATGTTGCATACCAAATATCACAAGATTCTGCCTGCTGGATCTTGAGAAGAAGATTTTCAAAGAAATTTGCCTGAAATGCACTAAGTTCGAATTTGGGCTTCTATCGTGAGCCCAAATATGAATCCAGGTGGCTGATTTGAACAAACTGGAATCAGATCCACCGCACAATGTTGCATACCAATATCACAAGATTCTGCCTGCAGGATCTGGAGAAGAAGATTTTTGAAGAAATTTGCCTGAAATGCACTAAGTTCAAATTCGAGCTTCTATAGTGAGCCCAAATATGAATCTAGGGAGCCGATTTGAACAAAATAGAATCAGATCCACCCCACAATGTTGCATACCAAATATCAAAAGATTCTGCCTGCTGGATCTGGAGAAGAAGATGTTTTAAGAAATTTGCCTGAAAAGCACTAAGTTCAAATTTGGGCTCCTATACTGAGCCCAAATATAAACCCAGGGAGCCGATTTGAACAAACTTGAATCAGATCCACCCCACAATGTTGCATACCCAATATCAAAAGATTCTGCCTGCTGGATCTTGAGAAGAAGATTTTCAAAGAAATTTGCCTGAAATGCTCTAAGTTCAAATTTGGGCTCCTATACTGAGCCCAAATATAAACCCAAGGGGCCGATTTGAACAAAATAGAATCAGATCCACCCCACAATGTTGCATACCAAATATCAAAAGATTCTGCCTGCTGGATCTGGAGAAGAAGATTTTTAAAGAAATTTGCCTGAAAAGCACTAAGTTCAAATTTGGGCTCCTATACTGAGCCCAAATATAAACCCAGGGAGCCGATTTGAACAAACTTGAATCAGATCCACCCCACAATGTTGCATACCAAATATCAAAAGATTCTGCCTGCTGGATCTGGAGAAGAAGATTTTCAAAGAAATTTGCCTGAAATGCAGTAAGTTCAAATTTGGGCTCCTATACTGAGCCCAAATATAAACCCAGGGAGCCGATTTGAACAAACTTGAATCAGATCCACCCCACAATGTTGCATACCAAATATCAAAAGATTCCGCCTTCTGGATCTGGAGAAGAAGATTTTTTAAGAAATTTGCCTGAAATGCACTAAGTTCAAAATCGGGCTCCTATACTGAGCCCAAATATGAACCCAGGGGGCCGATTTGAACAAACTTGAATCAGATCCACCCTCCAATGTTGCATACCAAATATCAAAAGATTCTGCCTGCTGGATCTGGAGAAGAAAATTTTTTAATGTTTTTCCCATTGCCTACAGTGTTAAAAAGTGCTGACTCAGCACTTTTTCAAAGTCCCGAAACTGTACCCTATGATAAAACCGATGGCAATTTTTTTTTACCAATTCTTTCTGTTGGTCCTAAGGAAGCTTCACACCAAATAAAAATTCTCGGTGCCGTGCAGTTTTGGAGATATGGGCGTTTTAATTTTTTTCTATTTTTAGCTCCTGCGGTTCCCATGGGGCTACGGGAAAAAAAAAATCAGCATAAATTAGGTACTTATGACCCAATAAGTCCTCACATAAAATTTGGTTCAAATCAGCCTCTCGGTTTGGAAAATAGAAATTTCGGGCGGGGCCAAAAATTTTGCCCCTCCCATAACGACGCCAAGTATAGCCTCACAAACTTCTCTTGAACAAATCTGAGTCTACACCTCAAAAGGAAGCTGCACACCAAATATCAAGTCTCTGCTACTGCTGGTTCATGAGAAGAAGATTTTTTAAGATTTCAGCTCACTTTTTGGGTGTGGACCTACCCACGGGCGGGGCAACTTGATTTGAACAAAATCAGATTGCGATGTCATAACAAACTATTATCTCAAATATCAATTAAATTGGTTCAGCGGTTTGGGAGGAGAAGACGCAAACACCATGTTCATGGACGACGGACGACGGACGCCAGACAACGGACGGTGAGTGATCACTATAGCTCTCCTGACTGAAAGTCAGGTGAGCTAAAAATGATGACGTCAGGCATATGCTGAATTGGGAAACATAAAATAATTTTATAAATATTATAAAGTTACAGCCCTGAACGTTTAAAACCACCGTTGAACACTTCCTTCATCCAATAACAGCCTTGTATCCACCAATTCTTGCATTGATTTGTGTCTCCTCAAAAAGGAGATTTTAAAGTACAGATGTCATTTCATTGTTGATGACTTTAGGGACAAACAAATAATAATGTTGGCGCCAATTCCGGTCACTTCCTGACGTCTGCGCATACGCAGAGAGTAAATGTATGGAGGGCCAGATAGGACTTTTAATTTTTGGTTTTGCAAGCAAATTTGGGGGATTGGGGGTTCAAAATTTGTGTTTGGCCCTCAATAACTTTGAGTTACGGTAAGCACCAGCTGGTCTGGGCCATTGGTTTACAGTGTAAAAATACATAGTTTATGACCCTTCATTGGATTGAGACAGATAAGCTTGTTCCAAATGAGGGATCCTAAACAATCTTTTGCAAACACAAATTGAAAAAATAACAGAATTTGGATGGTGAATTTTGTAACAGTACCAGCTGGATATGGCTTTTAGGCAAGGGGCTAATGAATTTAACTCTTTTTTGGGTTTCGGGCTCTCACAGCCATCACGGTTGACTAATCGTGACCAAAAGAGGACGTTCTCATCTAGACATTATATGAAGTGATCCTACCAAGTTACAATGGAATTCTTTCATAAGTACGTCCTGTAGAATGTGCTAAAGGTTTTGGGGTGTCAGGCTTTCTCAGCCATCACGGTTGACTGATCGCGACCAAAAGGGGACATTCTCATCTAGACATGACCTCAAATGTGCATATGAAATTTCTTTATGATCGGACAAGAACTACTGGTATAACCTGAGCCAAAGAAAATGTGAACAGACATCCACACTCACAGACTTCTGCACCCGTAATAGCAATAGCTTATCTTGACTTTGTCAAGTTAAGCTAAAAATTATCATCTTATGACCTACATAGGTTTTTTATCTTTATTTCACTTTTCAATTTTTTCATATGCTTTCATACCGCTTTATTTTGAACTTCAGGCACCACAACTCAAAGGCTTTAAATTCTGTGGATGTCCTTCTTATTATCTTTGAAGCAAAATTATTCTATCTATTAGGATTTGCTCTGTTACAATTAATGGGAGAGTGCCATGTATAACAGGTCAAAGACAAGTGGCCAAATTTTGATAACGAAAAATAACTTAGCACTCTTCCAGTTTATGTGGGTGAGTGCTGGAAGCCACTATCATCAAGATTCTACTGAAATGTGCTGTTGAATTATGTTGAAAGCATGTCTGGAAGCTTTACATCGTATGCATTTGCTTGTTGTTTGTTCAGAGACAGAAACAATGTTTATGTAAAATTGTTTTGTTCCAATTTATTGCAGAGTGTCTGTTGGCACTCTCCAACATGTTGTAACAAATCAATTATTTACTTACAAAATCTCACTAAACAAAGGCTCCCCTTGCTAGGAGGATAATATTTTCGAAAAAAAAAGTTCTCATGTCACAAATCACCTTTGAAAAAAAAAAATAGCACTCCACCAGTTAACCTCTTACCCAACGCAGACGATATCAAAATTTATTATTTCAAATATCATTTTTTTAAATTTTTCAAAAAATTTCAACAAAACCATATCATGTGATCCCTCGTTGGAACGAGCTCGTCGAGTTCGTTCCAACGAAGGGTCACATGATATGGTTTTGCTGAAATTTTTTTAAAAATATTTTTTCAACTGCTGAATTTGCATATTACGTGGGCGGATGCAGACGATTCGTTCGGTAAAGAGTTAAATCCAGAGGTACAACAGCCCAATTTTTTGTTGTGCTCTTTGTTGTGTCATAGAATCAGAGAGTTGTCATCTGAACTAGAGCTGTGCAGTTTTGAAAATTCAGGTTGGTTTCTGTTCGTTTTTTAAAAACCTTGGTTTACGGTTTGGGTTTTCATTGTACAAACATAACAAATCATACACTGCTTATTGGAAGATTATGTTGGAGTATATAAATTTGCATCAAATAAAAACTTGATTAATTGATCCATTTATAAAATAAAACAGAACATGACATTTTGTCGAGATATCCAATTCAAATTCAATCTTTGATAGTAGCAGGAGCAGAGGTTGTAACACTGGGAGCCTGGAACTTAAACGTGGGGATCACCATGATTCTGACTCCTATGTCAACAGTTAAAAAAAAAGGGGGGGTGTATCTTGAATGGAGATCTGTTAGGCTATGTTGTACATTTAAAAATGTTACGCTAACTATGTGCTATCTTGTGCTATTTGATACTGAATAAATATCATTAAAGTTATTTTCCAACCCATGTTTTGATATTTTCAAACCCTTGGCAGATGATTTGCGTAAAATTGCAAGCAGACGATATGGTGCGCTGGCAGATGATGTGGGTAAAATTGCAAGCAGATGATTCGGCTCTTGGGGACGAAATGTCTGTATCCCTTCTCTGCCTAAATGCTTGAAACTGTAATGTACTCAACTCAGCTGGTGGAACTACATGTACAGTTAGTTGATACTGGATGGTAATTTAATGTTAATTTGCAGCCAGAAACATTAATTTAATCCCAAAGAGTCACAACATATTAATTCAATAAACTGGGAATTTATGTGCCTGTCAGTGTCAGGAGGGGGACTCTGTGGCAAAGCACGCATGTAATACACTCTGATTTCCTGAGTGCAATGTATTTGTTTAAATTATATCAAGAGTTTCAAGCTTAAGAAAATAATTTCTTACCTTAAGTCTGTTGTAAAATTATATGCGTGTTGTAGTAAAACGTTGTCTCTAACAGTGTTAATGACTTTATTCAACTCGAGCAAAAACCTGATGTGTGAGAAGTAAATTTTGTCAACTACTTTCACAGTATTCTGGCAAATGCAACACTTGAAGTTCAAATGTGATAACAATTACTTGTTTTGAAAAAGGGGTATCGTGAATCTAAAGTTTCAAAATAAAGGTAACTTTATGTTGTTTCTCTCATTATTCTGAGATGTGAAGACTAGATAAGAGATTTTCAACATTTAATTTGGAAATCGGACAACCGGTTTTTTGTAATTATTTCGGTCTTGGTTTCGATAACAAAACTGAAACTGAACCAAATTTTTGGTTAACTGCACAGCTCTAATCTGAACTAAAAAAAGATACATACTCATTATAGCTTCAAAACAGTTCGCCATGGCATTTTTGAGATTCAGTTCATGACAGAGATCTGGACCATGAGTGTAGAGCATGAAATCTTGAAGTCGTAGTTTCTGAAATAATAAGAAAAGTTAGAAATCTAAAAAAACAGGAAGGTCAATTTCAGGTACTGTTTTAGGAATCCAAAAATGATTTTTATGCTGCATTCTAACACAATTACTATAAATCTCGAAATTTGATTGGTTAATCAATAAAATTTGTGACAGTAAAATCGGCGTAACCTGTTGGAAATTTTGTGTTGTCAAAAACTATTTCAGGAAAGTCAAGATGTATTCGTGGGCATTCTATTTTCGTTCCATTTGGAGTCATTGACTACCTTTTCCAAAGTAAACAAACACTGTGAACTCGCTGACTTTCTGTAAAAAAAACCCAAACGTTTTTCTATCTTTCTTGTAATTAGCTGTAATTAAAATGGATGAAGTTGAAAGTTCAATATTAATGCGGAAGAGGTTATAACATCAACTTCAAGTGCAAGCTGTCCTTTCATTTTCTAATTTGTCACCGGCATTCGTGGCACCAACATGTACAGCTACAGCAACGCGTTCACCACTGAGAGAGGTGAACTATTTGTTCTGCAACAATTATATCAATTCCAGTAGCCTAATTCCACAAGCCAACACTTCCAAAAACAGTTAGAAATGAATAACTATTCTGTAACCATAAGTAATTATTACTGTCAGACAAGTGGTTCCAAGCAAAGTTCCCAAATTTATAACTTCAATGGTAAATCTTCAAGTTCTTTCCGACTCAGACTGAAAGAAACATCACAAGGTGAACTCTAAACTTTGAACAGGGAAACCAGCCAGCGTATTTTGTTTTCAGATTGTCACAAACATTTGAACATGATAAATGTTGTGAGTACAAATATAAATATATTTTGTTATTGCTGATAAAATGACTAAAACATTTGGAACTGTTTGTATAGTGGCTGCGTAAAATATATTTTGTGATTTGGTTCGGAACTCCCAAATGATGTCACAACTGTATTTTTAGATTTAAATTGTTGTCTTCAACAAGGTGATGTTTTATAGATGGGAGATAAAATACTATCTCCTTTTTCAGCCGAAATATATTAAAAAGGTGATAACTATGTTGTATTTGATTGTTTGGGGCTGTAAACGATGGTTTTACTGGTGCAAATATCCATTTTTCAGGCTCTGCTAACGCATCACCGGCAAAACTCAATTTGCAACAGTAAAACCAGTGTTTACGGCTCCAACTAATCTGAAGAACAAGACAAATAAACCCAACATCTAAAACATACCTTATAACTCATAAATGCAAAAAAGCTTGCAGATCTATTTTAAAAGAAAAAGTAAAAGTTTTTATTTTTTAGAAAGGATATTAGTGTTGTTTTTCACTCATGACTCACAAATGTACTATGTTAACCATTGGCAGATAGCCCACCAGGGTTAGTACATTTCTGATAGAGAAAAAAAATGATACATTTTAAGTAATTTGTATATTTTTTATACTTACCAATGGCCCAGACTAGCTGGTGCAAACTCAAAGTTATCAAGAGCCAAAAACCAATCCCCGAAATTTGCTTGCAAAACTGAAAATTAAAAGTTCTATCGGGCCCTCCATACTTTTACTCTCCGTGCATGCGCTGCCGTCAGGAAGTGACCGGATTTTGCGCCAACATCATTCTTTGTAGAAAAGAGTATCACACAATAACTCAGTGGGGAGGTACAAGTGCCCACTCATGGGGTGGGGGGGGGGGGGGGGCATTTAAATTTATCATATTTTTATACTATAAACCAATGGCCCAGACTAGCTGAATCGTGAAATGGCAGAGGGCCTAAGACTTCAGAATTAGTACACCTACATAGTTCCAAGCCTGTAATCCAAGGTGAACGGAAATTAAAATTATTACAATCAGAGGAATTACATGTATGTCTCTCTATACAGTAATAAAGACATATCATAAATAAGGAGCCAAATTCAAGTAATTCGGTATTCTTGGCATGAAAAATATGGTAATTGGATGTAACGAGTTCCCAATTTTTAAGGCTAGTCCGGACTAAGCCCCAAAAATTAGAATGGCATATTGAAAATGAGAGGCTATCTCCCACAAACATACGCCATGTACAGTAATACACAAGCTGTATCCAGAATAATCTGGACAAAACAGCTTCACTCATAGCTACACACTCAACAAGCCGGAGGAGAGGTAAAAAATCCCCCCCCTCCCCACTTTTTGAAGGAATCTTCTTCAAAAACAAAGAGGGGAGAGCTCTGTAATCAGTAAGAGCGGTAACAATATATATTCAGCGAAAAGGCACCCAGGTATTAATTATTATCAATAAATTGGTGCTTAATGCCACTTCAGAAGCTAAGGCTATCACGGTGATCCTGGTAATTAATATCGCCCGCTTGTAACATAAACCGGAGTCGGCATACATAGATAGGTCGAAAACCGGTGATATAATATAAAACATACACACGTCAAATAGAATCACAATGGACGATCTCTGGAGAGTAAACACACTTCTGATGTAACCCACAGGCGACCCCATTCAGGTGTACAATTAATTCCAATAAATAACACCCCCAGACGTGTTCAATATGATATCTTTACTCCCAGAAATGTGCGAATATATGAGAGTGTAAAGATTGGGTATCAAAATTAATAGAAACCTGGATTTAGAAATGGAACAAGCTATGATTAACAGACTCGTCATGGACCATCCCCAAAATAATTCATTGTTTCTAAGGTCCATAACATACAATAATGGGTCTGCCTAATAATTCATTTATTGTGACCGTGAGCATTTAAATCCCGCATGTAATCATCTGAATACCAGCTAACTGACTAGACAGCCTTACAGGAACCCAAAGGCTAGCAATTTATTGATGAATCATGTGCTCATATATGACATATAGATGAACAACCACAGGAAACCAACCAAGTAAAAAGTGGATGTGCCCATGAGGTCGCCATAGAACACGACCTAGCTGCCAATCGAGAAGTCATGAAATGCATTATATACTTAAATGCATACAAGGCTTACGGGAAGAAATCTACATCTTGCCTGGTAATAGCCTCTTAACACATTAGCAGTGGGGAGGGGGGGGGATTCAAAATCATATCGAACCCCCCTCACCCACATTACTTGAATCGTTCTTGTGTTAGTCATCAAATAGTATAGGAACCGCAAGGCTTCCTCACGTCTGACCGACTTCATAATGCCACTAAAGGCAGAGAAGGACGTGATGAACAAATACACCGTATTTACATAATATTTTGTGATTTGGTTTGAAGAGAATAACCTTCTCTAACAAATGGTATCACGTCCGATGGGACAACTAACTCAGCCTAGATGAAGCAGCTAAAGGTCTTCCTGTACGTGAAGACCATTAAAAGCTGATAACTGAGGCCCTAGATGCTCACTAGGGAGACTTACAATGCTAGTCATAGCTTATAAGTCTTCATCTACCTGAAGACAGATATATAAGTGTAAGTTGCGACCCTAAAGGCTCACTTAATGGAGACTTACAGTTTTTGTCGTGCAAGGTAGGGAATGAAGAGCTGCTATATAAACAGCCCTGAATTCCCAAAGAGGTCGCAATCCCAAGAGATAATAAATTCAGTTATGCCACTGCATAATACTGAGAAAAAAAATCTCACTCAAGATTTTAGCAAGGCTACTATGGTGTTACAATAAGACTCAAGTCTATGACACCTAGGAAAAACTAACCGAAAAGCACAGTATCTTTTTTGTTTATAATCCCAAAAGACAGCGGTCAGAGCCTAACCGACATCTAATGCTTTTCTTCAATAGGAAAGCTTTTACCTCCAGAAGGAAAGCCTCTCACGGAAGATTTGTCTAACAAGTATTCTTGTAAGTGGAGCTTGTTCAGGCTGATAGCCACAGGCCTGCCAAGACTACATTGTCATCCACTAATCTTCGGCAATTTATCCACTTTTGCAAGGTTTGTAACCTCCCGCCAAGTGGCAAGCATCCAAAATCTATTCTCAACGACCTCAAATTGATCTCTTCAATAAGAGAGCCTTTACCTCCACTAGGAGCGACTCTCTTTGAAAGGAACTTCTGTGATTAATGTCCAGTTTCTCGTGAAGATGATAACCTTCCGTTAATCGTCGGTATAGGGGTGTCTGATCCATAGCCTTGATCAGACCTATACCCCTTTTCCGAGTCGCTATAATGACGACTTCCAGAGTAAATATAAGAGAGTTATTGTACCCTCGCAAGGCATTCTCATGATGCTTACTTAGAAGCAGAATGGCCTCACTTACCCCGGTCTGCTGAAGTGTGTTGATGAGACTGCAACTTCAATCAGAGCACTGAAGCTTCTTGTAACCTGCACATATATCAATGCAAGCTGGTCATCAAATAGTATATTTCCGGTAACCGGAGTGACTCAGAAGGAGCTTTTCACCTTGTCATCTATAGGTGATGACGACGCAAGGGCAGTATCATGTCTTACCAACTCCGAATTCACTGTCCCTGCAGAGTTGTATGTGGCATACATGACTGCCCTGGAAAGAACTCTTAGCGAGGAACCACATCCTCCATATTTCTTTCCATTGAGACGTTGTGCCATAGCTCTGGTAAGGTGATCTGCATAGGACACTGTGCCCAGACTTGCTCTTTTCAATGAAAGTTAAAAAATTTATAGTAATTTATATATTTTTTATACTTACCAATGACCCAGACTTAGCTGGTGCTAACTCTAACAAAACCAGGGCCAAACACAAATTTTGCCCCCCAATCCCCAAAATTTGCATCCAAAACAAAAAGAAATCATGTCCTAAAGGACCTCCATACTACGCCTCTACTGCGCATGCGCAGTGACGCAGACGTCCCAAAATTGGCGCCAATTATCATTCTTACTGGCAGTGCCTGGTCAGCGCTATGTACTCAGCGGGGAGGCAAGAGTTCCCAACTCCAGGGAGGGCCATCCCCGTCTGGGTCATTGGTAAGTATAAAAAATATATAAATTACTATAATTTTTTTAACATTTTTATACTGTACCAATGACCCAGACTTCGCTGAATAGTAAACAGGCTGGAGGGCCTAGGACATAGAGGAAAATCCAATAAGCTCAACTATATAGAAAAGAGGTAACCCCTTAAGGAGAAAAGGAGTATTAGGCTTTACATGTATCTTTCTTATTTAATATTAAATTAGAAAGATACACTACCCTTAATAATTGAGCACAATAACATTCATGTTCTCTATTAACATCCAGTATAACCCTTATACTAATTATTTTTAAAGCAAGCCAATAAATAAAGTAGTCCAGAGAATTGAGACTCTTTATAGTCATTTAAAAGTGTCCGAGTATTGTATATTAAAGCCCGTTTGACACTTGACATATACAAATGCTTCACACCGAGCTACACTTTAAAAATAAGACATGAATGAATTTTAACATTAATATTACACTTTAAAACCATCCTGGAAGCGACTCAGAAATACTGACTTGGAGGAGGCATTCCCTTGCTTTTCACTATAAAGCAGGTGACCTAAGGGAACACCCGCCCCCCCCCCCCCCCTTCCCCTTGCCCTGGGTCAAATAGCCCAGAGCGAAGAGGGCAGCCGGACGGAGTCCCTGCTGGAACAGAAAGCGTGCATAACTATAGTTGCAACTGTTTAGTGGACGACATTCTGAGCAACAGATAACGGACCTAAACAATGCAGGTCTCCAGAAATGGACTCAATATTTCTGAGATAAAAATTCGTAAATGTGGATGGCTGAGACCAATAAGCAGCCTTCATTAAATCTGTAATAGCAACACTATTAGCATAAGCCCAGGAAGTAGAAAGAGCTCTTACTTCATGAGCAGAAATCTTAAGCACAGACTGCTGAGAAGAAGATAAATCTTCATAAGCAGTACGGATAGTTAATTGAATCCATCTAGCAATAGAATGGACCGAAATGTCCTTTCTATTAGGCATCAAAGACAGAAAGAAACGTTTCCGTCCCTTTCTGATAAACTGAGATCTCTGTTTATAGATACGTAACGCTCTAACAGGACAGAGTAAAGGCCTACGCCCATCTGAAGACGGAAGAGCCTTAATAACAATAGGTTCCGGATATTTATTAGGAGCCTGATTCTTAGCTAAAAAACCCACATTAGTAGTGAAGGTGATAGTGTTCCCAACACTACGATAATGAGAATCATCCACCGACAGTGCATGAAGCTCACTGACTCTTCTAGCAGAAGAGAAAGCTAAGAGAAAAGCTGTCTTATAAGATAAGAATTTGAAATCTACTGTCCCAAGAGGTTCAAAAGGCTTTTCCCTCAATTTAAGAAGAACCCAAGCTAAATTCCACTTAGGAATTAATCTAAGAGTTCTGGGTCTATTTATCGAAAAGTTTCTAACCAACTTAGATAAAGAGACATTAGATCCAATTTGTAAACTATCATGATGTGCATAGGTATCAGATAACATAGATCTATAACCCTTTATAGTAACAGGCTGCAGTTTGATTTCGTCAAACAAGTATACTAGAAAGTTTGCAATGTCTGGTATAGAGGGATCGAATATATCTACAGAATGATCCCTACACCAACGACGAAAAACCTTCCACTTAGCCGCATAGTTTAGCGAAGAGGAGGTCCTCCTACAGTTAGAAATCGCGTCCACTGCTCGTCCTGTAAAGTGCTTGCCATGCAAGAAGGACCGCACAATGGAAAAACGTGAAGGTTGAGACCTTGCGGGTTGTGATGGAGTTGGCGCGATTTCCCCTGCGAAAGAAGATCCTCCCGTGGAGGAAGCTTTCGCGGTAGGTCCCACAACAGACACCTGAGTAGATTTATCCACGGTCTCTGTGGCGACAGAGATGCTACCAACAGAATCTTGCATTGAGATTGTTTTATCTTTAGCAATACTTGTTGAATTAACGGCGCTGGAGGATACGCATATCCTATCATTCCGACCCAAGGGATCGACAGAGCGTCTACTGCAAATGCTCTTGGATCCGGACACGGAGACACATACGTCTGCAACTGATTGTTGAGATGTGTCGCAAATAAGTCTATCATTGGCCGTTCCCATTGGTAGCAAATCTGATTGAATACTTGTTTGTTGAGAGTCCACTCCGACGGCAACAAGTGACCCTTTCGTGAAAGGGAGTCTGCTAGCACATTCAGACGACCCGGTATGTGACGGACCGAAAGAAGAACGTGATGTTCTAGCACAAACAGAAGGATTCTTTCCGTTAGATTGAACAACGGAACTGAATGAGTGCCTCCCTGATTCCGTATATACGCCACTACTGTCGTATTGTCGGATAGGATTTGGACATGAGCATCGTGAATAATGTCCATCCAGTGACGTAACGCAAGCCAAATTGACATCATTTCCTTGATGTTTATGTGCTTGCACAGGAATTGCTGATCCCAAAGACCCTGGCATCTCGAATCCGTTGGGATTAATGATGCACCCCAACCTGTTTGACTGGCATCCGTCATAATGGTAAAACTCGGATCCGGCAACTGCAGCGGAACTCCCTGAGTTAACCACTGAATGTTTGCCCAAGTCTGAATCTCTTGTTTCACTTGATCTGACAAGAGAACGTCTACATCGAGCGAATGAATTTTCACACTCCAATTCTGAGTCAAGAAAATTTGAAGAGGACGTGTGCGTAACCGCCCCATCGGAATGAGATCCGCGGCGGCTCCGCACAGACCTATCAGTCTCATAAATTCTCTCGCCGTGACTTTGTCTGCGTGCAGACAATAGCGAGCGTAGCAACTGACTTATTTCGCTCTGGTTAACGGCAGACGAACGAGATTGTTGTGCGTCTCGAAGCTCATTCCCAAATGAGTGAATGACTTGGACGGCACCAGATCCGACTTCTCCTCGTTTACTATAAAACCGAGACGTCAGAGCAATAGAAGAAGATTCTGAACATCGTTCTGAAGCGTTAACTCGTTGCCGTACCTCTGAAGAATGTCGTCAAGGTAGGCCGACGTTACCGCAGACGAATGAGCTCGGAAGTAGATCATTACCGAGTTCATTACCCGAGTGAAAGCCCAGGGTGCTAGATTCAATCCGAAGCACATCGCCCGGAATTGATACACCACTCCTAGGACTGCGAAGCGTAGATACTTTCGGAATGTCGGATGTACCATGACGTGAAAGTACGCATCTTTGAGATCTATGCTCGTTGCATAATCGTTCACCCGAATACTTGCTCTGACCGATCGAATCGTCTCCATATAAAACTTCGGAGCGACGATCAGCTTGTTTATCCAGCTCAAATCTATGACTGGACGGAACGAGCCGTCTGGTTTCGGAACCAGAAACAGATGGCTGTAGAATCCCGGAGATTCCTGGTTTTCTACGACCTCTACCACGTTCTTCATTAAAAGAGACTGCACTTCTGATAACAGAGCGTCTCTTTTCTGTGGATTTGACGGAAGATGAGTCCACTTTGGACTTCGAGTTAATGGAGGCTTTCGTTTGAAGGATATCTTTAGACCTTCCGAAATCACTCCTCTCACCCAAGGGTCGTCCGTAATCGACGCCCATTCTTGTGAAAAGCTCGACAACCTTCCAACCGGAACGCGATAGAGGTTTAAGCCATCACCTCCTGGACCTGCGAGGCCTGCGGTAGGAGAAACCACGTCTTCCATGGCCCGCACCTCGCCCCGTCGACCTCGGGGCGTCCGACCGATTGTCCCGGCCTGAAGGACGTCCCGAACGAGAGTCGCTATCTTGACGGTCTCTCGAATAAGACCAAGAGGACGCACCGGAACCTCTATAGGAACCTCTCTTGGGCGCATTAGACCCAGAAGTGCCTGTCTTATTCGTGTCTGCTGTATCCGACTTCTTAGGAGCAGATTTGAACAACAGAGAATCCTTAGCTTTCTTTGTAATTTTATCATAAATAGCGGAAAGCTTGCCGTCAAAGAGAAGTTCTCCTGAGACCGAAGCGACTCTAAGAGAGTTCTTCACCTTAGAATCCACTAGTGTGGATGTAGCTAGGGCTGCGTCACGTCTAACCAACTCCAGATTTGCCACTGAAAGGGCGGAGTTACACGTGGAATAAGCTACTGGCCTTGAAAGAAGTCTTAAAGAGGATTGTATATCCTGAAACTCTTTCCCCTGAAGGCGCAGTGATAACGCCTTAGTAAGGTGATCTGCGTAAGATAAGGCATCTAAATTGGCTCTGTTAGACGCAATAGCTGTTTCCAACACCGCGGTTGGAATAGAAGCTGACGACGGTAATGATAGCTCTAAGTCTTCCGCCTCGTCGTCCATACGCAGAGGAACTCTCGGTATACCCTGTCCTGCCGTATCGAATTTATTCCTTGCATTAATGAAAGGCAGGTTGAGAGTATTAGTGGACAAGAAACCTGCTTTCCCCGTCCTGGAAGCAAGTTTAAATATAGCGTCGTTCAATAATTCAAATGTTCTTGCAACATTATTGGACTGCGACGGAAACTCGGGAGCGATGTCCCTGAACCGCTCAAAAAAATTCAGAGTCCAATGACGCTATAATTCTCTTGTCCGGAACCGCAGCAGTCTGGCCCGACGGAACAACTTGAGGGAGAAAGTGCCGGATGAAGTCCACGGCAGCTTTATGTTGTTCCGAAAGGGATAGCTCCAAGTCATCCGTATCCCTTTCACCATCCGGTCGGACCTCATGATGTTCCCGGTAGTCCGCCCCCGATGCTTCGGCGGAGCGTACCGACCCAGCGCCATCGGATAATTCACCGTTTCTGTCGGCTGCTGGGATGCTGCGATAAGCTGTGCTATCTGCACAAGAATGTCCGGCGTCGAGACCTGCGGAGGCGCAGTCTTTCGCTGCTTCGCCGAGGGCAGCTCCGCATCAGATGGCTCCCGCATACTTTTCCTATGCGAACGTCCGGAGTCCATCGGTCTCGAATCCCTGGCTGCCAGATGGTGTGACCTGGTCGCCGAAGAATCCTTGATCGGCGAAGCTGGTAATATATCGGCGGTCACGCAGCCAAGGTGCGGTCGTGTGCGCTGACGAGAAGAGGAAGCCTTAACAGTCTCTGCGGACTGCTTATACAATGGAGCGTCCCGAGCGACGGACGTATGCTCCGCTAAAGACACATTTTGTACCACAACATCTGGTCCCAGATGTTGTTGTACGAGAGAGGGGCCTCTCTCGCTCGCAGCCCGGCTGGACCTGGACGAGCTAGGAACCGGACTCAAAGGCTTCCTCCGTTCTCGCTTACTATCCGCCGTCACTGGGTGTGCATCTATTATGTTTATAGTGCTCGCATCACCCAAAATTTCCTCCTGGACCGCATCGGACGAACCCGGCTGCCGAACCATTCGGTGAATGGACGCTACACCGGGCGAGCTAGCGGACGACATTTGTCTAATCTCCATGAGCACTTTTGCCGCTAGCTCTGAATTCATTTGTGACGACGGACGTACACTTGTAGAAGATAACATGGAAACATCACCCTGTTCTGGTTCCTCTGAAATAGAAACTGAGAGAGTAGAGTGACCTTGCGGAGAAAGAGCCGGCATAGCCCTTTCTCCAGAAACAACATATCGTGACACACGTTTCCAATGTTTCTCATCCCAATATTCACATATAGGACAGGGATTAAAACGAGAACACTGACTACAATTAATACAATGATCATGAAAGTCAGAGGAAGATTTCTTCCTATTACAATTTGAACAAAGTCCCTTCATTGTGAAAGAACAACAATAAGTCCTAGTTACTCGCAAAAACCCCTGACACAAAGATACATAATAACATGATCCATTAATAAATGAAAAAACAATTGCAAATCAAAATAATTTTGAAAAAATATTTTTTCAGCGAAGCCCAAGTTGCTGAAAAGTAACGTTGAGCCCCGATGGATCCGATGGCAAAGTGTGGTCAAAAATTTTAAATTTATATTAAATAATTAATGAGACACTTACGGATAATATAAATGTATCTTATAGTGAGATAAACTACAGCAAAGACCAACAGCCCCCCTCAAAAAAGGCTGTTGCCAATGTAAACAAACAGTGTAAAAACACCAGAAAACATGACTCCAGGCACTGAAAAAACTGGCCCGGAATCAGTCATCAAATTACACTCTATCTGATGCAAAACAGAGACTCCCAGGGGAGAATCTGCAGAACATCAGATGGAAGATGCAGAACACAAACGTTATACACCCATGGGTGAAAACGTAACTATGGGGAAAATAACAGAAAACATTCTGTAACCAAGTAACTCTCCCAGGAAATTTTAGAAATGAAATTTCTCAAAAATATGCCAAAAGCATGGGAGAATTGCAAGGGGGGACTTTAGAAGGCTAGGGGAGAGGAAACACTGAATAAGCAGTGCAACAATTAGCAAGAATGACAACAAGAGGCCCATGCCTCGAAAATAGGCAACTTGGCATAATTTCATCAAAAAATTTTAAGTACAGCCCTGATTATTTTTTGTCACTTCTTTTTCCTCTCCTCCTTCTATCCTCCTTAGAATCACATTTTCTCCAAAAATTACGTGTCTGGCATCCTTTAAACTGAGATTTACAAGCACAAAGATCAGTGAGATGTTGACTGTGATGAAGGGCCAAACAGAGAATGATAATTGGTGCCAATTTCGGGACGTCTGCGTCACTGCGCATGCGCAGTAGAGGCGTAGTATGGAGGTCCTTTAGGACATGATTTCTTTTTGTTTTGGATGCAAATTTTGGGGATTGGGGGGCAAAATTTGTGTTTGGCCCTGGTTTTGTTAGAGTTAGCACCAGCTAAGTCTGGGTCATTGGTACAGTATAAAAATTAGCACATTCCATTATTTCTGGGCATATATAAAATGATGCAGGTAGGGACATATTTTCATCCCCGGCCTGCTCATCTAAATGCAGACTTATTCAGGTGGAACAATATTCTTAAGAGCTTGACTTTTCAAAGTCTTAAAGTGCCCATCTGTGAGAGGTGGAGACTGACACTCCAGATCCCTCTCACCATCCAAATATTCCATCCGCAAATATGGTCAACTCCATCCAACTAAACGGATGACTGGACCAATGCAGCACCGACTGACAGCTCACCATCAGAGTCTGTTAAACGGTAGTACTAGTCTCAAACGACTAGCTATCAACCCGAACCTGCGAAGTCAGATAGGTAGTCTGTGGTCAACGTGCTTCATTAATGAAGCAAGAGAAGATGCCATAGCTACCACCGAAGTGTGGAAGTAGCGTCCCGAACCGCAAGCGTGAACGGGTGTCCCAACTCACTAAAGTTTCTCGCACCAAAAACAGTCAACCCCAATTGCTGATGGAAAGGAGAAGGTTCTCCAGCTCGCAGTCTGCTCCAAACCTCACCTCTCCCTTATCATGCATATCCATGGAAAACTCGGAAGCCGTAACCACAGCCAACCCCGGCTGAAGTTCGGGAGAAGTATCCCGACTTGTCACATAGGACGGATGCTCCTCCTCTTTGAAGTTTCTTACAGCACAAAACAGTCGTCCCTGACTGTTAACGGGATGAAAAATGCTCTGCACTCTCGATCTGGCCCCAGATCTCGAAGACTATCCTGCTTCTAGGCTTAATCCTCTTTCGTGCGCTTCCATGTAAGTAGAAGAAGCCATAACTGCCGCCGGCCCCGGCTGCAGTGTGGAAGGAATGTTTCGATGCATGTTCCGACTCAATAAGGTTTCTCACAATGGACACAGTCAGCCCCACCTGTTAACAGGACGGAGAGGGTTCTCCAAATGGAGATCTGACCCCAGATCTAGCCGAGCGTCCCATAGAGAAACTTCTGGCTTCTACTACATGCACAACTGACTGGACCGAACCCAGCACCGTCCGACAGCTCAACACTGGAGTCTGCTCTTGTATTAGCTGGGATGCTGCTAATAGCTGTGTAACTGCGACGGCAAGTCTGTTCCCGAGGGTTGAGCAATGGTCTTCTGTTTTTCCAACCTCTTGCTGCTCCTGGGATGAAGATCTGGAGATGGATCTCTTCTCCAAGTGTCCCACTGATCGATGCCTCAGATCGCTAGCTATGGGATGGTCCAACTTCAAGGGCAAAGAAAGGCTCTGTCTTCGCGCAGCTGACTGGTTATCTGAAGTCAGTTAGCTAGCCTGTGGTCATGTGTGCTTTATTAATGTAGCGGAGGAAGCTGTGATGCAGCCGACCCTGGCTGCAGACTAGACGGAGCGTTCCGAGCGGTGGGTGGACATACGCTCTGTCTCATGCAAGTTTCCAACCAGAAAACTTCATTTTGGCTTGTGAAACATAGCGGATGAAGCCGTGACTGAAGTCGACCCCGGCTGCAGATTAGTGCGTCCCGAGCAGTGGGCAGATGTATGCTCCAGCTCGTGCAAGTTTCTCATAACAACATTTGGTCCCAAATGTTGTTAGGTTAGAGAGGGGCCTCTCCCGCTCGCAGTCTATTAGACCTCACAGAGCTCAAGAAACTTGCTGACTTCCTCCCTATTTCCGTCGTCACTGGGTGAGCTTATTTATATTTAAGTCTCCCTCTACCCACATCTACACTTCCTTTGACCGCAACAGACTTACCCAGTGTCACGGCTTCCATGGACGGAGTAACCACTTCACCGGTTGAGCTAGCTGTTTGCAAGAGATTACAAACACTAACTAGACTCCTTATCCCTTGCATATCATGAGTGCTGCAGCTAGCTCTATTTGCTCAATGGAGGCGATGACAGTAGCACAATTGGATGGGTGTCAGAATATCATCACCTTGTTCATGTTCCTATGAAACAGAAACTGAAAATTGAATTATAATGTGGTGAGAGGCCTGGCCTCAGAATCTCACCGCAAACAACGAACCCCGACACCTGTCTCCAACATTAGTCATCCCAGTGAACACAAGAATGACAAGAGTCTACAGGAGTGCAAACTCCACAACAAAATATATAATTGAGATACATGAATAATAGCAATCAAAATTAAATTCAAAATATTTTTTGGAAATTTTTTTTTTAAATAATGCCCAAGTTCCCAAAGACATCAGGCACAGAAAAAAGGGCCCAAAGTCAGAAACCAATTTAAATGCTACCAGATGCAAAGCTAGATCTTCATGCAAAGAAAAAACGATACATCGGATAGAAGATGCAAGACTAAACGACCTAACACCCCTAGGGTGAGGACGTAACCATGGGAAAAGACAGAATAAATATTAATACATAATATAATAATATTAAATATAATAGTAATACATGTTAAACTCCCAAGAAATTTAATAAAAAATTTCAATAAAAAAATAGCCAAAAAGCTTAAGAGTTTAACAGGAAGGGTTCATGGAAGGATAGGAAAGGAATACTTAACAAAGAGTTGAATAATCATTATCAAAAATGATGATGTCAGGGGTATGTCCCGAAATTGGGAAACATAAAATAATAATTATTATAAAGTTACAGCCCTGAACGTCAAAAACCACCATTGAACACTTCCAACATTCAATAACAGCCTTGGATCCACCAATTCTTACATTGATTTGTGTCTGGCAACCTCAAAAAAGGAGATTTTAAAGCACAGATGTCAGTTCATTGTTGCTGACTTTAGGGCCAAACAAAGAATGATGTTAGCACCAATTCCGGTCACTTCCTGGCGGCTGCGTATGCGTGGAGAGTAAAAGTATGGAAGACCAGATAGGACTTTTAATTTTTGGTTTTGCAAGCAAATTTTGGGGATTGGGGGTTCAAAATTTGTGTTTGGCCCTAGATAACTTTGAGTTTGCACCAGCTAGTCTGGGCCATTGGTTTATAGTATAAAAATATGAAGGACTTTCCAGGTCAATTCCAGGGACTTTTTAAGAACTTTCCAGGACCATCATCACAAATTATTTTAACCCTCTGCACACAGATATAAAAAAATTATGAAATTTCAAGCAGCAATTTTTTCCTATATTGTAACTTGGCAATTAACCAATTCAATCTTGTCTTATAGAGCTCACTGAGTAATTGCATCCTCCCATGAACTGAATATTTTTCACTGATAAAGTGGATAATCAGCTGAATTAGTAATGCCAGTTCTGCTGTAAGCAATTACCTTTGCTAATACTGATAAATGTTGATTCTGGACAATGGCTGCTCTGTATGATGTTAATGCCCCTTCTTCTAAATGAGGAAACATATAAAACAGATGAACACTGAAAGAAATAAAAAAAAAAATATACAATCTGGTTATATGTTGATAATAATATATAAACTAAATTCATACTGTCATCAAGAATTGAATATTTCAAACAGTGCTTTGCAAATGATGGACACAGAAGTTTCCAAAGAGTAAAGTAGTTGTCAAAGGGGGCAAAACTTGCATGTTTAATGAACTGTATTGATTACATACATTTTTAACTACATTACAAACTGATATGGGCTGGAGAATAACCACATTAACATTTTGATTCCAGTTTTTGGGGCAGATAATTACAGTACTTAAAATTATTTCTCTAGAAGCTCCCTGAGAGAGCTTCCAAAAAAATAATGTTAACTGGAGGAATGTTTGAAGCCCAAACTAAGGCTCTGTTGAAAGTGCTCTTACCATGATTGAAATGCTTCATATTCTGTGAATGTGCATGAAACTGAGTTTGAATTAAAAGACAAAACATTTTTGTGCTGTACACCATATACAGCACTCACACTATACAATATTAAACAGATATATCTGTAAAAAATGTCAGTCACAATACAAAATGACTGTTCAGTGACAGGTAAAACAAGAGCAATGCAAAGCATGGCAAATGCCCCCAATGGTGTCATAAGTTAAGTCTCTCGGAGCTTAACTAAATCCAAAAGAAACTTCCTGTAGACACCAATAATGCAACAACGAAAAAAAAAATTGATTTGAGTCAGCATTCATTAGTTATCGGATGGAAACCAAATTCAATATGGCCACCATGGTGGCCATATTGAATTGGCGAGCTGATCCAAAATCAAAAGGAAGCTTCCTCTAGACACCAATAATGCATAACCACAAATTGAAATTGATTTGAGTCAGTATTCATTAGTTATTTGACAGAAACCAAATTCAGGATAGCTGCCATGGAAGCCATAATGAACTGGCCACTGGTGGCCTTCTTGGTTTAGCTGACTGATCCAAAACCGAAAGGAAGCTTCCTGTTGACACCAACAATGCATAATTAAAAAATAAAAATGATTCAAGTCAGCATTCATTAGTTATTGGATGGAAACCAAATTCAATATGGCTGTCACAGAGGCCATATTGAATTGGCTAGCTGGACCAAAATTGAAAGGAAGCTTCCTTTAGACACCAATAATGCATAACCAAAAACTGAAATTTATTTGAGTCAGTATTCATTAGTTATTGGATGGAAACCAAATTCAAGATTGCCACAATGGAAGCCATAATGAATTGGCCACTGGTGGCTATCTTGGATCAGCTGACTGGACCAAAATCAAAAGGAAGCTTCCTCTAGACACCAACAATGCATAATTAAATTAGTTATAGACCGGACCCCAATTTCAAGTGTATTTAACATTGGAGGTCACTGTGACCTTGACCTTTGGCACATCATGGTCAAAATAAAGAGGCTTCTTCCATTCATCATACCTAACCACCCACATATGAAGTTTGGTAAAGATCCGGTTGGTAGAACTTTAGTTAACTGACGGAATGCAAAAAGTTAACAGATGGACAACGACGGACATGGTGATAACATAATGCTCCTTCCTCAAAGAGGCCGGGGGAATAAAAATAAGTTTAAAGAAAATTAAATAATGATGATATTTTGGAAATAAATGATGCATTTTTTTTTTAAAAGTTCATTTAGGTTATTGAATGAATAAAACTTGAGGACAATGACCAGTCATGTTAATAAAATATAGAAAGTCTAGTTAAATTATTAGAATACATGTATAATGTTTGTTTACATAGAATACAAGTATAATGCTGTTTACAAACTTACCTTGATAAGAATTCAATAACAGCATCACCAAGGAACTCCAATCTTTCATTGTGAGGTATATCTGATGCTTTCTCTGTCTTGTTTCCAAACCTTGACATTATATTCAGCAAAACATTAATTCCTATCAAAGAAAATTTGCATATGTTAGCAGTCCATTAATGTTGTGCATGCAATTTGTTCCTATACCTAACAGAGTAGACAAAACTGCTCTGTTCTGTACATACCAACAGCCACTGAAAATTCCCTATATGCTATGTTTTCAATAAGAATAATTTGAGATGTAGACTGTACTAAAGAATTGAGGCCTGGGTTAATGTGGCCCTCACAGTTAATGTATGTCAACCAAAGTTACCAAGTTACTGTAAAATCATTCCAAAATGAGTCATCCTACCAAGTTACAATAAAATCCCTCCATAAATCTAACTTGTAGACTTTGCTAAAAGAATTTAGGTCACGTGATGGATCGGCAGTCATGGTTGACCAATCATGACTAAAATAGGATAGTCTCATCTAGATATCACATCAAGTTATCCTACCAAGTTACACTGAAATCTCTTTTTAAAAACAACTTGTAGACAGTGCTAAAGGAATCTACATCACATGACCAGGCAGCAGTAACGGCTGACCGATCGTGACCAAAATAGGACAGTCTCATCTAGACATCTTACCGAGTTATCCATCCAAGTTACAGTGAAATCACTTCATAAATATGAACTGCAGACTGTGCTAAACAAATCTAGACCACGTGCCCATGCGGCCATCACGGTTGACTGATACGCCCAAAATACGATGTTCTCATCTAGACATTATACTGAGTCATCCTACAAATTTTCAATGAAATCCCTTCATGAAATGTAATCTGTAGACTGTGCTAAAGGAATCAAGGCAACAGGCCCCTGTGATAATCACGGTTGATTAAACTCAACCAAAATATGACATTCTCATCTTGACATTCTACAGAGTCATCCTACCAACTTACAATGAAATCCCTTCAAAAATACGACCTGTAAGCTGTGCTGATGGTTTTTGGGTTTTGAGCTCGCATAGCCATCACGGTAACCGATCGCGACCAAAAGAGGACGTTCTCATCAAGACATGACCTCGACCCTGCATATGAAGTTTTGTGATGATTGGACAAGAACTACAGGGAGCAGCCTGTGCTAAAGAAAATGTGAACAGACTAACAGACTCACAGACTTCTTCACATGTGATGGCAATAGCTTATCCTGACTTTGTCAAGTTAAGCTAATAAACATGGTGACAAGTGCACCATTGACATATAGTATGCTTTAGTACACAGTGTCACTGTACCCCCACGTGGGCAATCGTGATGAAGTGCCATGCCCATGGACACACACAGATACCCCTGGCAGGGATAGAACTGTGCACCTTTCGGTTTGAAGTCCAATTCCATAACCAATGAGCCACCACGCTCCCATAGAATTGGTTACATTTCAAGTTGCATTATGGGATAAATCTGCTGCTTGAAATTTTGATGTTTTGAGCCCAGTCTACAGAAAGAGAGTTAGAACATGTGATAAATGCTGAAAGTTTAATGTGGTTTATAATGATGAATTTTTTACCAGCTGTAAGAAATTAATTTTGATTCACAATAACTATGTGTACCTCTTTTCCTTCTGTGAACATAGTGCACTTTCTTGTCACCATATTCAACATTTCTTATACCACAGTTACTAAGTGAATTTCTGGCATGATCTGGATTTGTTCCAAAATGAATTCTGTATGATGTGTGAGTTAAGGCCAGCTGACAAGAAAAAACAACAAAGATATATTAACTGCAAGAGTGCTGAATTATTTTTTGTTCATCAAAATTTGTTTACATGTTTTTTTGCCTTGTTACAATTTATAGGAGAGAGCCTTTTGGCATTCACCTATAAATTGTGACAAGGTAAATCCTTACCAACTAAATAACTTCACTTCAAAGATAATATGAAGAGCATCCACTGAATATGAAGCCTTTAAATAAGGGTACTTGTGCTGAAGAAAAAAGCTCAAATATGGGTTTCCAGCACTCTACCGGTCCACAATACTGATCCTTCTAATGCAAAATCCAAACCTGACAAATCTTATATCAACTGTTTATGTTCCAAGCCTATTTCATTTGCCCCAGAGGCTGATGAGTTTGTTGTGGGCAGGGTTTGGGGTAGAAAGTGGATGCAGCTTCTACCTCCACTAAATATTTTGTCAGAAATTGAGAATTCACTTTCATGTTTCTCACTCACATAATGGTCCAATCACATATAAAGTATTTGTAAATTTTTAATTAGTATCAAGGAGATCAATGCATTTCAAATATTCAAAGTCCCCAAGGTAATAAGTACGAATGGGTGGGGAGTCTGAGTACTCTTCAAATGAGGGGGGGGGGGGGGGGGCAGGAAATTGTGAGCAAACAATATGCAACAGAAAACTGCACTGCAAAGTGTTCCTTATGATCTTTTGGCCTTCTTTCCCAATCCACCCTTACCAACTAGAAAGAACAGTCAACACATGACTTTTCCAGAACATCTCAGCTTTCTCCTGGTATTTTCATTATATGTTTGTACTGTTATGTGAAGCACTTTTGGAAAGTATACACAGTGTCCTTCCATATAGTATACCACATTAACTGTAGGGCTGCAATGATATGCTTCACTCACAAAACGATATGTATCGCTATACAGCCTCCACAATATGATATGCATTATGACAACATGAACTCTCATGGCATGCAACTACACCTATCAAACACTTTAGACTACATGTATTCCTATCCAGTAGCTTTCATTTCATACAGATTTTTTCATGCACACTTTAAATAATATGTAACTTTTCCTTGTGATAAACAATGGCATATTTGATTTTATGACCCATTTCACAGTGGTTTCTTGTCTCCAGCAATATGTTCTAACCGTTTAATCCCTTATATCTTGTTTGACAGAGCTCTGTCAAATAAGATTTAATGGATTAATCAAATACCTATACTATTAAAAAAGAAGTAGGGGATATTTGATAACAGTGTGATATCTGAAGAAATATATTTATATTTTCATCAAAAAGACAGTTGAGGCATTGCACTGTGACATGTGGTGAATGATTTCAGCAATAGTTGGGTGTCTGACAAGCACACATTCCACGCACTGAGCTGTAGAAGACATGGACGGTCAGTCAAAGAATTTACCAGATTCAGTCCAAGACCTCAATACCTTGTAAATCCTCCTCGGTTCGTGAAACAAGCACAGATCCAATGTGGCATACTCCTCACCAAATGTCCAATATCAGCTTGACTGATGTTATTCCATTCTTCCTGCAGTGCAACGGCGAGTTCCTGGACATTGGTAGAGGACTGTTGGCGTTGTCATAGGTGCCTGCCAAGCGTATCCCAAACGTGTTCGATTGGTGAAAGGTCTGGACTTAATGCTGGCCAAGGCAGTGTGGTAATGTTCTGCTCCCAGAGGAACTCTGTAGCAACACAGGCCCTGAGTGTTCTTGCACTGTCATCTTGGAAAATGAATCAAGGGTCGTGCAAAGGGACCACATGAGCGGCTAACATGTTGTCATAGTAGTACTGCCCTGTGACACACCCTTGGATGACATGTAAAGCTGTTCTGATTGTTATGGTTATGCCTCCCCACACCATAACAGATCCACCAACACGTGGAGTCTTGGGTTATTTTCTTGAGGCAAGAGTTGAAAAAGTCTAGTTATTCAATAATTTCGGCCAATGTTATCTCCTATCCGCGTTGGATACAGGTTTGAGACCTGTTCATTTGACTAGCAGTCCAGTCTTAAAAACAGTTTGTTGCTTTAATGAATTTTTGTATAGTGCAAAAAAGGTGAATGTTGAAGGGGTCCGGTAGGTTGGGGATACAATAAAGAAGATCATTGGCCGATCTTAATGTTAGATGCACAAGATTTATTCGTAGGATTTGTCTTTCATCTGCATAGTTACTACAGTTGAAGAAGTATTGGTTAGTGTCTTCAGACTCATAACCACATAGACAGTTTGGCATGTTATGGATGTGGTTAGTGAATTTATCAAAATTTAGATTGCTGCAGGAGTTCCACAGCCTGTGCAAAGTACTTGAGTGGTCTACACACGCTTCTATTGAAATATTTAACACAATTATTCAGTGAACTCAAGTGTCTAACTTTTATGGGTAATGCATTCCATTCCGAGATACACAAGGGTATAAATGAGCGTTTAAATACTTCTGTATGGGTAAGTGGCAACAGGAAGTTGGAATGTGAACGAATGCTATACAGGGAGATATCCTCAAATGTTCTAGGTAATTGGTCAGAGAGATGTGGGGGTCTGGTTGTTCACAATTTTGAAAACGTAATCATTTTGTGGAGATGGCAACTGTGTCTGAGGGTTTCCCAACAAAGTTCTGCAAGTAGAGCAGTCACCGGAGTAGATCTTGTGAGACCAGATATTATTCTAGCTTCTTGCATGCTGCTGGTGGATATTTCTGCCCAGGACAGAATTTCTCTTGTCACTGAAATAAGGATAATTTGGGCTCATTTCATCAAATTTTCCTCCAGCAAATTGAATGGATTTTTTCTTTTTCACCAATGATTTCTGGAGTTAAATTTGGAAGAATGTTTCAATAAATCTAGTCTTGGCTGCTTTATAGCAGCCACAACTAGATTTGATGAAAAATATCTTTAAAAAATACTTAGGTTAAGAGTTAATATTGACAGACTATATTTTGTAGGATACACAGCAGAAATAAGGCCATTGACAAAGAAAATCTTGTCTTTCCTCATTAATAATGAAAGTGTCAATGACACTGTAGCTCAACTTGTTTAAGATATGTACATGTATAGTATGTGACACAGCAAGGACAAACATCTAGGTAATTTCCTGATAACAAAGGTACATGTAAAGTATTGTAACGGTCTGTACATAAATGCTGACTGTAGCCTGTAACAAATATACAGGTAAAGTATTGTAAAGGTGGGGCGACAGTTAGATGCTAAACTAGAAAATAAATCTTTGAGTCCCAGAGTGGGTCTGACTGAACCCCAAAATATTTGTTTTCATAGCACAGTGATAACAAAGGCACTCCAAAACACTCGTTCCTGTCACAAGGTGATAACAAAGGTACCCAAGAAGTTTTGTAAAGATCGCTTCATAAATACGGCCTCTAGCCTGAGCCATATAGAAGTTGTGTACAAAAAACTAATTAGACCTAATTTCGGTACAAAATGGCCACTGGCAGCCATCTTGGATTTTGACCTGCACCCAGAAACAATTGTTCTCGTCCCAAGGTGATAACAAAGGTACCCAAGAAGTTTTGTGAAGATCGGTTCATAAATATAGCCTCTAGCCCGAGCCGTATTGACACGTGCTCTTACTGTGTCTAAGTAGCACTGAATAAATCAAAGTTCATCTAATTTCCATAATTTCTGCTCAAGAAAAAAACCTGTATTACATGTGATGTATTCCATGTTACTAACCATTCATACAAAAATTTATTCAAATCAGAACTTTCATACAGAAGTGCTGTACAAAAAACTGATTGCACTAACTAAAGTACAAAATGGCTGCTGGTGGCCATCTTGAATTTTGGACCGCACCCAAAACCACTCGTTCTCGTCCCACAGTGATAACAAAGGTACTCAAGAAGTTTCGTAAAGATTGGTTCATAAATAGGGCCTCTAGCCCGAGCCGTATTGGCATTTACAGCTACAGTGCTAAAAGTAACACTAAATGGATCAAAGTTAGTCTAATTGGCATAATTTATGCACGAGAAAAAAACCTGTATTATATGTGATGTATCCCATGGTACTACACATTCACACAAAAAATTATTCAAATCAGTGCTTTCATATGGAAGTTCTGCACAAAAATCTGATTGCACCTAATTTTGTATAAAATGGCTGCCAGCGGACATCTTGAATTTCAGACTGGACCCCAAAACACTCGTTCTAGTCCCACGGTGATAATAAAGGTACCCAAGAAGTTATGTAAAGATCGGTTCATAATTAGGGCCTCTAGCCCAAGCCGTATTGGCATTTGCACTTACAGTGCTGAAAGTAACACTAAATAAATCAAAGGTAGTCTAATTTGCATAATTTATGCACGAGAAAAAAACCTGTATTATATGTGATGTATCCCATGGTACTAAACATTCATACAAAAAATTATTCAAATCAGAGCTTTCATATGGAAGTTCTGCACAAAAAATCTGATTGCACCTAATTTTGTACAAAATGGCTGCCAGCGGCCGTCTGGAATTCCGGACTGGACCCAATAATACTCGTCCCACGGTAATAACAAAGGTACCCAAGAAGTTTCGTAAAGATTGGTTCATAAATACAGCCTCTAGCCCGAGCTGTGTTGATGGCGTGATGGATGGACAGATGGACAGACGGATGGATGGACGATGGGCCATGACAATACCTCAAATTTGGCTTCGCCAAAGTTGAGCTAAAAATGCCCCTCATAAATTTTTTTTTGTACCTCTCTTTGATGATACTATTTTGTACCTGTCGTAGCTGTAAATTTAACCCAATATTTATTTCCTGTTTCACTGAGCTCTGTCAAACAAGATATAGTTGGTTAAATTTGGAGATGAATTATCTGAGATTACGTAAAATATCTGCCACTGTAAGCAATGTTTTTGGGGTTTTTTAGGGGGGGGGGGGGGGGGTGGGGGTGGGGGTGGTCACATCAGAGTGCTGCTGAATATGTAAGACAATTCCAACAATTTTCAGTTCTACTTTATGGATTAAAAAAAGCCTCCTGCCCGCATCATAAAAGTGAGGAAAAATTGCGTTAAAAACAAGAAGTATTTCATAGGAATAAGCAATACAAGTTTTATCTTCATTCTTGAATAAACAAATCTTTTATGCTGCAGTTGAATCCTATTGATGGAATTGCCATGCTGCCAGTGATGAATACTAGATGAACAAAAATAATCATATAACCAGAATTCATTGTATTTTCATTATTCAGTAAAATTTAGTATTTAATCTGTTAAAATTGTTTAAAAAGCCAAAGAACTTTTGCTAACAATATATAAGGAAAATATTGACACTTTCTAAGAAAAGTGAAATCACTTCATGAGTGAGGGCCAAAGATAGCATATTCTAATTCAAATACCAACCCTTACAAATACAAAAAAATAAAAAGACATAAACAGAAAAATAAAAATAATATTGTAGCAAATAATTACCTGTAAAAGTTCTTTATCCTTAAACTTATAATCCAGTAAATCTTCTAGTACATGTAAACATTTATGTGTGCGAAGATGCTGTAGCAACACTGGAATTAGTAATGCATGCTGAAATACAAGTCAATACTGTTTCCATCAGGATCATATACTGCTTTTATGGAATGTAAACTAGTTTGATATCAATCCCTTTTTTTTGAATAAAGTATTCTGGCATAACAAGAAATGAAATCTCCTTGTTATATCTTAGCCCTTTATATCCAACATGGAGCACATACTTGCAAAAATATTTCTTGAATAACTAAAAGTGTTAATTTTTTGTCTCAAAAACATGGCTTATGACCCCTTCACTGAGGGGGTCATAAGGCCCCACTAAGTTGATCTCGTGTTTCTCAGGCCATTTTTTGCATATGGGCAGGCAGTTTTTTATTTTATTTTTGCAATTATTTCTTTGCCATTGAAAGTTTTATTTTTTGCAATTATTTCTTTGCCATTGAAAGTTCATGCTTCATGTTTTAGGCCTCATAATCCACAAAATAGCATGGGTGGTGGTGTATTTCATCCCTTGAGTGCAAGAATGCTTTGCAATGCTAAAGCATTGCAAAGCCCTGCTGCACTCAAGGGACAAATTTATAAATTTTATTGACTTGGGTAAAATATCCGATATAAACCATTTAATTTTTTATTTTTTTGAGTTTGCATTGATTATAAAAAGAAAGCATAGGCAGCCAAAATGACGATGTCAGAGGGCCTGAGAAACAGATTATTAACTTTCTATGTTTTTCAGACACAAATTGACAAAAACTATAAATTGTGAATGGCAATTTTTTAATAGTGCCAGCCAGTTATGGCCCTAAAACTATTTATTTATTTATTTATTTATTTATTTATTTATTTATTGGTGTTTAAGGCCACATACTTATGCACAATGGCTAATCATGACCATGGCAGTTTCACGGGTGGAGGAAGCCGGAGTACCAACATTGTAACTCCGCACTGCAGCACAGGCAGGGTTAGATTGGTTGAAGACATGCTCACCATCGATGTGCAGTACGCCTTAGTACACGGCGTCATCGTGCCCCATGTGGACAATCATGGTTAAGTGCCTTGCCCAAGGACACAATGCAGGAGTCCGAATCGACCGCTCAGTCGGTCACCCATCCGAGGACTAACAGGGCTCGACGTTGCTTAATTTCGGTGATTGACGAGAACCGGTTACTGCAACACCGCCACGCCCCAGGGCCCTAAAAACATTCTTACTGGTAACAAAACATACCAGAAACTGATTCTTCATTCACTCTTCATTCTATCAGAAACTGATTCTTCATTCTCAACTAATCTCACATACCATTAATCAACCCCTTCTTTTCAAATAGAGTAGGATCTACTTATTTGACTACTGAATATAAAATAACTCTTTTTAAATGCATATAACACTCAAAAGCCAAATGATTAACTGTATTTTCAGTACAAACTTCATGTATTAAGCACTTGGGTAAAATAATAACTTTGTTCAACTCTTCTCCCCTTATGTATTTGGCAAACCAATCAAGTGCTACATACAAAAATCAAAGAATGTTGATGCACAAATGCAATAAATTCAAAGATTGTTGCTAACAGCAACAGTTTTTGATGGAAATGAAAAGAAAATCAATAGCTCCTATCTTTGTTACCCTGCATAAGCATACAAAGTTTCAAAACAACCTGATAATGAATGAGCCCTCTGAGGCAAGCCAAAGGAAGATGTTAATGCACAAATGCACTAAGTAGAAGGTCATTGCTTATGGCAATGGTCTTTGTTTGTGTTTTTTCATGGAAATTCATAAATATACCCTGCAGAGAGTGCAAAAGGGATAAGTTGATGCACAAATGCAGTAAGTTCAAAGGTTGGCATTATGGAAATGAAAAAAGCAATAGCTCACAAATAGAGGTCACTCCGAACACACATACCAAGTTTCAAAGTGATCCGATCATAAATGTGCCCTGAATGGTGTGTTAAAGGGAAATATTGAGGTCTGACTAAACACCTCATTTTTTGACAGATCAGGTCACCCCAAACAAGCATACCAAGTTTCAAAGCGATCTGATCATAAATGCAACCTGTGAGGTGTGCCAAAGGAAATAGTGGACATACGTACGTACATACTAACATACATACGCAGACGGATGAGATGTGAAGGCAATACCTCAGCTTGACTTTGTCAAGTTGAGCTAAAAATGATAAATTTAGGGTATGGCAAACTGTAGCAATTGAAACAGACCTGCTCATAAAAAACGAACTAAGAAGAAGGGATTGTCTAAGAAAGTCTAAGATGCTGAAACATTGCCAGCCAATAATCAAATATCTAATCATTTCTTGTATCAAAAATACTTTGAAAATTCCTTTATTCTTCAGGACCTGTGCAAACCCTGTCATAATTACCCACAACCAACCACGATTACATTAACATTTCATAAAGTGCATGATAGCCATTATATGAGTTTAAATAAGCATCCCTAATCAAGAAGAACACTAACTTGTATAAGTTGCAAGAAACTCGAAAAACAAATTTTAACCTATTACCAAAAATTATTGTTTTTGCAGGTAATTTTTCCTAAACACCTTTTTTTTCATTTTTATTCTTTATCAAAAGCCTTGTGATTTTTATACATTTTTTCTACACATTAACGGTCTACTTCCAGTGGCTGGCATATATAAGCAGCCAAAACTTGCTTAGAAACAACTGCCCATTCTTTGAATGTGACTTGTGAGTTTATCCATCATATTTATTACACATCAAATTTTGAAAAAAATTGGCTTTTGTGTATCTAGATTTTGACTGGTTAAAAATTCTAAATTCAAAGTAATTTGTATATTTTTTATACTTACCAATGGCCCAGACTAGCTGATGCTAACTCAAAAATATACAGGGCCAAACACCAGTTTGGATAATGAAGCATTAGATCCAATTGCCAAGTTATCATCATGCGTGCAAGTGTCTGATAACATAGACCTATAGCCCTTAATAGTGACGGGCTGCAGTTTGAGAACATCAAACAGGTAGACCAGAGAGTTGGCAATATCCGGTATGGACGGATCATAGACGTCTATCGACTGATCTTTACACCAATGGAAGAAAACCTTCCATTTCGCTGCATAATTCAGCGAAGAGGAGGACCTCCTGCAGTTAGAAATTGCATCCACTGCTCGTCCTGTGAATTGCTTGCCGTGCAAAAAGGACCGCACAACAGAAATACGTGAAGGTTGAGACCTTCCGGGTTGGGATGCCCCTGATAAAGAAGGTCCTCTCCCAGAGGAAGCTTCCGGGGAACATCCCATAACAGACACCTGAGAAGATTGATCTACGGTTTCTGTGACGACAGAGATGCTATTAACATAATCTTGCAGCGAGACTGTTTGATTTTAAACAGGATCTGCTGAATCAACGGAGTTGGAGGATACGCATATTGCTCGGAACTGATATACTATCCCTTGAATGCCGAACCGAAGTTACTTTCTGAATGCCGGATGTACCAGGACATGAAAGAATGCATTCTTTAGATCTATGCTTGCCGCATAGTCATTCACTCGAATGCTCACCCTTACTGACCGAATGGTCTCCATACAGAACTTTGGAGTTACGATGAATCTGTTTATCCAGCTCAAGGGTAATATCGGTCAGAACGAGTCGTCTGGCTTCGGTACGAGAAACAAGTGACTGTAGAATCCTAGATAATTTTGATTCTCGACAACCTCTATTGCTTCCTTTGCCAAGAGAGCCTGTACCTCCGATAGGAGTGACTCTCTTTTGCAAGGATTTGACAGAAGATTTCTCCACTGTGGATATCTTGTTAGCGGTGGTTTTTGCTCAGAAAGATAGCAGTAGAACGTCTGATACCACACTTTTCACCCACTGGTCTTCCGTAATTTTTATCCAGTTTGTTGCGAATCTTGATAACCTTCCGCCAACTGGCAAGCAATAGAGGTCCTGACCATCATCTGTAGGACCTGTGAGGCTTACGGGAGGAGAAACCACAACCCCCTCGTGAAGAGTCTCGACCCTCTGGCTTTGGGGCATCTGACCGGAAGTCTCGATCAGACCTATGCCCCCTTCCCAGGTTGCTGTATTGACGATCCCTAGAGTAATAATAGGAGGGTTTCTTATACCCTCACGAGGAGTTCCCTTTAGACAATTTCTGTTTAGGACGTCCTCCCTTACTCTTTTCTACTGCCGCGGGTTGATTAGATGCCGACTTAAGGAGCAGTGTATTAGATGCTTTCTTTGTAGATTGGTCATAAACCAATGAAAGCCTATCGTCAAAAATTGTGTGTCTGGATACCGGAGCGACCCCGTAGAGAGTTTTTCACCTTGTCATCTATTAAAGATGACAACGCAAGGGCTCTGTCACGTCTGATTAACTCCAAATTTGCACTGTTAAGGCGGAGTTAAACATGGTAAACATAATAGCCCTGGAAAGAACTCTTAAAGAGGTACAAACATCCTCAAATTCCTTTCCGTTGAGACGTTGTGCCACAGCTCTTGAAAGGTGATCTGCGTAAGACATAGTATCTAAATTCGCTCTGTTTGAAGAAACTGCCGTCTCAATTGTGTCCGAGCGAATAGTGAATGACGAAGACAAGGATAGCTCCAGATCTTCAGCCAGATCATCAAAACGCAGAGGAACTCTCTGTACATCTTCCCCGACCATTTTGAATGAACGTGGTCCAACAAACGGTAAATTTACAGAAGATGATAAGAAACTGCCTTTCTTCTTCCCACTTGAAAGCTTGAATATGGCGTTGTCTAAATGGCCGAAGGCCTGCGGCACCTGTCTAGACTGAACCGGAAAAGTCAGGACTAAGGCTACACATTATATCGATAAACCAATATATACAGGTATTCAAACCAATATCGACTGAATACCGGTGTAATTACAAAAATATCGGTTTATCGTCATTATTTATTTACCCACAATTTTGATTTTTAAGATGTCTTGAGTTTTTTAATTGTAGCCCTGAATGAATAATATTATCCCTTTATCCAAGGAATCATCTGCTTGTGCCCTCGTAATATACAAATTCAGCAGTTGAAAAAATAATTTCAACAAAACTATATCATGTGACCCCTCATTCAAACAAAGTTGTTCCAATGAGGGGTCACATGATATAGTTTTGTTGAAATCTGGGGAAAATCTGAAAAACTAATTTTGAAAATAATAAATTTTGATATCGTCTGCATTGAGTAAAGATTTTTCGAACTGCATCATCAAGGCATGCTAATTGGTTCCGACTGTGATGCCTCGAGTCCCGATTGTGTGATACTTGTGTTCATATATCTTCGATATACCGGTATACCATGGTATTTTTTTGAATACCGATACCGGTATTCAATTTTGAATATCGTTCAGCCCTAGCCAGGACCTCCTCCTTTGTCTGGATAAAGTCTGCTCCAACGACACCAGCGGTTTCTTCATAGTAGTCGCAGCATTCTGATTCACCGGAACAAATTCAGGGTAGTATTGATGGATTAAATCCACCACAACCATGTGCTGTTCTGAAAGGGAAGGGTAATCTTCCTCCATATCCCTTTCACCATCCGGTTGAATCAGTTGAGACTCATGGTCAGTGGCATCTGAACATGCAGATCACTGGACTGACCCAGTACCATCCGACAGCTCAGGTTCTGAGACTGCCACAGGCTGCTCCTGCACTTGCAGGGATGCTGCGATGAGCTGCGCAATCTGTGACAGCAAATTAGTTACAGAGACCTGAGGAGCAGCAGTCTTTTGTTTCTTGGCCACTGGCTGCTCCTGGGAAGGTGTGTCCGAGGTGGTTCTTTTCTCCGGGCGTCCCGATAAATGAGGCCTCGTCTCCTCAGCTACCGGATGGTCCGACTTCTTTGAAGAGGAGTGGTCCCTTCTCGGCGATTTGTTTTTGGCCCGGAATATTTTTGAGTTAGCACCAGCTGTCTGGGCCATTGGTTGTTGTATAAAAATATAAAACCAGCAATAATTTTTTTGCAGACTTTTGATGATGAGGGAGGTTTTTTGCAGACTTTTAATGACAGGGGAGGAGCCTGAGACAGTGATGTAGCTAGGGGTGGGAGTGAGGGGCTGGGGAGGTCCCCCGCCCCCTTAAATGTTTTGCTGCACCCCAAACATTGGCCCAATGCAAATTTCAAAGAAAATGAAGTCCCAAAATGCTCTCCAATATAAGGTGTGCACATGCTACAACTGCTCAGATCTGCTCTTTGCAAAATTTTCTAACAAGACCCCTTGGGTGATTGCCCCTCTTCCCACTTCCCTTCAGGGGGTAACGACTGGAGGGTTGTAGTTAGGACTAGGGGAGGCCCCTCTAAAACTGACTAAGGAACCCCTATTATAGAGTCCTGGCTCGCACCTGGCCTGAGAAACAAGATTTTTTTTCAATAGCCTAACTGCTTATTTCTTGAACAGAATTACTTTCCTGGTGTAAAAATGGTTCTAGAGCAACTTCAGTCTGTGTGGTGACAATTAAATACAAGTAGGAAGTATAGCTAAAACTGAAAACAAATACACTAACCTGTGGTATATCAGAACGAATACCAGTTCTTATAAAACCATCACAACTAACTTCAACAGTCACTTCTCTTTTCATTGTTCTGAAATAAATATAAAAAGAGAAATAAAAAGAACAGAATTTTAGAATATGTGGTACCTGCAAAATAACTTGTACAAGGTCATGCAAACTCATGTTTATTAGTGTCACAAGTGCAATACTAGTAGCGAGTAAGTACAAGCCTCCAACCTCAAATGCAAACTTCAATCCATCTTGAGATGTTCTTCATTACTAACGATGTTCAATATAAGCAGTTACAGCTTACCCTTTCATACGGAGCTGCATAAGCTTTTGTTCTTTGTCTGTTAACCTCTCTCTCTCTTCGTAACTTATTCTTGGTTTACTGTACAATAAGTGTCTGTATTTAACAAAATGCTTCCAGGCCTTCTGGTATCTGAAACAAATTGTATGAACACATTGTGTTAAATTATGAACTACAACTAGAAAATTGATACTTCCACCTTCTTGCATGCTTAATTTATGTCATGGAAAATGTGGCAGGAAATGAGAAACACCTTAAACACCAAAAGACAGTAGCAGAAGACAGTAATAATTCAATCCCAAAGAAGTAACTTCAAGTAAATTCTAGAAACCACTGCCAGAGTAAATGTATTCACCAGTTGAAGATTTAATAATAATAATAATAATCAATTTTATATAGCGTAAAACCACCAAAGGTGCTCTAAAGCGCTTTACAACAAAAAAAATCAATTCATGTATTCCGGAAAGAAAAAAAAGCTTTGTTGAATAAATGAGTTTTTAATTGTTTTTTAAAATTTTCTATACTTGTTAGAGATCTGATATGCAGTTGCAATGTATTCCACATTCTGGGCCCAGCAATTGCAAAGGCCCGTGTCCTGGCTAGCTCAGATTTTGTGAATGGTACAATCAGACTCAGATTCAGATTATCTGCAGACCGAAGGGGACGTGTGGGAGAGTAGCAAATGACAAGCGTTCTTAAGTACTCTGGGGACAGGCCGTGAATGCATTTATAAACTAGTACGAGAATTTTTAATTCAATTCTATATTGAACTGGCAGCCAATGAAGATCTTTCAGAATAGGTGTGATATGGTTATAGCTTTTAGAACCACTGACAATTCGAGCTGCAGTGTTCTGAATTCTTTGCAGCCGTTGTAACAGTATGTTTGGCAGACCAATGAAAAGCAAATTGCAGTAGTCCAAATGTGAAGAGATAAAAGAATGAACCAGCTGCTCATGAGCTTGAGTGCTTAGGAATGGGCGAAGTCGGCTAAGTTTCCTAAGTTGCCAATAACATGATCTGCAGACTTTTTTGATATGGGACTGAAGATTTAAACTGGAGTCAAATATCACTCCAATGGTTCTGGCACTATCATTGACCGTAACATCGGAGTCACCTACAGTGACTGAGGAAATCTTTTCGGAGAAAGAAATCCTTTGCCTGGAAACTAGAGTGATGCCACACATGCAGCCCGACTGTCCCAAGAATGGCAATGCTTAGACGCAAAATAGTCGGAGCCATTTTTTGTTAACACTTTACCTAACGAATCTGCCATATCTGCACTCATGATATACAAAATTTGATATTCAAATTTAATTTTTTCATTTCTCTACTTCAAAACATACCTCATGACCTATTAATGGAACAAACTTGATGAGCTTGTTCCAATAAGGAGTAAAAAGCTATGGTTAGAAGTAAATAAATGAAAGTGTCAATGACACTGTAGCTCAACTTGACAAACTTGAACTTGGTAAGTTATAAATGAAATGGCAGAATTGAAGATCATTGGTACCATTTGCCAGTGGCAACATTTTTTGACAGAAACCGAAGAAAATCGATAGCTCCCATCTAGAGGCCTCCCCAAACAAGCATGCCAGGTTTCAAAGCAATCCGATCATAAATGTGCCCTGTAGGGTGTACAAAAGGGAAATATTGTGGTCTGACTAGACTAAATTCTAAGAACGTTGGCCGTGGCAACATTTTTTGACAGAAATGGAAGAAAATCGATAGCTCCCATCTAGAGGTCACCGTAAATAAGCATACCAGGTTTCAAAGCAATCTAATCATAAATGTGCCCTGTAGGGTGAGCCAAAGGGAAATATTGTGGTCTGACTAAACTAAGTTCTAAGAATGTTGGCTGCGGCAACATTTTTTGATGGAAATTGAAGACAATCGATAGCTCCCATCTAGAGGTCACCCCAAACAAGCATGCCAGGTGTCAAAGCAATCCGATCATAAATGTGCCCTGTAGGGTGTGCCAAAGGGAAATATTGAGTCTTCTGACTAAATTAAGTTCTAAGAGCGTTGGCCACGGCAACATTTTTTGACGGAAATTGAAGAAAATCGCTAGCTCCCATCTAGAGGTCTCCCCAAACAAGCATGCCAGGTTTCAAAGCAATCCGATCATAAATGTGCCCTGTAGGGTGTACAAAAGGGAAATATTGTGGTCTGACTAGACTAAATTCTAAGAACGTTGGCCGTGGCAACATTTTTTGACAGAAATGGAAGAAAATCGATAGCTCCCATCTAGAGGTCACCGTAAATAAGCATACCAGGTTTCAAAGCAATCTAATCATAAATGTGCCCTGTAGGGTGAGCCAAAGGGAAATATTGTGGTCTGACTAAACTAAGTTCTAAGAATGTTGGCTGCGGCAACATTTTTTGATGGAAATTGAAGACAATCGATAGCTCCCATCTAGAGGTCACCCCAAACAAGCATGCCAGGTGTCAAAGCAATCCGATCATAAATGTGCCCTGTAGGGTGTGCCAAAGGGAAATATTGAGTCTTCTGACTAAATTAAGTTCTAAGAGCGTTGGCCACGGCAACATTTTTTGACGGAAATTGAAGAAAATCGCTAGCTCCCATCTAGAGGTCTCCCCAAACAAGCATACCAGGTTTCAAAGCAATCAAATCATAAATGTGCCCTGTAGGGTGTGCCAAAGGGAAATATTGTGGTCTGACTAAACTGAGTTCTAAAAACGTTGGCCGCGGCAACATTTTTTCAACGGAAATTGAAGAAAATCGATATCTCCCATCTAGAGGTCACCCCAAACAAGCATGCCAGGTTTCAAAGCAATCCGATCATAAATGTACCCTGTAGGGTGTGTCAAAGGGAAATATTGAGTCTTCTGACTAAACTAAGTTCTAAGAACGTTGGCCGCGGCAACATTTTTTGACAGAAATTGAAGAAAATCGATAGCTCCCATCTAGAGGTCTCCCCAAACAAGCATACCATGTTTCAAACCAATCTGATTATAAATGGACCCTGTAGGGTGTGCCAAAGGGAAATATTGAGGTTTGACTAAACTAAGTCCTATGAACGTTGGCCGTGACAACATTTTTTGCCGGAATTTGAAGAAAATCGATAGCTCCCATCTAGAGGTCACCCTAAATAAGCATACCAGGTTTCAAAGCAAACAAATCATAAATGTGCCCTGTAGGGTGTGCCAAAGGGAAATATTGTGGTTTGACTAAACTAAGTTCTAAGAACGTTGGCCGCGGCAACATTTTTTGACAGAAATTGGAGAAAATCGATAGCTCCCATCTAGAGGTCACCCCAAACAAGCATACCAAGTTTCAAAGTAATCTGATCATAAATGCGACCTGTGAGGTGTGCCAAAGGAAATTGTGGACGTACGTACTAACGTACTAACATACTAACGTACGTACGTACATACGCCGACGGACGAGAAGTGATGGCAATAGCTCAGCTTGACTTTGTCAAGTTGAGCTAAAAATGAAAAGTTAAAAAAAAAGTTAAAAAAATTATAGTAATTTATATATTTTTTATGCTTACCAATGACCCAGACTTAGCTGGTGCAAACTCTAATTAATTCAGGCCAAATACAAATTTTGCCCCCCACGCCCCCCAATCCCCAAAATTTGCATCAAAAACCGAAAATTAGATGTCCTAGTAGGTCCTCCATACTTTTAATCCACTGCGCATGCACAGTATCAAGGAGGTCTCGAAATTGGCACCAAAATGTCATTCTTACAACCAGTGCCTGGTAAATGTTATGTACACAGCGGGGAGGCAAGAGTTCCCAACTCCTGGGAGGGCCATCCCCGTCTGGGTCATTGGTAAGTATAAAAAATATATAAATTACTATAAATTTTTTAACATTTTTATACTATACCAATGACCTAGACTTAGCTGAATAGTAAAAAGGCTGGAGGTCCTATGAAATAAAAGAAAATCCAATAAGCTCAATCACATAAAAACAGAATTATCCCCTCAAGGAGAAAAGGAGAGATAGGATTTACATATATCTTTCTTATTCTTATCAAAGAAGAAAGACACAATACCATTCCGTAATTGAGCACAATAACATCAATGATCTCTATTAATATCCAGTATAACCCTTTATACTAATTAATTTTAAAGGTAAGCCAATAAATAAAGGCAGTCCAGAGAAATGAGACTCATTATACTCATTACATGAAATGAGTAAACATTAGCTTTACACTTTAAAACCAACCCGGTACCGACTCGGAATTACTGACTCTGGGGGAGGTATTCCCTTGCTTTTCACTATGAAGCAGGTGACCTAAGGGAACACCCCCCCCCCTGCCCCTTGCCCTGGGTCAAATACCCCAGAGTGAAGAGGGCAGCAGGACAGAGTCACTGCCAGAACAGGAAGCCTACATAACTATAGTTGCAACTGCTTAGTGGACGATATTTTGAGCAACTGATAACGGACCTAAACAATGAAGATCTCCAGAAATGGACTCAATATTTCTAAGATAAAAATTTGTGAAAGTGGAAGGCTGAGACCAATATGCAGCCTTCATTAAATCTGTAATAGCAACACTATTAGCATAAGCCCAAGATGTTGATAGAGCTCTTACTTCATGAGCCAAAATCTTAAGCGCAGACTGCTGAGATGAAGATAACTTTTCATAAGCAGTACGTATAGTTAAGTGAATCCATCTAGCAATAGAATGGACCATAATGTCCCTTCTATTAGGCACCAAAGACAAAAAGAAATGCTTACGTCCCTTTCTAATGAACTCTGACCTACGTTTATAAATACGTATTGCTCTAACAGGACAGAGTAAAGGCCTACGCACGTCGGAAGACGAAAAGGGCCTTAACAACAATAGGTTCAGGATACTTATTAGGAGCCTGATTCTTAGCCAAAAATCCAACATTAGTAGTAAAAGTAATAGTATTACCGACACTACTATAGTGAGAACTATCCACAGATAATGCATGAAGCTCGCTAAGGCTAAGAGAAAAGCTGTCTTATAAGTTAAGAATTTCAAGTCCACTGTGTCAAGAGGCTCAAAAGGCGCTTCTTTTAGCTTAAGAAGAACCCATGCTAAATTCCACTTAGGAATTAATCTAAGGGTTCCGGAATATGACGGACCGATAGGAGAACCTGATGTTCTAGAACAAACAGAAGGATTCTTTCCGTTAGCTTGAACAACGGAATGGAATGAGTGCCTCCCTGATTCCGAATATACGCTACCACCATCGTATTTTCGGATAGAATTTACACATGTGCATTCTGAATAACGTCCATCCAATGACGTAACGCAAGCCAAATTGACATCATTTCTTTGATATTTATGTGCTTGCTTAAAAACTGTGGATCCCAAAAACCCTGGCACCTCGATTCCAAAGGGCATAGTGTCGCGCCCCAACCTGTTTGACTGGCATCCATCATAATAGTAAAACTCGAATCCGGCAATTACAGTGGAACTCCCTGAGTTAACCACTGAATGTCCGCCCAAGTCTGAATCTCTTGTTTCACTTTGCTTGACAAGAGGATGTCCGTATCAAGCGAATGAGTCTTTGCCTTCCAATTCTGAGTCAGAAAGATTTGGAGAGGACGAGTGCGTAGCCGCCCCATTGGAATGAGATCCGCGGCCGCTCCGCACAGACCGATCAGTCTCATGAATTCTTTCGCTGTAACCTTTCTGAGTTTAGACAATAGCGAGCGAACAACTGACTAACTTTGCTCTGGTTAACGGCAGTCGAACGAGGTTGTTGTGCATCTCGTACCACATCCCCAGGTGTGTGAATAACTTGGACGGCACCAGATCCGACTTCTGCTCGTTTACAATGAAACCGAGATGTCGGAGCAATAGAAGCAGATTCTGCACATCGTTCTGAAGCATTAACTCATTGCAGTACGTTTGAAGAATATCGTCCAGGTAGGCCGACGTTACCGCAGACGAATGAGCTCGGAAGTAAGTCATTACCGAGTTCATTATTCGAGTGAAAGCCCAGGGCGCTAGATTCAGACCGAAGCACATCACATGGAACTGATATACGACACCTAGGACGAAGATACTTTCTGAACGCCGGATGTACCATGACGTGAAAATACGCATCCTTGAGATCTATGCTTGCGGCATAGTCGTTCACTCGAATGCTCACTCTGACCGATCGAATGGTCTCCATATAAAATTTTGGAGCTACAATCAGCTTGTTTATCCAGCTCAAATCTATTACTGGACGGAACGAGCCGTCTGGAAACAGAAAAAGATGGCTGCAGAAACCTGGAGATTCCTGGTTTTCTACAACCTCTATCGCGTTCTTCAGTAAGAGAGACTGGACTTCTCTTTTTTGTAGATTTGACGGAAGTTGAGTCCATCTTGGACTTCGAGTTAATGGAGGTTTTCCTTTGAAGGACAGTTTCAGTCCTTCCGCTATAACCCTTCGAACCCAAGGGGTCTTCATAATTAATTCCCAATTTTCTAAGAAACTCGACAACCTTCCGTCCACTGGAACGTGACAGAGGTTTACACCATCACCTCCTGGACCTGCGAGGGTTGCAGAAGGAGAAACCACGTCCTCCACGACCCGCACCTCGCGCCGTCGACCTAGGGGCATCTGACCTGTTATTACAGCCAGCGTTACGGCCCCTACTAGAGTCGCTGCCTTGACGGTCTCTAGAATAAGGCCAAGAGGACGTGTACGAACCTCTATAGGAACTTTCCCTGGACGTACCCGTCCCAGAAGTTCCCGGCCTACTCTTCTCCGCTGATTCCAACTTTTTAGAAGTGGACTTAAATAGCAGAGAGTCTGAAGCTTTCTTAGTTAATTGATCATAAATAGCAGAACGCTTGCCGTCAAAGAGAAGCTCTCCGGAGATCGGAGCGACTCTGAGAGAGTATTTCACCTTACTGTCCACTCTCGTGGACATAGCTAGGGCTCCGTCACATCTAACTAACTCCAGATTAGCCACTTAAAGGGCGGAGTTATACGTGGAAAAAGCAATAGCCCTCGACAGAACTCTCAAGGAAGTTTGTACATCAAGAAATTCTTGTCCGTCAAGGTGTAATGACAACGCTCTGGTAAGGTGATCTGCGTACGAAAGTGCGTCTAAATTAGCTCTATTAGACGAAATTGTCGTTTCCAACATCGAGCTTGGAAAAGACATAGACGACGGCATGGATAATTCAAGGTCTTCAGCCTGGTCGTCTAGATGAAGAGGAACTCGCTGAACGCCCTGTCCTGCTGTTTCAAATCTATTTCTTGAATTGATGAAAGGCAGATTAAGAGCATTTCCCGTATTGAAGGCTGACTTGCCCGTTTTAGAAGCAAGTTTACTGATAGCGTCATTCAAAAGTTTGAATGTCCGTGAGACATTCCTAGACTGAGACGGAAACTCAGGGACGGAGTCCCTAAACCGATTGAAAAATTTGGTGTCCAGTGGCGCTATAAGCCTCCTATCCGGCTGCGCAGCATCCTGGTCTGCTGGAACAACTTCCGGAAGGAAATGCCGGATTAACTTGACGGCGATTTTGTGTTGTTCCGAAAGGGAAAATTCCAACTTGTCAGTATCCCTTTCACCATCCTTATGACGGACCTTATGAACATCACAGTCGTCCACCCCAGATCCAGCTGTGGAACGAACTGACCCAGCATCATCTGATAATTCTTGCTCCGACAGAGCTTCTGGCGGCTGCTGGGATGCTGCAATAATCTGTACTATCTGTGACAGCACGCCGTTAACGAGGCCTGTGGAGCTGCGGTCTTACGGGATTTTGCCGCCGGAAGCTCCATGGACGTTGACTCCTGCATACTCCTTTTATGCAAACGTCCGGGAGAAGAAGGCCTCATGTCCTTGGCTACCAGATGGCGTGACCTGGCTGTCATGGAATCTCTGGACGGCGATGCTGGCTGGATATTGGCGGTCACGTAGCCAAGGTGTGGTTGTGTGCGCTGTCGTGAGGACGAAGAAGCCAAAGAAACAGTCTCGCCGGACTGTCTATACACCGGAGCATCCCGAGGGGTGGACGTAAGCTCCGACTGAGGAATGTTATGTACCACGACATCCGGACCGCGATGTTGTACGAGAGAGGGACCTCTCTCGCTCGCAGCCCGTGTGGAGCTGGACCAGCTAGGAACCGAACTCAAAGGCTTCTTTTGTCCTATCCTGTGTTCCGTCGTCACTGGGTGTGCCTGTGGAAAGTTTATAGTGCCCGCAACACCCGACATTCCTTCCTGGACCGCAACGGACGAACCCGGGTGCTGACCCATTCGGTGAATGGACGTGACACCGGCGAGCTAGCGAATGTTGACGTCAACGCCGTCAACCCTACTTGAGGCTTCTTAGGCAATTGACAAATATCCATGAGCACTTTAGCCGCTAGCTCTTCTCTAGACTGTGACACCGGAAGCGCACTTTTAGACGACATCACGGAAACATCACCCTGTTCTTGTTCCTCTGAAAAAGGGAGTGAAAAACTAGAGTGACCCTGCTGCGAGAGGACCGGCATGGTCCTCTCCCCGCTAACAACATACCGTGACATACGTGTCCAACGTTTGTCATCCCTAACACACTGAACAAGGGTTAGTGCGAGTACATTGACTACAATTAATACAGAAATCATGAGAAGCAGGGGAAGATTTCCTTCCATTACAATTTGAACAATAATCTTTCATAGTGAAAAATAAACAGTCATAGTACTCGCAGTAAGCCTTGAAAACAAAGATACATAATATAATAATCCATTATAATAATACGAAAAAATAATTCAAAAAGAAAAAATTTTTTCAGAAGAGCCCAAGTTCCCAAAGGGAACCCTGAGCCCAAATGGATCCCCAAAAAGCCTAGGTGTGGACAAAAATTTTAAATCATTTTGAAAAATTAATGTAACACTTACGGACAACATTAATGTATCTTACTATGAAATAAACTAGGTAGAAGACAAGAAATCTAAATTTTATAGTAAATTTCCTTTCTTATTATACCTACCACAATTGTTTACTACAGGCTTGCACTACAGTGGAAGTCCCTAACTCGGATAAAATACTCTCTATTTTTGTCTTTCCCAAGCAAGTTGGGAAAGAAAAGTGGTGCAAAAGCACCAATAAAAATAAGCCAAAACTGGGTCGAGTGCAACCGGCGCAGACCCAGTACGGGACGCTCTCTCCCAAGTACAACTCCACGACTTCCGTTGCCAGTGCCCATATACCGTCTCTAAAGACTCATTCTTTTTGAATCCGTAAACGTTAGAGTTATGTGATCAGCGGGGAGGAAAGATTCTTTACCCGTAAAGAAGACGGGAGGGCCTCCATGTAAACAATTGTGGTAGGTATAATAAGAAAGGAAATTTACTATAAAATTTAGATTTCTTATCAACCTACTCACAATTGTTTACTACAGGCTGAATAGACAAAAGGCTGGAGGGAATCACATAACCAACCCCCACATAACCCTAGTGCACTGGAACCGTGAAGTAGAAGGAAGAGGTCCCGAGGCTTATCAACCATAATGTCGCAATCATTGGTAAAGGACAATGAAAAGAGACATATGAGCCTGTGTGACACACAGACAGAAAAAGGGCAGTAACAGCACAAGGCTGAAACTGACCTTCAAGAAGCCTAATGGCTATGGCAGACAACAGCCTGAGCAGAAGAAAGAGGACCCAGGGCAAAAAGGTCCTCCGACTGCTCCTGCAACTGGCGTAAATAAAAGGTGGAGAAAGTAGAAGCATTTCTCCAGTAGGCTGCCTGCATAACATCCGACAACTTGACGGAGTTAGAATAAGCCCAAGAGGTAGACAGTGCCCGCACCTCGTGGGCAGAAATACGATTGGTAATACAATCGCCAGCTGCTAAACGACTATAAGCCGTACGAATAGCAAGACAAATCCATCGAGAAATGGATTGAGGAGAGATCTTCTGACGACCTGGAATGAGAGACAGAAAAAAACGTTTTCTGCCCTTCCGTATGAAGCGTGTAAGATCAAGATAAATGCGAATAGCACGGACCGGACAGAGCAAAGGGCGAGTACCCTCAACAGAGGGAAGAGCCCTGATACAGATAGGAGGAGGAGTAGTATCTGGTAACTGATTCTTAGCCAAAAAGGAGCAATCAGTGGTAAAAGTAACACTGTTGGGAGAGCTCCTAAAAAAGGCCGGCTCAACCGAGAGGGCGTGAAGCTCACTAACCCGTCTGGCCGAAGCAAATGCCATCAGAAAAGCCATCTTATATGTGAGAAAATGCACATCCACCTGGGATAAAGGTTCGAACGGCGCCCCCCCCCCCCCCCCCCCCCCCCCCCAAGCAAAGCAGCACCCACGAAAGATTCCATCGTGGAGTAAGCTGCAAAGTCCGAGGCCTTTTCAAAGAAAAGTGCCAAACAAGCTTGGAGAGGTAAGGATTAGTGCCGATACGACGCTTCCCCACATAAGAAAAAGTCTCTGAAAGCATAGACCTGTAACCCTTGATGGTAACAGGCTGGAGACCCCGAGAATCAAACAGATATACCAGAAACTCCGCAATCTGTGAAATAGAAGAATTGGCATAATCAACAGAGTGATCAGCACACCATCGACAGAAGACCTTCCATTTAGCTGCATAAGCTAAACCAGTGGAGTGCCTCCTTGAAGAAGAAATGCACTCCACTGCTCGTCTCGAAAAACCTCTACGGAGGAGACAGGACCTGACAAAAGATATGCGTGAAGGCACAATGAAGTCGGGTCGACATGAAACCTCCTCGGGCGACCTTGACAAAGAAGGTTGCGCCGTAGCGGGAGACGTGCCGGAACCGCCGCCATCAGCGAGCGGAGCTGATTGATCCACACCCGCTGAGGCGACAGGGGAGCGATCAGAATGATTCGACAACTGCAGGTTCGAATTTTGGCGAGAACCTGAGGAAGAATCGGAACCGGCGGGAAGGCGTAGCCTACTAGACCGTTCCAATCGAGTGACAGAGCGTCCACGGCAAAAGCCAGAGGATCTGGACACGGGGACACGAAAGTGTCCACCTGATGGTTCCAACGAGTCGCAAAGAGGGGGGATGTCCCCAGAGATCGCAAAGCGACTGGAACACTGCCCTGTGAAGCATCCACTCGGTGGAAATAACCCTGCCCTGTCGGGACAGGGAGTCGGCTAGGACGTTCAGACGACCGGGAATGTGACGAACAACCACTCCGGCGTGAACATCCTGAGCGAGCAGTAAAAGATCCCGAGCTAACTCGTACATCGGAAGCGAGTGCGTGCCGCCCTGGTTCCGAATGTAAGCAACCACTGTTGAATTGTCTGATAGTAGAAGGACCTGGCGATTCGACAGGTGAGGGATCCACTGCCTGAAACTCAGAAGAAGAGCAAGAAGCTCCTTCTGGTTGATGTGTAGAGCTGCTTGATCCTGGTCCCACATCCCGTGTAGGGAAAGACCGAGAGGATCCAACGTCGCACCCCATCCGAGATCGCTGGCATCTGCCGTCAGAATGCGATCGGACGTGGGTAAGTCCAGCGGAACACCCTGCGTAATCCACTGAACATCTGTCCAGGGAAGAAGGTGAGGATACAGAGAGTCCGGAAACGGAAGCACCTGATCCAGAGAATCTACATTCGGTCTCCAACGATTGAGCAGAAAGTGTTGGAGAGGTCTGACACGCAGCCGACCTAGAGGAATGAGATCCGTCACCGAACCGCAGAGACCGATCATCCGGAGAAAACTCCGAGCGTTCGCGGACCTGGACTGGGACAGAGTCAGAGCAAAAGCTGAGAGAATCACAGCCTTGGCCTGGGGAACAGCCACCAAATTGAATTTGGTTTGGAAAGACATCCCCAGATGACAAAACGACTGAGAAGGGACCAGGTCCGACTTCTCCTCGTTGACTCTGAATCCTAGCGACGTGAGCAAGCTCAACAGAGTGGCGACATCTGATTCCAGTAAGGCAGCATTGGAATGCCTCTGGAGGATATCGTCCAGATATGCCGAAGTAGTCACCCTGGACTGTGTGCGATGGAACGCTATCACATGCGACATCAGTCTGGTGAATGCCCAAGGAGCCAGGTTGAGGCCGAAAGGCATGGCCTTGAACTGGTAAACTCGCCCCAGAAAAGCGAACCTGAGATACTTCCGTGACGCCCGATGCATCGGAACGTGGAAGTAAGCGTCTCGCAGGTCGATGCTGGCTGCGAAATCTCCCTGGTGAATTGATTGGCGGACCGACCTGAAAGTCTCCATGCTGAACTTGGGAGCAATGATAGACTGGTTCAGGATACTCAGATCGATAACCGGTCGGAGTCGGCCGTCCTTCTTCGGCACCAAGAACAGGCGGGAATAGAAACCCACTGACTGAACGTTCTTGACGACCTCGATCGCCCCCTTTGCCAGGAGATTGGCAATCTCCGTGGACAAAAGTTCCCGACGTAAAACGTCTGAAGGAACTGTGGTTGGAAGAGGCACCCTTGACAGAGTGGGGTGCCGTCGGAAGGATATGCGCAGCCCGGACCGAACAACATCTAACACCCATGGATCGGATGTGATGGTGGTCCAATGGTCTGCGAACTCTGCTATCCTTCCTCCAACCTGGGACGAGTCGAGGTGAGGACCTTCATTTCGAGCCCCGACGAGGCCCGCGAGAGGAGAAACCACCTCCTCTGCTAAATGAAGAATCCTGAGACTTCCCTCGATTCTGCCGACCCCTACCTTTACCCCGTGAGTAAGAAGTAGAGGCGGCGGCAGAAGGACCAGCCTTTTGCTTCACAGAGGAAGCAGAAGGGTACTTGTTAGGCTTGGAACGGCCCTTGCCTCCCCGAGAAGGCTGATCAAGCTGACGAAACAGCAGCTGATCTTTGGAATGACGTAGGACGTCATCCTGGACCGTCGACACGGAACCATGGAAAAGTTGCGGACCTGCCAAAGAAGCAGATCGAAGAGTAGCACGCTGCTCCTCGGGAAGGGATCGACCTGTGTCCAGCACAGAGTCCCTTCGAACTAATTCCAAATTGGCCGTGTTACAGGCATGCGTGTGAGTAAGGTGCATAAGCGCCTTGGACAGCACACGCAAAGGAGCCTGTACCTCGTCAAACTTATCTGGAGGCAGATAAGCAGCCAAAGCTGAGACGACGTGATCTGAGAGAGAAAGCATGCCAAGCATCTCTCTAGAGACGTGGACTCCAGAGTCGTCATTGGAATGGCGGCAGACTTGGGCTTGGAAAGCCCGAGGGAAGTGGAGTCCTGATCCAGAACCGTCAAAGCCTGGCAGACTGACGGATTGGCGGAATCGTAGGAACGATAACGCACAGGAGGCAAAAAGGTGTCAACCCTGGTGAAGAACGAAGTCTTCAAAGCCTTGGAATTCAGCTTGGCATCCAATGCTGAAAAAGCCTCAACCACCTGTACCGACTGGCACGGTCGAAGGCGCCCAGAAGCAGGTTGCTCCATAGGCTGTTGGCGCGCGACCGATGATCGCAGCCAGGCTGACACTGTCGGCTGGTTAGCAGGTTTGAGCTCAGGCAGAAACCCAAACACAAAGTCAAGAGCCGCCCCCAAGTCCGAAGACTGCTGGCCCTTGACCTCAAGCATGCCGGACTCCTCCCCAGAGTCGGAAGACACATAGTCCATCGTGGGCAAACCAGCCGACGCCTCCCATGGTGTCGGGACACCAGAGGAATCGGAAACCGGCCTGTTTCCAATCCCGGGAGGCGGCGCCATAGGAGGCGCCTGGAAACCACCCATAGCCTCGCTGGAAGCAACAGGAAGGCTCTTAGAAAGAACCTGAGTGAGTAAGGAGAGGGCCTCCCTAAGCTCACTGCCTGTACCGACCGGTTCGACAGGGGAGCGAACCGGCAAAGTGGCTTCACCTCTGACCCTCTTAACCAGCGAAGGGTCACGATCCTCCAAAACACCCGCCGCGGGACGACGGGCGGCAGCCGAAACATCTGAAGGCAGACGTGTATAGGGGTACGATGCACCCCGAGGATCAATATTGCGAGAACTCATGAGAGTCACCGCGGACCTCTGCGGGGCAGAAGGTCCAGGCTGCACAAAAGGCGTTGGTCCCCCAAAACTGGTCGTGTGACCAGAGTGAGTAGACGGAAATGCCACGGAGTTCATAGTGTTTCCACTACGAACATCCGAATCCAAAGACACAACTGTGGTGCTCGACGGCGAAGAGACCACAGCGATGGGCTCGGCCGGCAGCCCCTTCCGACTTCGCCGAGTTGAAGTCAGGGAAGGCTGAGGCCGATATCCCACGTCTACAGTATCGGACAGTCCTGCAGTCCCCTGCAGCGAAAAGCCGAGGCCGGCTGAAACAGATAACGAAGCAGACGGGCCAGCAGCAGTAGTAGATACGTCGAGAGTCATTGAGGCTGGTGAAATAGTGGAGAGAGCACACCGGCTCGGCTCCGAAGGAGGAGTCACAACCCTAGTGACAGCCTCAGATGTCGACTGGAGGGGGACCGTAGTCCCGGAACCAGGCATCTCTACACCAGAACACTCAACGGCTCCCGCAGTATCCACCACAGGAAAAGACTGCACATCCCCCACGGAGGAGGAATAACTCTCACCAGACAAAGTCGGCTCGGGAGGCCCCAAACGATCACGTTCTCCTTTCCCGCGGGAGCGGGAGGCACGGCCACGAGAACGAACGACACGGTTTACTGACGCCCAGAAGGTGGAAGACCATGTTCCACAGACACCACACGGCCGCTCGGCCGAACACCCATTACAGGAGGTACAAGACGAATGTACATCGTCCACATGCTTTGGCAGCAGACATTGCCCACAGGGAATTGTCCTGGGCATGATAGAGGTGAGAGGAGCAGAGAAGGTGAGATGAGAAAACAGAACACCCCCAAAGAAGAGAGAAAGGTGACAGAAACAAAGACCCCAGAAGGTCGACCGGGAACCACCCAACAGGAAGACTACTCTCAAAAGAAAGAGGAAACACTGCAGGAGTGGTACCCTGCTGACACCTAACTCTAACACAATTAGAAAATTTTGCAAAAAAATCATTAACAATAATTGTGAAAAAATCTAAGTCCAAACCGCGTGGCACGCGCAACTTGAGAGAGAGCAAATAAATATACATTATGGACATATAATAGAAAAGAGAATATATAAAACACTGTTCCTGAGAATACAAAGGATACACTGTGGTATAATGAATCAGGAATCATCAAACATCGAGCTGGTGGAACACTGATAAGCGTGCAAAAACATCTCGACACGAAGCGGATTTTAAAAAGAATGAGTCTTTAGAGACGGTATATGCGCACTGGCAACGGAAGTCGTGGAGTTGTACTTGGGAGAGAGCGTCCCGTACTGGGTCTGCGCCGGTTGCAGTCGACCCAGTTTTGGCTTATTTTTATTGGTGCTTTTGCACCACTTTTCTTTCCCAACTTGCTTGGGAAAGACAAAAATAGAGAGTATTTTATCCGAGTTAGGGACTTCCACTGTAGTGCAAGCCTGTAGTAAACAATTGTGAGTAGGTTGATAAGAAATCACTATCAGAAGTAACTGTTGTCAACATAAACAAAAAGTGTAAACAAACAAAGGTTTGTAAGCTGACTGAAAAGGTTCTAGTAGATTGTTCATTGCGAGGTGACAGTTTAATTGGCTGACAACTACCTTTTCGAGTATTTATGAGACAAAAGATAGGTTTGATACAGGTCGATAGTTTTTTAGGTTGTTGGGATCAAGAGTCGATTTCTTAATGAGCAGGGACACAAGTGCTAATTTCATATCCTCTGGAACATGTCCTTCCAAGAGAGAGGACTGTATAATTTTTGTTATGATTGGCACGAGACAGGTTAGTACAGATTTCAGCAGTGATGTTGGTATAGGATCCAGGTCGTTTGATTTGTCAGGGGATGAAATAATGCACTTCTTCACCTCAGCTTCGGTTACTGGAATGAATACTGAGAAAAGCGAGTTTAACATGAGTTTTCTCAGTTTGGGGGTATCTGAGTATCCTATGCCTTCTTTAATTAATTCAGTTTTTGAGATAAAATAATCACTGAATTTAGCCAAAAGATCGTTTACAGCTCAATACTCCGGAAGAAGGACGGTTTTTGTATTACCTAATAACTGATTCGTGATAGTAAATAATGTTTTGCTATCATGTGTACTGTTTATTAAGTCATTGTAGTATATGGTTTTAACCTTTTTTATTTTGGCGATAGTTATGGTCCTTTGGTGGCATAGCATTTGGTGGTGCACTTCAAGTTTTGACTTGTTGTACAGACGTTCTAATCTACGTCGTTTCTGCTTTTCTGCACGGATATCTTCCGTGTTCCAAGGTGACGGTTGATGTTGCACAATTTTTCTAGATTTCACAGGGGTGTGTTTATCCAGGATGGAGGAAAGAGAGCTATTGTAAATAGCAAGCCATGAACTTGAATTGGTGGGGCCAAGATTTGTCGCAAACAATGCCGATCGTATATCTGTTTGTAGTGACGCGAGGTCTACTGATTTGACTTTGCGAAAAGTAATGGTCTTTACTGGATCACTCGGTTTACTTAATGGCATAAGTGCCAAGACCATATAATGATCCCATATTGCTGGATCAGACACTGTGACATGCTCTAGGAGAGACATATCGCCCTGCCTGGTCATGAGTAAATCAAGGGTATGACCACTCCTGTGAGTTGGTTCCTTAACAAGCTGAACATATCCAAATGAATAAATTAAGTCTAAAAATTGTTGGGTCAAAGTGTTGCTCAACACATCCACATGAATGTTAAAGTCACCGACTATTACAATGTTACCGCCATATGTTGCAAAATTTGACAAATAATTACCAAACTCTGTGAGAAAATAGTGATGGCGTAAATTTGTTAGACTTAGATGGAGGAGGACGATAGATAATTAAGAGTCGAACTGATTGATCGGTTTTCACCAAACAATCCAGAGCCTCAACAGTGGTAAATGTACTAGTGGTATCACTACTGAGTTTGATGTTAATGGATTGTTTGAAAATCACAGCTGTTCCACCACTACGTCTTCCTCTTGCTTTTTGCAGAATCCAAAAAACAATTCTGCCAACCAGCGCAGATGGACTCTTACACAGGACTTCATGTTGGGGGACCTGTTCTGAACCACAATTTTAAGATTTGAAGGTCACTTTCAGCTCTGTGGCTAGAATGTCACAACAATACTACGACAGTACACAGAGAGTGGATTATCACTAAAACACCCATGGAGTGGGAATTTCACACATACAATAACTGTCGATTCCTCTGATAATGCATAAATACCAAGCAAAGTTTCAGGCAATGGACGTCTGGGTTAAATCAGGATGTCCACTGGCAGAGTTTTAGCACCTGTAAGGCTTGTCATTACAAGAAAATCAAATCCATTGATATCTGTTCAAGTTATCATCCTAACAAGCTGAAAACAGGCTAAGCTGAATAAAGGGCCATAACTCAACTCAGTTTGGCCAAACCGCACTGACTTTCAGAAACTCAAGTTTCAAACTCGTTCAAGACATTGCTAAGAAAGTCTCTGAATCCAGTGATATTTGTTAAGTTATTGCACTTCTGAGCTGAAAACAGTCAAAACATAACTAATTAAGGGCCATTACCCTGCTCAGTATGGGTGAACCTTACCAGTTTTCGAACTCACTCAAGACATTGGTAAACAAGAAGGGGCCACGCACCGGGCCTACTCGCACGGCGCATACCACCAAACAATGACAAGAGAAGAAATGATCCACGATACCGTGAAAGCTTTTCTCATAAATAATCTAATAAGCGCGGTGAACCCCAAACCAGAGATATGAGGCAAACAAACCAAAAATTGGCCATTTTACGAGACAAACAGCAAAACTATTGTCTTTGTTTTACAACAAGGTAATTGTGAAGGCCTGAAACACCTGTTACTGAAGTCCAGTGATGATTAGACCATTTACATAAGAGATGTAGAACAAAGACATAATGCCACATGTGGGGAGGTGATTTGCATTTGTATTTTCTTTGGTTTACTGCAGGGAGCTGACACACTTAAAAGTCTTTCCCATAAACAATCTTCATTCCAAATTCCATTGAAATCTGATATCCCAAACCTTATAAAACAAAACATAATGCCACATGTGGGGAGGTGATTTGCATGTATTTCCTTTGTTTTACTGCAGGGACATGACTCATTTGAAAGCCACTCCCATAAACAATATTCATTCCAAATTTCAGTGAAATCTGATAACCCAAACCTGAACTAGAGTACTGTGAGCAAACTCACAAAGTGACCCCCCCCTCCTCCCCCACGCCAGAAATGTATAAGTTAGATTATCTCCCCTTGGAAATGTCAGAACGAAATTATATTGCTTCATGCACATCTTCATATGGAGTTCTTCCATTGTGTAAAGTTTCATGAAAATTCTTCAAACGGTTTAGGAGGAGTTGCGCTTACAAGGATGGACAGACGGTATAAGTTAGATTATCTCCCCTTGGAAATGTCAGAATGGAATTATATTGCTTCATGCACATCTTCATATGGAGTTCTTCTATTGTGTAAAGTTTCATGAAAATTCTTCAAACGGCTTAGGAGTTGCGCTTACAAGGATGGACAGACGGTATAAGTTAGATTATCTCCCCTTGGAAATGTCCCAACGGAATTATATTGCTTCATGCACACCTTCATATGGATTTCTTCCATTGTGTAAAGTTTCATGAAAATTCTTCAAACGGTTTAGGAGGAGTTGCGCTTACAAGGATGGACAGATGGTATAAGTTAGATTATCTCCCCTTGGAAATGTCAGAACGGAATTATATTGCTTCATGCACATCTTCATGTGGAGTTCTTCCATTGTGTAAAGTTTCATAAAAATTCTTCAAATGGTTTAGGAGGAGTTGCGCTTACAAGGATGGACAGACGGACAGACGGACGGACAGGGTGATTCCTATATACCCCCCAAACTTTGTTTGCGGGAGGGTATAAATATGAGGCGAACAGACAAAAAAATTGGCTATTTTACGAAACAGAGATTTTTCAAAGTTAAAAGGGGGGATAAGTCTAAAAAATGAAAAGTAAAAAATATTATAAAAGCCTCATTTGAAAGCCTTTCCCATAAACAATTTTCATTCCAGATTTCATTGAGATCCAATGACCCAAACCTGAGATATGACGCGAACAGACAAAAAATAGCCTATTTTTGTATATTCAAAGGGCCATAACTCACAGAAAAAATATTTCAACAGCAAAACGGCTAATGCTGCTTCAAGGTCTCATGATAGTGAACATCTCTATGAAACTTCATCAAAATCTGAGTAGTAATGTTGAAGTTACAATGTGAAAAGACATCTGAATTCGGACGGACAGACATACGGATGGATACACAGATGCACATATGCTGACTCATGGGCACATGGACAGGTGCAATCCAGTATACCCCACTTTTTAAAAAAAAGTGGGGGTATAAAAAGCCTCATATCCCAAATATTGACCACATCCATTGATATTTGTTCGAGTTATCATGCTAACGAGCTGAAAACATGCAGAAATTAACTCATAAAGGGCCCTAATTCTCCTCAGTATAGGTGAATCATATCAGTTTTCAAACCAATGCAAGACATTGTTATCACTCCTAATGAGCTAAAAGCAGTAAAAAATAAAATTACAGGCCATAACTCTGCTCAGTGAGGCCAAACTGTACCAGCTGGCTAACCTATTCAAGACATTGTAACGAAAGTCTCACATGCCAAATACTGACTAAATCTACTTCTATTAGTTCAAGCTATCGCACTAATCAGATGAAAACAGGAAAAATTAACTAATTAAGGGCCATAACTCCACTCAGTATTGCGAAACAGTACCAGTTTTTGAACCCATTCAACACATTAAGAAAGTCTCACATGCCAAATATTGACCAAATTCATTGATATTTGTTCAAGTTATTGTGCTAACAAGTCACGATTGCCTCTGAGCCCGCCTGCCCACCCAACTTCATCAAACTATAGGTCAAGACAATAATGCTTGGTTGTCACCAGAATACAGGAAAATGATCAAATTTCCATTAATGGAATACTACTGTTATCTGAATATTTTGCGCTAGCAAGGTGGCCATTCACTTAACAGGGTTCTACAGTACAAATGTTTGTCACTGTTGACTTTGTTGTGTCGCAGTCGGGAAAATAGTTCACTCAAACTTCCAAGAAAATATGTATGATCATGTAACTTATTCACACATTTTCCAGTTCATAGAAAGTCGTGAATAAGAAATAAGTAACACATAAGTAATGTGTTAGAAAACCTTAAGCTTTGTCAGATTTGCTTTCCTTTAATACTAGCCCATTTCTGTCATTAGTTGACACAAAAATGATTGTTAAGAGCCATTTTCAAGAAAATGATGCCTTTTAGATACCCATTTGAATATTTTTTCCAAAACCGTATGGGTAAATTATTTATAGTATCATCCTCTGCATTGCTACTTTCTATCAGAAACTTTATGGTCTTGCCCTTCACGCAAAAAAAGTCTATTATGCCATTGCTGAAAACTCCATCTTACTGACCAATTTATTGAGTGTCAGTTTACTGGCTTTAACAGGGATTGTACAAAAACTGTATTGGAAATGTGTGATATGAAGAAGATATACTGACACTGCTTATCTGCAAACTTCTTTTGATAAATGGTCAGCAAATGATGTAGAATAACTATGATGTCTGACCAGTGTTGTACATATTAAAATGCAGCCCCATTCTGAGAGAGCTCTCATCCAATCAGAGGGCGAAGAATTTTGTCTTTTTGGAACATATAATAATGCAGTAATGTAGGAAAGTACTTACTCAGGATCACCAGCATAACTCAGCTGTGAAGGCCTTACACCGATATGGATTATGACTGGATAAGTTATGGCACCATCTTTAATTTGTTCTCGATCAAGCTGGTCAACACGAATGGAGCAGGGTTTCTGTTGAAGAAAAAATTTGTTAGATACGAAGAGAAGGTTGAAATAGACATGATATATTTATTTATTAATGTTCGGCATTTGTGGCTATGGTATCCAGACAATATACCCTTAGGTCAAAAAACACTTGAACATAATGCACTTGGACAAAATGCAGGTTGCAAAATGCAATGCATGTAGAATAAAATGCAATCAATGAATTTGCATAGGTGGACAAAGTACCCTCAGAACATACTGCCCTTAGGTTAACATGCCCTCAGTCTTATTCCAGCATATATATTGTGCTTAGGATAAAACACCCTTATATTTGAGCAATGATAGTGAATTTAGTATTGGTAGAGTCTACCAGTTTTTGATAAGGCTGCTGGGAATAATGATGACGACATATTCAAATGCAGACAAAATAAAAAAAAATCAAAGTCTAACAATGAGTTTACCTTTCCTGGATTGGTAACAATCATTCCTCTGACTTCTTCCATAAAATTCTCCCACTCTGGTTGCTTGAATTTTAGCAATGAAGATAACTCTGTCTCACTGATTAATGGTTTAGAACTCTTCAATGTGTATGATAACACTTCATTCATTGAAAGAATCTCTTTTCCATTATCTAAAAAATTAAAATATGTAAAAACACAGATTTAACATATCTGTTAGTTAGTAACAACTCAATAATACGGACCATAGGTTGTTCATTAATTTGGCACTCAATGCCATAAATACATCTTCCCAAAAAACTTTTTCATAAATTTCTTGCAAAGAATGAAATACTTATTGAAAGTATGATAACATTTCAAGTTGAAATTTGCTTGAACAATTTCTTTTATGAAATGTTAACCCTTTATGTAAGCCAACAATCCTATACAACAGCATTATTCACAACAAAAAAAAAATGTTTTTGAGGTTTATTATTTCTTCAGTTTTTGTCACCAAACATAGCCAGGGGACAGAATTTCGATGTGAATCCATGAATCGATTCGCGTGAAGATTCACCTAAAATACCAAGTGCTCAAATCTCGGTGGATTCGCGCAAAAATTGGGAATAAAGTTTTTGTTTTTTTTGCATTTTCGTCTAAAACATCGCAAACATGTAGACACCTGATTAACTGCAAATTTCAACTCCCAAATAATCGCTCTATGATTCATCAAGAGATGCAGATTGAATCAAAGTTGCAGCTGAGCAGACGTTGTCATTGCGAGAGCTTCCTGTAAATTATTATTTACAATTCAAACTTTAGGAGGTTACAGTGCACTTCAGACACTGTCACAGAAATTGAAAATGGTTCAGAGGTAACTAGGGCTGCAACGGTTCACCGCAGTCTCGGTGCACCATCCGCGGTATTTTTCCACGGTACAATACTTGGTTCATTCAGCCTAATTTTCGGTACGCTCACGGTGCAGCAGGAGAATTCCAACACCCCCAAAAGAGGGCCCATGAAGTCAGATGTGAATTTCAAGGAAACTCTCCACAGGATGAAACTGTTCTCCCTTTCCCTCTCTCTGAAAAATAGAAGGGGCTTGCCCCTTCCCCCCCCCCCCCTCCCCCAAGTAACTCACCCGATTGTACGGACCAAGAATCATCAAAATTTATTGGGAAATTGGGGCATATAATCTTGGTGGATAATATTTGTAATAGTTGGAGAGGTCAGTATTTAAATAGAAAAAAACTTTATACACACGATTTCAAACATTCATTTTAAAAATTTTACTTATTCAAATCACTTGACAATAAAAGTAAGTGTGGAATTTCAAGTCCATAAAACAATCGAATGTGGTGGGGTCTTCCACGAAGTTGGTGCAGTTCAGACAAGCGATAAATATTTTCAATATTCATGACCATGTTGATCATGTGATTTGGGGATATGTTTCTATTGGTTCGTGACAAACAACACTCATTTTCATATTGACGTCAGACATTTAGCATGTGGTCAACCATGTGTTTTTTTCTGTCTTGTTTTGCCAAGTCAAGAATGCATATTTCTACATCAGCTTAACAGGCTACCCAGCTGCAACATTTCAGCTTTACTCTACCAAATATGCGGTGCATAGAAGCATGCTGTTAGTTTTAATGGACGGCTGTTGGGAATTGGGTCTGTATGAAAATTTGTAAGTGTCAACACAAGCAAACAGTTTGCAAACATAAACAGAACAGCATGTCGTGCATCTATAAATAACCGACTTGACATCACTTGAGCTTTGGGTAATTCCGCATGTGTGTCAGGAGAAGTAAGACAATTATTTATTGGCTGATTATTCAACAATTCGCCAATCAAGTTTTACGTTGTTTATTTGAGTATTTCTGTTTCGCCTTCGTGCACACATGTCAGATCTAAAGTACATCTAAATGTAACAACATGAGTGACAGAAATACTGCCAATAACAACGAATGTATCATCAGCCCACCTGCAAAATTTAAATCTCATCTGGAAACCCTTTGGCTGTCCCTCATACAAAGATGAGAATGGTGTCTGGCTAATGTTAGATAAAATGTACCGCAATACGTATTGTACCGCCACCGAAAAACCGCAATACATACCGAACTGTGAGGTAAGTGTACAGTTCAGCCCTAGAGTTAACGAACTGGTTAATTCTATTCTTTTAAACTTTCAGTTTCGAGTTGAATGTTTTTTATGTGTGGCGGAGAACAGACATTAGAAAAGTTCTTACAGATTATAGGCTTTCAACAAAATCATGGCTATTCTTCATGCCCCAACAGTTGAATTCCCGTGATTCGCGTAGGGTGGTTTCCACGTGAATCCAACTTGATTCGCCCAAAAAATTACGAAATTTTGCCCCTGAAAGCTGTTGACCCTGAAGTGAAACATGCTTATTAAGCTCATTCCAATGAGTGCAAATAAGCTATGCTTTGAAGCAAACAAAGAAAATTTTAAGTTTGGCCCTACAAAGTAGATCTGTTTCTTGGGCCATTTTTTTGTAAAATTGCATGTGGGCAGGTAGTTTTTTAATTTTATTTTCATTTTTGTAACTATTTTTTTGTCGTCAAAAGTTCATGTTCTTGGTTTGTTTCGAGTTTTAGGCCTCATAATCTACAGAATAGCATGGGTGGTGGTGTATTTTGTCCCTTGAGTGCAAGAAGGCTTTGCAATGCTGAAGCACTGCAAAGCCTTGTTGCACTCCAGGGACAAATTTATCAATTTTATTAACTTGGGTAAAATATCAGATATAAACCATTTAATTTACATTTTTTTTTAAGTTTGCACTGGATACATAAAGAGCATGCGACAGTCAAAAGAACCATGAGGAGGGCCTGAGAAATAGATTTTTAACTTTTTTAGGCCTTATTACAGAATTTTTTGTCTGCTAGTTATGTCATCTAAAAAATTAAACATAAAATAAGAATTCACCTGACACAGCAACTTGATCCAAACCATAATTTAATTTAGTTTTAAGACAACCCATCTGGACAAGAAATGCCTCTTTCCTTACTGCATAATAAATTATGGCATTAGTATTGGTTGAAGACAAGTGCACCATCGACATTCAGTATGCCTTAGTACACAGCACATCCATACCCCCACATGGGCAATCGGGATGAAGTGCCTTAGGAGACAATGTGGTAACCCCTGGAGTGGATTGGACTGTGGACCTTTCAGTTTGAGTTCCTTGTTTAAATGATCAGTTAGTCACTTTTTAGAGGAAATATTGTACGATAAATTGGTCATTACAAACCTGGGGGGTTCTGAGACAGTGTATTAAAGTGTCAACATCTTCTCTGGGCCATATATCAACTTGTTCTTTGGACTTGCCAATATATGCCAGGGATGAGATTTCAACTTCAATACACCCTTTCAGACCCCCTTCCCAGAGTGGCAATATTCCATCGCATCATATTTATTTAGACTTTTCAACCTTATCACTGATAGTGCTCATCCAAACCAAGGTTCATCTTCAAACAACTAAAAACACAAATAGCTCACAAAACAGACATAGCCAGAAATTATGTACCTGGAACAGATCTGGCAAATCTTGGCATGAGATGGTACCTGCTGCAAGCAGTCTCTGAGTCTCCTTTCCAGTTCATATCTACCATCTCCAGAATTTCAGAGTACAAAACTTGTGTGAATAAATCCAAACCTCTAATTGTAAAATTCTGAAAAAAATGAAAACATACAAAATAAAAGAATATTTGCCAACATGAATTATTACTGGAATATTTCACTAATTACCTTGCTGAGAATAAAGAATCGGCATAATCAGTTATTAATGAAACAATGTAAGCAAGACAATTTGAAAAAAGCATCACTTGATTGAATACAGGGTCCCCACTAATATCAGAGAATCAAATTCAAGCAATATTTAAGCACTTTTCAAGGAATTTGACGATAATTTCCAAGGACTATCAGCACTGTACATATTGGACAAACGATCATTTGCCTGCTGTTTGCCTAAAGATAAGGTTACCATTTTTTCATTCAACTACATTATTAGATCTCTGAAAAATACCTTGACTTTAATTGCCATTTCATTCATTTGTTAACTATCCAAGAACCATCGTCTACTTTGTAATGATGATAAAACTTACTGTTATGATTACATAATGATGAAATGCTGTGATGTAGCACTCTGTTGGAAAGGGCTCTCTGAGCCCTTTCCGACAGTGTATTATATCACAGCATATTATCAGATTACTGACAGTAATGCATAAAATAAACTGCAATGGTCTAGAATCTACACACCAGGCTGAGGTGGGTTATCATACTTCTTGTCTCATAGATAAAAGGTCAATTGAATAAAAGTTCTTTTCAAGGAAGGTGGTGGAAAATCGAATACTTTTCAAGGATAAATACAAATTCAAGCACTTCTCAAGGAAGGGGCTGAATTCAAGAACTTTTGATTTGAGTTGGAACCCTGGACCTTTAAGGACATCAGTGTAATACACAGATATTTTACTGGTATCTGTACTACACATATCATTCTCACAAATATTTGAGGACTTATGGGAAAAACAAATACCTCACCTCAGGGAATGTCTCTTCACAATACAAAATTGTATATGGAATGTTGTATCGAATCACCTTGCAATCTGGCAACTGGAAAAAAATTATAAAGTAAAAACAGTGATTTCTATAAAACTGGATTGCTGAAACATCAGTGAAACCTTCACAACTCAATCTGCTCCCACTCCAGATGAAATTTGTTGACAGGAAAGCTGATAGGTTGTGACTACCATAACAGCATAAAAACTTTCACATCATCAAACATCAACTGAAAGCCAAGGGTGAAAACTAATAACATGGTATCAACTTTCCAATATCAGCACTTATTTTTTGTCAATAATAAGTAAGATATGTTGTAAATATTCAAGTATCATTACAGTCTAACCCTGTTAATTGAATAGCCACTTTGCCAATGAACATTATTCAATTAACAGGAGTATTCAATTAACAGGGAACGTTTCACTTTCCTGTATTCCAGAGATAAACTTAGCATTTATTCTATTATATCTTGTTTGACAGAGCTCCATGAGCTCTGTCAAACAAGATATAATAGATTAAATGCCTGTACTGGGTGTACTGAGGCCAAATAGGTCTATAAACAAATGAAAACTGGGGAGAGTCAGTGTAATTTCTTGACAGATTCCAAGATTTTTTATTCAATTAATGGGAGTTTACTCTATAACCTATATTCAATTAACAGATCAAATTTGTACTGGAGGTATGGTAAATAGTTTTGTGTTGGGAAATTATATTCAATTAACAGGGTTGTTCAGTTAAGAGACATCCAATTAAGTGGGCTTCACTGTACCATGAAACAGGGTTTACATACTTTTTCCAGCATATTTCTAGTGTCTATTGAAAATTGGGGGGGGGGGGGGGGGGGTTTGGTTAATCCAAAAAACTCTAAGGAGTTGTAATTATTCATTTTACTCCAGTACCATTCAGGGAAAAAAACTGAAAATTTCACATACTGTAGTTGCAAATTTAACCAACTATATCTGGTTTGACAGAGCTCAGTGAGCTCTGTCAAACCAGATTTAGTAGGTTAAATTTTTAGTCCGACACATGCACAATAGTATCAGTGAAAAAATTTCCAGGTATAAAAAAGGAGTGATGAGGTAGATTTTCAATGACGAAGGATGTGTTTGAGAAACAAAATTTTTTTTTTATAACATCTTACACACATATTATTAACACTTGCGTAATGTTATTTTCCCATGAGATCAAAATGGTTAGCCATAATTTTTTATGTTACCAGATAATCGATTAACCATCAGCAAACCACATAACAAGACAGACAGTTTGTGACACTCTTTAAATTTTGTGCCTTGCTGCAATAAATCATACAGCACTCTTTAGAGATGATAAAATGATTGAGACACTCATTTTAGTTACAATGAAGTTGGAGTTTTATATGCTGTTCTCAGACAAATGCAATCATGAACAATAATCCAGTCACATATTTTGAAATGCTAGTAACATCCCCACATCCTGAATGGTTGTTCACAATTTATACTGAGGCTTGTAAATAAACTGTAAATGGTATGTACAGAATACCGGTACTTAATACTGTATAATAATTAAGGTATACATATGTTTTTCTGTAGGCACTGTATGCCTCATGATATTTTGTCATACCCATTATTAGCTCTCTTGCCATTCATGTATGCCATTATTAAAAAGAACACTTTTGATGAAATGAGCACACTCAAAAAGATTTTAAAGAAATACAGAATTCACTTTGATACCCAGATTCACAGCCAGATACTTTCTGTGATGGAGATTATCACTGGGGTTCTAAGCCTGAGCATTCTCCAGTTTGAACCAGTTTCAGGCCGGAGCACCCTGTGACCTTTACCTATGAACCGTAAATTTATTGGGCTCATTCTTGGGCCCTGAGGAATATACATGATCCTATGGTAAAGTGTTGTTAAGTTAGAGTCCAGAAACTATTTTTGGGTCAGAGCACCATATGACAATGACATTCTGGCACCTCCCAATCGATAGGAATCATCTCTTTCCCCTAGGCAGTGTACCCGTTTAGTTTCATGATCCTACATCAAAGCATTGTCAAGTAGGAGACTGGAAACTATTTTCAGGTTAGAGCATCCTATAATCTGTGACCTTGACCTTTTGACCTTCAAATCGATTGGGTTCATTCCTTTCCCCTAGGCAGTATACCTGGGAAGTGTCATGATCCATTGCCAAAGAGTTGTCAAGTTAGAGTCAGGAAATAAAATTGGATGAATGGGACGAATGCATGCATAGACACACACACACACAGACTCACCAACAGAACAGTCACTATAGGGCTCCTGCCAGTTGATGGGGCCCTAATAATCATAACAATAAACACAATGAATTTACCTTATCTATTTTGTAATGGGAAAACAATGAAAATCCTTCAAAAATATATTCATGACTGTCATGTTCTATAACTGTTGGAGTTTTGGTCTGAAAAATGATACAAGAAAGCAATTAAAACTAGGAAATAATAGTACAAGGCACTTTACTTAAACCTTTACCCAATACACAGTTTATCAAATTTATTATTATAATTTTTGTTTTTCAAAACAAAACAATATAATGTTAAATATAAAATCCCAGTAAACAATGGTACACCACAAACATGGCAGTGACAAAAATTACATTAAATAAGAATGACAGTAAATGACACAAGAGGCTCTAAAAAGCCTGTAATCTCTCACCTGGCAGAACTACATATTCCTCAATTATTCTAATCAGAATCAAAGAATGCATGATTGCCATGCTCCTTCATCTGAGCAAAACAGAATGATTGTTTTCAGAGGACTTTCTATACATTATTTGTGCCAAGTTTGATTCGCTTTGGTCAAGTAGTTTCAAATGAGAAGATAAAAATGTGATTTCCCATAGAGTTTCCATGGTAACTATGAGCTGCAATTGCGGCCATGTTTACAACCAGATCAGTATTAAATGAGGAAGGTTGGTAGAGGGTGTCCCAGTCATCAAGCATGTGAAGTTTCAAAACATTTGGCCTTGTGGTTTCAGAGGAGAAGATTTGTAAAAATTGACTAATCAGAATCAAAGAATGCCTCTGGTGGCCATGTTTTTCATCTGTCGGGAACAAAATGAGGATTGTTTGTAGAGGACCTCCCATAGACCATTCCTTCCAAGTTTGGTTCACATTGGCTCACAGTTCCAGTGAAGAAGATAAAAAGTTTACAGACGACAATGGACTCCAAGTGATGGCAATAGCTGACATGGCCATTTGGGCCAGGTGAGCTAATGAAAGTGTCAATGACACTGTAGCTTAACTTGTGTGTTGTATTTGATGAAAAGGATAATGTTCAATGTTTATGAAAGCATTATGAAATAAGACAAGAATTGTGATAATTGGGAATATGTTCATTTTTGGTCCCTGTATGCTATGTTTTTGATAAAAATAATATGAGGTGTACACTGTACTAAAGAGCTGAGGGGAGGGTTAATATGACCTCACAGTTAATGTATGTGGCCCTCACAGTTAACGTATATAAACGAAAGTTACCAAGTTACAGTGAAATTATTCCAAAACGAGTCATCCTATCAAGTTACATTGAAATCCCTTCATAAATATGGCCTGTAGACTGTGCTAAAGGTTTTCGGGCTTCAGGCCCCTGTAGCCATCAGTTTCCCAATTGCATCCAAAGGGGACGTTCTCATCTAGACATTATATGAAGTCAACCTACCAAGTTACAATGAAATCCCTTAATAAATATGACCTGTAGACTATGCTAAAGGTTTTTGAGTTTTGGGCTCGGACAGCCATCATGGTTGAATGATTGCAACCAAAAGGGGACATTCTCATCTGGGCATCATCTGGAGTGATCCTACGAAGTTACAATGAAATTCCTTCATAAATATGACCTGTAGACTGTGCTCAAGGTTTTTGGACTTTGGGCCCCTGAAGCCATCACAGTTGACCAATCACGACCAAAAGGGGATGTCATCATCTAGGCATTATATGGAGTTAAACTAACACATAACAATGAAATCATTCCATAAATATGACCTATATACTATGCTAAAGGTTTTCGGGTCTTGGGCTCGGGCAGCCATCAAGGCTGAATGATCGCGACCAAAAGGGGACGTTCTCATCTAGACATTATTTGGAGTCATCCTACCAAGCTACAATGAAATCCCTTCACAATTATGACCAGTAGGCTGTTCTAAATGTTTTTTGGCTTCGGGCCCCTCCAGCCGTCACCGTTGCCCAATTGTGTCCAAAAGCGGACATTCTCATCTAGACATTATATGAAGTCAACCAACCAAGTTACAATGAAATCCTTTCATAAATATGACCTGTAGACTGTGCTAAAGGTATTCGGACTTCGGGCTCGGGCAGCCATAATGGTTGAATGATCGCAACCAAAAGGGGACATTCTCATCTGGGCATCATCTGGAGTGATCCTACAAAGTTACAATGAAATCCCTTCATAAATATGACCTGTAGATGGTGCTCAAGATTTTCGGGCTTCGGGCACCTGTAGCCATCACAGTTGGCCAATCACGACCAAAAGGGGATGTCATCATCTAGGCATTCTATGGAGTCAACCTAACAGGTTACAATGAAATCCTTCCATAAATATGACCTATAGCCTATGCTAAAGGTCTTTGGGCTCGGGCAGCCATAAAGGCTGAATGATCACAACCAAAAGGGGACGTTCTCATCTAGACATTATTTGGAGTCATCCTACCAAGCTACAATGAAATCCCTTCATTAAATATGACCTGTAGACTGTGCTAAAGGTTTTCGGGCTTCGGCCCCTGTAGCCGTCACAGTTGCCCAATCGTGTCCAAAAGAGGACGTTCTCATCTAGACATTATATGAAGTCAACCTACCAAGTTACAATGAAACCCCTTCATAAATATGACCTGTAGACTGTGCTAAAGGTTTTCGGGCTTCGGGCCCCTGTAGCCGTCACAGTTGCCCAATCGTGTCCAAAAGAGGACGTTCTCATCTAGACATTATATGAAGTCAACCTACCAAGTTACAATGAAACCCCTTCATAAATATGACCTGTAGACTGTGCTAAAGGTTTTCGGGCTTCGGGCTTGGGAAGCCCTCCTGGTTGAATGATCGCAACCAAAGGGGACAATCTCATCTGGGCATCATCTGGAGTGATCCTACGAAGTTACAATGAAATCCCTTCATAAATATGACCTGTAGACTGTGCTCAAGGTTTTCGGGCTTCGGGCACCTGTAGCCATCACAGATGACCAATCGCGACCAAAAGGGGACGTCATTATCTAGGCATTATATGGAGTCAACCTAACAGGTTACAATGAAATCCTTCCATAAATATGACCTTTTGCCTATGCTAAAGGTTTTTGGGCTCGGACACCCATCAAGGCTGAATGATCGCAATCAAAATGGGACGTTCTCATCTAGACATTATTTGGAGTCATCCTACCAAGTTACAATGAAATCCCTTCATAAATATGACCTGTAGACTGTGCTAAAAGTTTTCAGGCTTCGGGTCCCTGTAGCCATCAGAGTTGGCCAATCATGTCCAAAATGGGACCTTCTCATCCAGACAATATATGAAGTCAACCTACCAAGTTACAATGAAATTCCTCAATAAATATGACCTGTAGACTGTGCTCAAGGTTTTTGGGTTTTGGGCTCGGGCAGTCGTCATGGTTGGCAGATCATGCCCAAATGGGGGAATTCTCATCCAGACATTATAAGGAGTCATCCTACCAAGATACAATGAAATCCCACCATATTAAACATGACCTGCAGACTGTGCTAAAAGTTTTTGGGTTTCGAGCTTGGACAGCCATCACGGTTGATGGATGATGCCCAAAAGGGGACGTTCTCATCTAGGCATTATACAGAGGCATCCTACCAAGTTACAATAAAATCGCTTCATAAATACGACCTGTAGACTGTGCTAATGGTTTTTGGGTTTTGGGCTCGGGTAGCCATACCGGTTGCACAATCGTGACCAAAAGGGGATGTTCTCATCTAGAACGACCCCAAACATGCATATGAAATTTTGTGACGAGCAGACAAGAACTGCTGGGTGTAGCCCGTGCTAAAGGAAAATGTGAACAGACTCGTAGACTAACAGACTCACAGACTAACAGACTTCCGCACGCGTGATGGCAATAGCTTATCTTGACTATGTCAAGTTAAGCTAAAAATGAATGGGTACAATGAATTGGCAGCAATTCGAAAAAACAAGAGCAACGTGAAGCGTAGCAAATGCTCCTGACGGTGTCATAAAGCCATGGTGATCATACTGAATTGGCTAATCGAAACAAAATTGAAAGGAAGCATTGTCTTGTCATTCACAAGTAACCTCAAAAATTTTGATTTGATCAAATAAGTGGTTTTCAAATCCAACATGCAGTGAATACAAAACAGAGGTTGAGAAAAATTGTCTAAGTCGAAAAAGGGCCATCACTCTGGGAAAAATTATTCCTTGTGCATATCCATTCCCCCATGTGGGTCTATCAGCATACCAAAGGAAATGCAAATCTGACTAAGGGCTTTGAAATTACAATGCAAACTGTTTGTATGGACAGACAGATGGACAGACATCAAGACAGATGGATGAACTGATGGATAGATGGATGGATGGATGGAGGGCTTCACTAGATATCCCCAAATCCTCCTTTTGGAGGTTGGGGGCATAATAATAATAATAAAATAACTCCAAGGAACCAAAGTGTCAAATCAACTTGGAAGTGATTCCAAGTCAAGTCTTGACTGCCAAATTGGATATTGGTTTTCACAACTAGCAGATGACACTTGCTGAAAACATTTCTTGAACAATAAAATTTAAAAAAAAATTTTGTAACCAATATACAGCTTATGTACCCTCAATGGCACAAGCTCATCAGGATCATGCTAATAAAGGGCGATAGGCTATGTTTTAGGAGGAAAATCAAAGAAAAACAATTTGAACAGCGATTTTTGTGAATGGTGCTGAAATGATAGGATCAGTTTGTGAAGTAAAGAGTTAAAGTTGCTGGATTTCACATAACATTTTGTTCTTGTTTCTGCTCTCAATTTTCAGATTTAAAGAATATTTATGGGAAAAGTTTGATGCTGCTTAAATGGATAACAAAAAAATCTAATTAGAAGGTACAACGTAACTCAAATTTTCACTCATGGCAAAATCACTTGTGAAAATGTTAAGTTCCTGAAACCCACTCGGGAAATAATTTTAATATCCACTCAAAAAAAGTAGACAGGGATGTACAAACTGAACATTTAAGATAACCCCAACAAAGTTTATACAAAAGAAAAATTGCATAACCCTTTTTAGCCAAGATAACCCCAGTTCCATTATGGTTTCTTTTGTCTGTGTTTTTTATATAACTGGGAGAGTGCTAAATTATTGATTCTAAAAATATGTCTTTGACCTGTCACAATTTATGGGAGAGTGCCTAGGCACTCTCCCATAAATTGTGATGAGGCAAATACACACAGACATAATAATTTCACTTCAAAGATAATATGGAAAACATCCACAGAATATGAAGCCTTTAGGTTGTAGCATGTGCACTTCAGAATAAAGACCAAATATGGGCTCCTGACAATCTAACAGGTAATGATCACAAAAATAAAATGTCCAACTTTAGCACTGTTCAGTTGATCATCCCCCTGAGCACACTGTGATGTCTCTAACACCTACCCTTTCAAACTTCATTAGCCAATTATATAACTGATCAAGTGTATAACTTCAAAATACACCACCTGTAAGGCAAGTGCAAGCATCATCCCTGAAATTCAGAGTAATCCCTGACTACTGATAATGCATCACATTCTACTCTTGACTTCCAAGTGTGAAGACATGTGAAAACCAGCTACTGATTATGGAAAACTTGGAAATACCAAGACAGCTCAGGAAAGCATTGACAGCCTTGGACATTTCTTGTCCTATCAACTGGATTATCCAGATGGTAGGAAGGAACATCCAGTTGACATGGGAATTCGAGATGGAGAAGACAGAGAAGATTACGCCACCTTCTTCGGGGAGAGGTAGTACCCTTGTGAAGAGGAACCCCTCTCACACTTGCCCTCACCCAAAGAAGTCTGGAAGCCCTGGAAAGAGCGAGAAGAAAAAGAAGAAGAGTTCATCCACCAGATGGAGGAATGCCTGATGCCTGGAGGCTTTCTTGGAGACAAAGAAAGAGAAGAGTGAGGTAAGGAAAGAGCCAGACAGCCGCCATTTCCCCTCCCACTCCCTCAGACAAACCCAATCAGTTGCCGGCTCCCCAATCGGTATCAATGAATGAGGAAAGTCCAGTGGAGACTGAGGAGGAAAGGAAGCTGCCCTCTTGCCGCTTTCTGACCCCCACTCACCTCTCTCTTTGGTACCCGGAAGTCAGGCCCAGGAACCAGCAACCAAATCACCACAACCAAAGCTAGAATCGCTTGGGAACTTTACCAACCGGATAGATAGGATGATCATACAAAATTTCGGAAAACTAAAGCTCAACTTTGAGGGGACAGTCGATGACTTCATAGAATTCAACAAAACCAGAGAAAAAGGATATGATGAACAAACCAAAAAAGACTAAAGTTCAATGAATCACAGCCGATGAGAGGCATTCAAGATCCGCAACCCTCTCTTTCTCAAATGGTATAGAGAAAAAGTTAAGAAAGAAACCTCAGCAAAGGAAACAGCAGCCAACTCACCTCAGCCTCCCCCCACAAAAAAGCACAAGAAGAAGCACAAGCGACGCTAAAAGCCTCAACTCCTCCTCCTTTGCCACTGCCAGACAAGACTTAATCACACAGTTACAGAGGGTCAAAAGGGGCTTGCCCCACACCGTCCCTGCGTGCATTCGGCATGCTAAAACCATTTGGTTTTTACTACTAATAACCAATAAATATTAAACAAAAAAGCCTCTAAAAACAAACATAGAAAGAAAACTGACAGTCGACAGTTGGAAAAGGTTTACAATTAAATTGCTTGAAACTCTAATTTCAACTGGGTGATTTTAGAGGGGCAAGATATGGTTATCCTGGAAAATTGTGGATAACCTTTGAACAAACTTAATGCAGGGTTATCCAATTTGTGTATCCCTGCATTGATACCCTCTATACATTTTCTAAAGTTATCAGAATCAAATGTGGGATTTTTCTTTCATTTTTGAATTACAGGGTTTTCTGTAATCTTTTGTCAAATTTTAAAATGAGTGGAATCTTCAAATGAGGATTGATTTGAAAAAGTAGATGCCATTTTGATTCTTTTTAACTTGTTTCTAGACAATCATCATCATTCAGGTGTTTACTTTTATTGTTCAACCAACAATGTTGTTTTGGCCTGATTGATACATAAATTTTCTAAATGTCTTACCATTGGAAAATTAATAAACCATAATACTGCATCGCTTAGCAACTTTTCATAGCCAGTTGGCAATACTGATAAACCAACAGTTTTGATAATTTTTTTTTTTTCAATTCTTTTTCAACTGTTTCAATACGCAGTTACATAAAATTAAATGTAAAAATAAATGTTTCTCTTGTGATCTGTTTCCAAATGCGAGATGAGAAAATTTCCCACTTGCCTTTTTTTAAATTCCGGGGGTATCTTCTCATCCTCTAAGAGAAAACTGAAAAAAACTGTTAACTAAAGTGAAAATTTATGACAGCAGAACGTTATTGTGCAGAAACCAAACAAATTGTTCTTGAAATATTATTGTATCAAATAATGGTTGCCATAAACCATTTAAAAATGTAAATAAAGAAAAATGTGAGTTACACATACCAGAAAATTGGTGGCTGGTGACATGGTGACTCGATAATGATAAAGTCGATCTTTATTATTACTGTTTGAATCACAAACCTCGAAGGGCTGAAAAAGATGTGAAGCAAAGAACATGAAAATTCTTTCACTTTGAAAGGCAGATCTACAAAATAATTACACTGTGTAATACGACCTGCTCAAGCCAATCTGATGCACAGGAAACTGGCCTGAGAACATCTACAAGTATACTTACTTTCTAGGCTAGTCAAATCACCTTAGTATGCTGTCTCCACTGATCTCCACACAACTTGGTTGCTGGAACATCAGCAAAAAATGCTGCCACTAAACTGCCCCCTTAAGATGGCATCAAGTCCAACAAAGTAATAACTCCTCCCAAGGCATGACATTTGATGACGTGAAAGCTGTTATGCCATAGCATAACAGCTTTCACTTCATCAAAAGCCATGGCGTTTACCTCACATAAAACCCAATAACACTACATCAAGTTTCCAAGCTCAGCATGTGTTGTTTTTGTCAATAATAACTAAAATATGTGGTAAATCTTCAATTTGCATTGCCACAAGAAAAGGATACTACAACATATACACAGAACGATATGCATGTGTGAATGGGTTAATCGATATGGCATGAGTGCCAATGCGGAAGGATAGAACGAGAGGCAACAGGCCTAGAGTTTTATCCTTCTGCGATGGCACAAGTGCCATATCGATTAACCCATTCACACTCACATTCCATTCTGTTTATTACACCCCTTCACGCGTATAAAAAACAAGAGGCCCCAGGGGGGGCTGAGGGCACTCACCTGACATGGTAGTCTAAATATCAAACCAGGGACTTGAATAAGCTGCATACGCCCCTCCTAAGAAAAGCATATACCAACTTGATGAAGCGATTGTGCCCACACAATACACAGGATTTTCCATCTATTTTCAGTTCCTGCACTTTCATGTCAAAATTGAGATAAACACATAAAAAATAGATTTTTTTAATTTATGTTCGGAAATTTTCGAAGTCCCAAACAAAATATTTTCAGACTAAAATTTTTTTTCTTCTTAAAATTGATCAAAATGCATAAAAAACCAAAAAACTAATTTCTGGATTTTGGTCCAAAATTTTCTAAGTCGCACCCAGACCCCAAATTTTCAGTGTAAAAAAAAAAAAAATTTTGTCTTAAAATTGACCAAAACACATAAAAAACCCCAAAAACTCATTTCCGGATTTTGGTCCAAAATTTCAGAGTCTGGACCAGGACCCAAAATTTTCAGCCTAAATATGAACCCAGGGACTTGGCTTGAACAAACTTGAATCTCACCCCCCTAAGGATGCTGCATACCAAGTATCAAAAGATTCTAATTGGTAGATATGAAGAAGAAGATTTTTAAAGAATATTCCTCATACTGCACTAATTTAAACATTTGGGCTCCCATAGAGAGCCCAAATATGGACCCAGGGAATTGATTTCAATAAACGTGTGGAACAATCTTCCAAAGATGTTATATGTGAAATTTGAAGCTTTTGGAGCAATGGTTTGGGAGAAAAGTAGTCTTAAATGTTTTTCCCATTATCCACAGTGTTAAAAAATGCTGACTCAGCACTTTTTCAAAATCCCCAAAAAGTACCCCATGATAAAACCCGAATGCAATTTTTTTTTACCATTCCATTCTGTTGGTCCTAAAGAAGCTTCACACCATATAAGAATTCTCAGTGCCGTGTAGTTTTGGAGATATGGGCGTTTTAATTTTTTTCTATTTTTAGCTCCTGCGGTTCCCATGGGGTGTCAGGAAAATCTTTTTTGGCATAAATTAACTACTTATGTCCCAATAAAACCTCAGGTCAAATTTGGTTCAAATCAGCCTCTCGGTTTGGAAAATATAAATTTTGGGCAGGGCAAAAATTCTTGCCCCTCCCATAACAATGGCAAATATAGCCCCCAGAACTTCTCTTGAACAAATTGGAGTCTACTCCTCAAAAGAAAGCTGCACACCTAATATCAAGTCTCTGCTACTGCTGGTTCATGAGAAGAAGATTTTTTAAGATTTAGGCTCACTTTTTGGGCGTGGCCCTACTAAGGGGCGGGTCAACTTGATTTGAACGAACTTGAATTGACATATGAACCAGATTTGGTTCAATTTGGTTGAGTAGTTTGTGAGAAGAAGTCGATAATGTAAAGTTAATGCCGGTGTCACACGTCATCTTCCCCCCCCCCTGGATATCTTCCCCTCCGGGGGGGGTTAGATATCCTAGTATATCTTCCCCCCCCCACCCTGAATATCTTCCCCCCACACCACGAAAAAATTTTTTGGATTAATTTAACATTATTTGATGATGAAATGGCGTGAAAAATGGATTTTTTTGGCAGAATGTTGTTTTTTATCACGTTCAACCTGGATATCTTGCTCTCATCCAGTTGAAAACCTGTGACAAAAAATCATTTCAATATTTTCTCAACTATTCTGGTTCATGTTGTCACGTGACATGAAGTGTAACTGTTTTGGGTAAAGAAATTGGTTTCGAATATAAACACTGAATTAGGGCTGGTTGGAATGGGAGATGGGGGGGGGGGGGGGGGGAAGATATCCAGGCCTGGATATCTTCCCTCCACCATGACAAAAAATGATTTGTCAAACATTTGACACTAATTGATAATGAAATGGTGAGAGAAATAGATTTGGGACTTTAAAATGGTTTCGGATAAACACTGAGTTAGGGTTGGTTGGAATGGGAGGTGGGGGAAGATATCCAGGCCTGGATATCTTCCCCCCCCAACCCCCCTCCCACCATGACAAAAAAATTTTTGTCGAACATTTGACACTAATTGATAATGAAATGGTGAGAGAAATAGATTTGGAACTTTAAAAATGGTTTTGAATAAACACTGAGTTAGGGTTGGTTGGAATGGGAGGTGAGGGGGAAGATATCCAGGCCTGGATATCTCCCCCACCACCATGACAAAAAATTTTTTGTCAAACATTTGACACTAATTGATAATGAAATGGTGAAAGAAATAGATTTGGGACTTTGAAAATGGTTTCGGATAAACAGAGTTAGGGTTGGTTGGAATGGGAAGTGGGGGGGGGAGGAAATATCCAGGCCTGGATATCTCTCTCCCCCCCCCCCCCCCCCCAACCATGACAAAAAAATAAAAAAATTTTTGTCGAACATTTGACACCAATTGATAATGAAATAGTGAGAGAAATAGATTTGGGACTTTAAAAATGGTTTTGGATAAACACTGAGTTAGGGTTGGTTGGAATGGGAGGTGGGGGAAGATATCCAGGCCTGGATATCTCCCCCCCCCCCCCCCCCCCCCCCCCACCATGACAAAAAAATGTTTGTCGAACATTTGACACTAATTGATAATGAAATGGTGAAAGAAGTATAAATTTTATAGTAAATTTCCTTTCTTATTATACCTACCGAAATTGTTTACAACAGGCTTGCACTACAGTGGAAGAACCTAACTCGGATAAAATACTCTCTATTTTAATCTTTCCCAAGATTTGGGAAAGAAAAGTGGTGTAAAAACACCACGAAAAAATAAGCCAAAACTGGGCCGAGCGCCATCGGCGCACACCCAGTATGGGACGCTCTTCCATAGTACAAATCCCTGACTTCCGTCACAGTGCGCAATGCATCAATTCGTCATTCTTTTGATTCCGAACAACACAGGAGTTATGTGATCAGCGGGGAGGATGGATTCTTACCCGAATAAGAAGACGGGAGGGCCTCCATGTAAACAATTTTGGTAGGTATAATAAGAAAGGAAATTTACTATAAAATTTATACTTCTTATCAACCTACCTCAATTGTTTACAACAGGCTGAATAGACAAAAGGCTGGAGGGAATCACATAACCAACCCACACATAACTCAACAGCACTGGGACCATGGACAGAGGAAGAGATCCCTAGGCCTATCAAACCATAGCATCACAAACATTAGAAAAGCCAATGAAAGATGAGGCGTGTGGTGAAGTGTGACACACAGACAGAAAGGGCAGTAACAGCACAAAGCTGGAACCGACCCTGAAAAAAGCTGAAAAGCTTGGATAGACAACATCCTGAGCCGAAGAAAGAGGGCCCCAAGGGTCTCTGTCGGCTCCTGCAACTGTCGCAGAGAAAAGGAGAATGTAGCATTTCTCCAGAAGGCTGCCAGTATAACATCAGTCATCCGACAACATGACAGAGTTATTAAAAGAGGAAGACAATGCACGCACCTCCTGGCAGAAAAAAAACAATTGGTAATACAATCACCAGTAGCTAGACGAGCGGAAGCTGCACGAATAGCAAGACAAGTCCATCAAGAAATGGATGCAGGAGAGATCTGGCATGTGGGAAAACACATATTCATCCAGGATAGCGGCGCGAACGCCCCCCACCCCCAAGCAGAGCAGCGCCCAAGAAAGTGACCATCTTGGAGTAAAGTCCTAGGCCTTTTCAAGGAAAAGAGCTGAACAAGCTTGGAGAGGCAAGGATGAGTGTCGAAACAATGCGGTATCACATAGGAAAAAATGTCTCCGAAGCATGGACAAGTTCACATAGCTGGAGACCCCCAGGAACAAACATATACCAGAAAACTCCGCAAGCAGTGTGATCGAAGGAGTGAAGAAGCAACAGAGTGATCACACTACATCGACAGAAGAACCTTCCACTTAGCCACAGAGGCTAAACCAGTGGAGTGAGTGCCTCCTTGAAAAAAAGCAACTCCACTGCGTGTCTCGAAAAACCACTACGGAGGAGACAGGACCCGATAAAAGACATGTGCAAAGGCACAATGAAGTCGGGTCAACTTGAAAACCTCCCGGGCGACTTTGGCAAAGAAAGTCGCGAGGTAGAGGGAGACATGCCGGAACCGCCGCTAACAGAGAGCGGAGCAGAATGATCCACACCCACCAAAGCGATGGGTGTGATCGAAAGGATTCGACGACTGCAGGTTCATATCTGGGTGAGAACCTGAGGCAGAATCGGAACCGGTAGGAAGGTGTAGCCGACAAGACCATCCCAAAGGAGGGCCAGAGCGTCCACGGCGAAAGCCAGAGCATCTGGACACGGGGACACGAAAGTGTCCATCTGATGGTTCCAACTAGTCACAAGAGATCGATGGAACCCGCCATGTGGAGCATCCACCTGGTGGAAATGACCCTGCCCCGACGGGACAGGGAGTCGGCTAGGACGTTCAGGCGACCGGGAATGTGACGAACAGCCACCCTGGCGTGGACATCCTGAGCGAGCAGTATAAGATCCCAAGCCAATCGTACACTGGAACAGAGTGCGTGCCGCCCTGGTTCCAAATGTAAGCAACCACCGTCGAATGGTCGGACAACAGAAGGACCTGGCGATTCGATAGGTGAGGGATCCACTGCCTGACACGCAGAAGAGCAAGAAGCTCCATCTGGTTGATGTGTAGAGCTGCATGATCCTGGTCCACCATCCCGTGAATGGAAAGACCTAGAGGATCCAACGTCGCACCCCATCCGAGATCGCTGGCATCTGCCGTCAGAACGCGATCGGACATGGGGAAGTCCAACGGAACACCCTGCGAAAGCCACTGGACATTAGCCCAGAGGAGAAGGTGAGGACAAAGATAGTCTGGAAACTGAAGCACCAGATCCAGAAAATCTACATTCGGCCTCCAACGACTGAGTAGAAAGTGTTGGAGAGGTCTGACATGCAGCCGACCTAGAGGAATGAGATCCGTCACCAAACAGCAGAGACCGATTAGCCGGAGAAAACTCCGAGCCGTTGCGGATGTGGACTGGGACAGAGTCGGAGCAAAAGCTGAGAGAATCACAGCCTTGGCCTGGGGAACCGCCACCAAATTGAATTGTGTGCGGAAAGCCATCCCCAGATGATAAAACGACTGAGAAGGGACCAGGTCCGACTTCTCCTCGTTGACTCTGAAACGTAGCGACGTGAGCAAGCTCAACAGAGTGGCGACATCCGACTCCAGGAAGGCAGCATTGGAATGCCCTTGGAGGATATCGTCCAGATATGCCGAAGTAGTCACCCTGGACTGTATGCGATGGAAAGCTATCACATGCGACATCAGTCTGGTGAAAGACCAAGGAACCAGGTTGAGGCCGAAAGGCATGGCCTTGAACTGGTAAACTCGCCCCAGAAAAATGAACCTGAGATACTTCCGTAACGCCCAATGAATCGGAACGTGAAAGTAAGCGTCTCGCAGGTCGAAGCTGGAAGCGAAATCTCCCTGGTGAATTGAACGGAGGACCGACCTGAAAGTCTCCATGCTGAACTAGGGAGCAATGATAGACTGGTTCAGGAAACGCAGATCGAGAACCGGTCGGAGTCGGCCATCCTTCTTCGGCAACAAGAACAGGCGGGAATAGAAACCCACTGACCTAATGTTCTTGATGACCTCAATCGCCCCCTTTGTCAGGAGATTGTCTATCTCCGTGGACAAAAGTTCCAGACGTAAAATGTCTGAAGGAACTGTGGTTGGAAAAGGCACCCCAGACAGAGTGGAGTGCCGTCGGAAGGATATTCGCAGCCCGGACCAAACAACATCTAACATCCAAGGATCGGATGTGATGGTGGCCCACGGTCTGCGAACTCTGCTATCCTTCCTCCAACCTGGGACGAGTCGAGGTGAGGACCTTCATTGCGAACCCCGACGAGGCTCTCGAGAGGAGAAAACACCTCTACTGAATGAAGAATCCTAGGAGTTCCCTCAAGACTGCCGACGCTTACCCTTACCCCTGGAGTAAGAAGTAGAAGCGGTAGCAGAAGGATCAGCCCCTTTTGCTTCGCAGAGGAAGCAGAGGGTACTTGTTAGGCTTGGAACGGCCCGTTCCTACCCTAGAAGGCTGATCAAGCTGAAGAAACAGCATGAATGATGTAGGACGTCATCCCGGACCGTCAACACAGAATCATGGAAAAGTTGCGGACCTGTCAAAAAAGCAGATCGAAGAGTAGCGTACTGCTCCTCAGGAAGGGATCGGCCTGTGTCCCACACAGAGTCCCTTCGAACTAATTCCAGATTAGCTGTGTTACAGGCATGCGCGTGAGTAAGATGCATGAGCGCCTTGGACAGCACACGCAAAGGAGCCTGTACCTCGTCAATCTTATCAGAAGGCAGATAAGCAGCAAAAGCTGAGACGACGTGATCGGAGAGAGAAAGCATACCAAGTATCTCTCTCGATAAGCCCAATGTGGACTCCTGAGTCGTCATCGGAATGACGGCAGACTTGGACTTGGAAAGCCCGAGGGAATTGGAGTCCTGATCCAAAGCCGTCAAAGTCTGGTAGACCGACAGATTGGCGGAATCGTAGAAACGATAACGCGCCGGAGGCAAAAAGGTGTCAACCCTGGTGAAGAACGGAGCCTTCATAGCCTTGGAACTTAGCTTGGAGTACAAAGCTGAAAATGCTTCAACCAACTGTACCGAAGGGCACGGTCGAAGACGCCCAGAAGCAGGTTGCTCCATAGACTGTTGGCGCGCGACCGATGATCGCGGCCTGGCTGACACTGTCGACTGGTTAGATGGTTTGAGATCTGGAAGGAACCCAAACACGAAATCAAGAGCTGCCCCCAAGTCCGAAGACTGCTGGCTCTCGACATCAAGCATGTCTGACTCTTCCCCTGAGTCGGAAGACACATAGCCCATCGTGGGCAAACCAGCCGACGCCTCCCATGGTGTCGGAACACCAGGGGATCAGAAAGCGGCCTGTTTCTAATCCCGGGAGGCGGCGCCACAGGAGACACCTGGAAACCACTCGCTGCCTCGCTGGAAGCAACAGGAAGGCTCGTTGACAGAACCTGAGTGAGTAAGGAGAGGGCCTTCCTAAGCTCACTGCCCGTACTGGCCGGTTCGACAGGGGAACGAACCGGCAAAGTGGCTTCACCGCTAACCCTCTGAACCAGCGAAGGGTCACGATCCTCCAAAAGACCCGACATGGGACGACGGGCGGCAGCCGAAAACGTCTGAAGCCAGACGTGTATAGGGGTGTGACACACCCCGAGGATCAACAAAGCAGGAACTCATGAGAGTCACCGCTGACCTCTGCAGGGCAGAAGGTCCAGGCTGCACAAAAGACGTTGGACCCCCAAAACTGGTCGTGTGGCCAGAATGAGGGACGGAAACGCCACAGAGTTCATAGTGTCCCACTAAGAACAACCGAAACCAATGACAACTGTGGTGCTCGACGGCGCAGAGACCACAGGAGAGGGTCCCGCCGGCAGCCACTTCCAACCTCGCCGTGTTGAAGTCAGGGAAGGCTGAGGCCGATACCCCCACGTCTACACAACCAGACACCGCAGCAGACCACTGCAGGTATAAAAACTACTGTGCTCAATGGCTGAGAGGACACAGTATGGGGTTCAGTCGGCAGCCCCATTTGACTTCGCCGAGTGGAAGTCTGGGAAGGCTGAGGCCGAAACCCCACAACCATACTACAGACATCCCTGCAGACCCTGGCAGGAAGAAGCCGAGGCCGGCTAAAAACGGTGCCCAATGACGTTGTAGATGGAACAGCAGTAGCAGCAGATACGACGGGAGCTGTTGGAACTGGCGGAAAAGCGGAGAGAGCCACCAAGCTCGGCCTCCAAAGGAGGAGTCACAACCCTAGTGACAGCCTCAGATGTCGACTGGAGAGGGCGCATAGTCCCGGAACCAGGCATCTCTACACCAGAAAACCAACAGCTCCCGCAGTATCCACCACGGTAAAACACTGCACATTCCCCACGGAAGGGGAATAACTCTCACCAGACATGGTCGAATCGGGAAGCCCCGAAATGAAAGCGGTCCCCACCCCCCGCTGGTGTGGGAGGAGCTGCACATCCCCCACGGAGGAGGAGCAATTCTCATCAGACGTGGTCGAATCGGGTGACCCGAAACGAAAGCGTTTACCACCCCCCGCGGGAGCGGGAGGAGCTGCACATCCCCCACGGAGGGGGTCAAACTCACACCAGACGTGGTCGAGTCGGGGGGCCCCAAAACGACAGTGCCCCCCCCTCCTGCGGGTGCGGGAGGAGCTGCACATCCCCCATGGAGGGGGAAACTCACATCAGACGTGGTCGAATCGGGAGGCTCCTGAAACGACTGCATTCCACACCACCCGCGTGTGCGGACGAAACGGACACGAGAACGCACCAATGGTGATGGCAAAAGGAATTGCCCTAAAGGAACCAAACTGGAAAGAACAGAGGTGAGAGCAGTAGAAGAAAAAGGTGAACTCAACAGAAACAGAAAGTAGAAGAACACCCTCAACTACGAGAGAAGGTGGCAGAACCCAGACGGCCGACACCGACTCCAATAAAATTTTTTATCAACCGAAAAAATTCATTGTCGAATCGCGATGACACGATGTCGCAAAACATTCGCGAAAACGGAATAGTAATTAATAAACAAGGAGAATGTGGTTGAAAATATAAACGAGAATATATAAAACACAGTCCTGTTATTATACGATCTTCAGATCCATAATTCCAGTCACAGGAAAACCATTATCCACGAGTTGAATTATCACTGTTTCATAATGCATATGGTGGAAACACATCCTGCTCGTGCTTCGGAAAGAAAAAGAATGACGAATTGATGCATTACGCACTGTGACGGAAGTCAGGGATTTGTACTATGGAAGAGCGTCCCATACTGGGTGTGCGCCAATGGCGCTCGGCCCAGTTTTGGCTTATTTTTTCGTGGTGTTTTTACACCACTTTTCTTTCCCAAATCTTGGGAAAGATTAAAATAGAGAGTATTTTATCCGAGTTAGGTTCTTCCATTGTAGTGCAAGCCTGTTGTAAACAATTGAGGTAGGTTGATAAGAAATAGATTTGAGACTTTAAAAATGGTTTCGGATAAACACTGAGTAAGATGACCTGGATATGTTCTTTCTTTTTTTTATGGTGTGGGGGGAAGATATCCAGGCCTGGATATCTTCCCCCTCACCTCCCATTCCAACCAACCCTAAATCAGTGTTTATCCGAAACCATTTTTAAAGTCCCAAATCTGGGGGGGGGGGGGGGGGGGGGAGGGGGGGGAGGGGGGGAAGATATCCAGGGTGGGGGAAGATATACTAGGATATCTTCCCCCCCAGGGGGGGGGGAAGATATCCAGGGGGGGAAGATATCCTGTTGCACCAGACAGTGATGGACGGACGGCGGACGGAAAGTGATTAGTAAAGCCCCCCATGAGCTTCACCCAGGTGAGCAAAAAATTATTAGAAAACACTCAGCAATTCAATTGACAACTATCAACAAAAAGAACACATTTTATCGCCAACCAAATTTGTGAGGGGAATCTGTGTTATTATTTTGTCCCCTGAATTCCAATGTGTTTTATGTGCTTACTGGCCGATAGAACACATCGGAACTCAGGAAACGATTTTAGCTATCACTAGTGATTTAAATTGTAATTGCCTTGCATGATTTGTAGAAAATTCCAGTGAAATTTCACTTCTATTTAAAATTATCATGCTTCACGTTTGTAACATCAGCCGTGATTGGTTACTTTGACACCTTCTAAAAGTCATACTACTGGAGTTTTGGGGCAAAACATGGGTACAATCGGAACGTTCTTTCCTGGAGACAAGAGAACAAAGAAAATGTAAGCTCCACTTCCATTGATCAGCGATGATTACGCACGCTCTGATTAGAATTTCTCAACACCAATGGCGCCGTGTCCGTTTAACTTTTATTTTATTATAATATTGCACTAAGTTAAAATTTGGGGTCCCAAAGACTCGATTTGAACACTCTTAAATCTGACCCCCCCCCCCCCCCCCCACACCCTAGAGATGTTGTGTACCTACCCCATATTGCACCAAGTTAAAATCTGTGACGCCATAGGGAGCCCATATATTAACCCAAAGGCACAATTTAAACAACCAGAATCTGACACACCCCCCCCCCCCCCCCTGCCCCCGAGATGTTATGTACCAAATATGAGAGCATTCTGACAGGTGGATCTGAAGAAGATTTTTAAAAAAATTCCCCATATTGCACTAAGTTAAACTTTGGGCTCTAATAAAGAACCCAAATATTAACACAGGGAGCTGATTTGAACAAACTTAAATCTGACCCCCTGGAGATGTAGTACCATATATGAAAACATTCTGAATGGTGGAGCTAAAGAAGAAAATTTCATCATATTGCACCAAGTTGAAATTCGGGCTCCCATAGGGATTTGAACAAACTTGAATCTGACCCCCCTACAGACGTTGTATACCGAATGGATCTGAAGGAGAAGATTTTGAATGAAATTCCTTCATATTGCACTAAGTTAAAAGTCCCTATGAGAGCCAAAATATTAACTAGGGACTTGATTGAACATACATGAAGCTGATCCCCAAGAGATGTTGTACACCAAATATGAAAGGTTTCAGACTGGTGGATCTGAAGAAGATTTTTCAACGAATTTTCCTCCTATTGCACTAAATTAAAATTTAACCCAGGGGGACGATTTGAACAAAACTTAAATCTGCCCCCCCCCCTTCCCCCCCCTCCTAGAGATGTTGAATTCCAAATATGAAAGCATCTGACAGAGGGATCTGAAGAAGATTTCTAAAGAAATTTCCCCATATTGCACTAAGTTAAACTTTGGGCTCCAATAAAGAACCCAAATATTAACCCAGGGAGCCGATTTTGAACGAAATTAAATCTGACCACCCAGAGATGTTGTAAAGAAGAAGATTTTTAAAGAAATGTCCTCATATTGCACTCTAAAGAAGAAGATTTTTGAAGAAATTTCCTCATATTGCACTAAGTTAAATTCAGGCTCCCATAAGGAGCCCAAATATTAACCCTGAGCCTCGGCTGAACAAACTTGAATCTGACCCCCTAGAGATGTTGTATAACAAATATGAAAGCATTCTGACGAGTGTTATAATTTGTCTGCCAACAAGATAAAATACATTAAATGTTTCTGTTGAATCTACTAAGGCCAAAGAGGTTTTTAAACATGGGGAATTAAGTAGATGTAAGAATAATTCATTGATAGATAGGAATACTTTTTAATTAATTAACAGGAATTTACTCCATAATCTACATGCAAATTTGTACTGAGGGTGTGATAAATAGTTTGGAAATTATATGCAATTAATGCATTATTCTATTTAGGAAAATACAATTAAGGTGGCTTCCTGCACATGTATCACTAATTTTTCATTCATATCCCAAAATTAATTTGCTCACTTACATTCCAAACTGCAAGGCAATAGATAATGCCAAAGAAATAAAAAGGTCAGCATCAATATGAGTACACAGCAAGTTTGATATACTTACTTCTTCACCAGGGTATATATCATGTCTAATTCCTGATTTCCGTGCTTT